>CAIGQZ010000461.1:11078030-11104060 GCA_903798205.1 Danio tinwini | reverse complement strand
ATATATATATATATACACACACACAGCATCATCAAAAATGATTACGGTCATGTTCATGTGTTGTGCGATAAGTCAGTTAATGTGACAGGCCTATTCTCAACACTAAAACCAACACATGATCAAACTTTCAGCAGAGAGCAAATTACACCAAATTTCTGAGGTGAAGGTGTCCCTCGTCACTTCCATTTCTTAGATTAGTGCATGAAGCCAACAAGGACATGGAGAATTAATTAGTGCAAAGTCAATATTAGCTAAATGAATTATCATAACACGGAGCATAAATTAAATGCTAAAAATACTTTTTAAATTGACTGCATTTACATATTGTAGATTTTTTGGTTAAATTTTTAACCACTCTGTGCAGAAATTTTTTTTATTACTTATTTCTCTTAGTATATGCCATTCGTGTTAGACAATTCACACAAAACTGAAAATGCTGTTATTATTTAATCATCCAATTGTTTTAAAATTTGAGTTTCTTCTATTATGTAATGTACTTTTTATTTATTGCCATGTCAGGAACCAAGGCTATTTTCATGGCAGAAACATTTCAATAATAAATATACAATTACAAATTAACAAACAAATGAATACATAAATTAAATAAGATTTTTAGTGTTAATACATGATAAAAATTCTAAAATCTTTTCTGGTGTCACTTTGCTAAAAATGTCCTTAAGAGAGTTCATTTCATAAAAACGTTTTCTGGAATCATTAAAAAGCAGCACAGTCCAGTAAAACGTGTTTTATAGTAAAGGGTACGGTGCCCTTCTATTAAACACAAAATAGTATGTTATAATGAGATATTAGAATATTAGAGATGATATTAGATATTAAAGATATTAGAAACCAGCAATCATTGGCCTCCATATTATTTGTTTTTCCTACAATGGAAGTCAACGGTTACTGGCATCTAACATTCTTCAAAATATCTTCTTTTGTGTTCAACAGAAAAAAAATAAACTCAAGGGTTTGTAACAGCTTGAGGGTGACTTAATGAGTACTGAGTGACTTCATGAGTCAATTTATTTTTGGAATAATCATACCTTTAATGCATGAACAGAACTTTTCTAGATATTATACATCTTTATTGTTACTTTTGATACAAAGATCTTTCAAATTGTTAATTTAATGAGTTTTAATGCTAAAACATTGCAACACTTTTTTACTTCATGTCATTCTGTGTTCACAGTATTTTAGTTCAAAAGAGAAATGGTTAGAGATATTTGTAAATTTATTAATATATTAGCATATGTTTATTAATTTATTTATATTGTAATTAATCTGTGAACGATGACTGAATGTACATTACACTAAATCACTCATGTATAGGATATTTATACAAGTGATTACACATTCACATATAAACACACAAAAGTGTGTATACACACACACCATTATAGCAACTTTCTTTGATATTTGTATGGTCATTTGTTTCCAATGTAGTTGGTTAGAAAAATGATAGATAACTTGTTTTAATAAAGATTAAAACTCCAAATCTGAACATTTACTATTATAAAATGAACAATATTTAAGCTGGAGAACATGAAAGATTAAAGATGCAGAGAGCTCTGCTATGAATAACAGTGAGTTTGCAGATGAGCAGATGGAACTGATCATTTAAATACACAAATTATGTGTGACCACATTCATACAGAAGTAAAAAAGTAATGGTCACATCAATGTCATATTGAAAGTGCAATAATGTTGAACTCTCCCTTTACAGCAAACCTAGACAGCCTGTGCTAGAGGGAGGATAAAAATAGGACAAACTTCAGTCAGTCAGTCAAGGACCCTTCAATAATTAAACCATATCTACAAATGTGTGCCAATATAACTGATCAGAGTTCATGGTAACCCAGTAATTGAGGTAAAGTTGGTTTCATATTCACACAATCTCCTTAACATAATTCCAGAAAAGTATTGTTTGCAAATACTAAATAGGGAAATCATATGAATATCAAAATACAACATTGTTCAATCTACTATATAGTGCTAAATGTTGATTTGAAGTCATACTTGCATGAGATTTCAGACCCAATGATCAAATTACCGTGGTAAACAATATAGGGACTGTTAAAATGAACAAATGTGCAAATATAAACACAAGTTTACCTCAATAACCCAAATACATTCGTTAAATTCTCTCTCTTAGCATTTCTAATGACAAACCTCATCCATTTATATACAAAAAAAGTTAGTTTAACGTGATTTAATCAATAACTCTTGGGTTTGCTGAGCTGAACATGCTGCCCTTACTCTTGTACTCCTGCCAACAGACCGTTGCATAAGCTTATCAACACCAAACACTTCACAAAGTAGGAACATTTTAGAAGACAAACGCATAATGCATACATGTCAGCTAATAAATGTTACAAATATTTACTTATACGGTTATAATGCACAATTTAAACACTAGTGGTGCGGCCTTATCAGCACCATTCTCAACACAAAATGCACTTTATCATCAGAATTTAATCCAAAATCTTCGACAGTGCTTCTAAACACACGCTTCAAAATAAATGCACGCAAACCTCCTCTGACTGACGGTGGAGAGACGCATTTACAGACAGTTTAGACGGTGTCAGTCACTAACTAACCTTGTTTGGAATCCATCTCGCTCATCTGCGATCAGACAGCCAGGGCCAAGAACACACGAGAAACACGCCACTCCGGTTACAAATTGTAGTTCCGGTCAAATTTCAAAGCAAAAGTCTCGACGACATGCTCTGCGGTTTGAAGTTTTAGATAATAAAAGTCACAAGTACAAGCTAATAAGCAAAGTTACACCCAGCCAAGTTTGTATTTTTTTTTTGTAAAATGTTATATGCCATTCTTTTAATGAAAAAAATATAATAAATAAGCAAAGTTACCTTAATTAGGCCATTTTTTATTTGACTAAGTCATATATTTTATCCTTAACAGGCATAAAAAAAAACAATGATAAAGTCAAATGACCTTTAATGTATAACCTTATATAATTAATTTTTTTTATATATTATAGTCTCTTCTTTAAGGTGTAATATGCATCATATACAAATTTCTGTATTTTTTCTAAGGTTTTAAGTTTCAAAGTTGTTGCAATCTTATATTGTTAAATGATTTTGAAATCAATAAGATAAAAAAGGTACCTTACATCAATAATAATAATAATAATAATAATATAAACTTAATGTTCAGCATTATATACTTATATAGGGCTGGGCAATTAATCGAAAAGTAATCGAAATTCAGAACCTATAAATCGATCTAATTTTTCCAGGTCAATTATTTCAACTACTTTTCCTACCGTGTGTGGGTATGGTCCGGCGCAGCCTTCGCACAGTCACATACCAGTGCACCTCTTAAAAAAATGTAACTAGACATCACACGTTTGCACTACATTGACGATGATTGGAAGCTGCGCCAGAGATGCCTTGGAGGCAGCATATTTTCTATTACAATAAAATTATTATTTACGTAAAATATTTGTTTACAGAAGATGCAAGAAATGCACTGTTTAAAATATTAATTACAGGACATTTAATTTAGAAGAAATACTGCTTATTTTCTACTTTTGAAAACATTGAAAATATTTTTGTTTCCAAAAGTGCAAGTTATTTAATTTCACTTTTTAATAGTAAAAAGTGACTGTTGGATTTGGGCGATGCATGTTTTATTTTCAGTTGTTCAACGATGTTCAATAAACAATAATAGATAGCAGATGGTGTGCGTCCTTCCTTCAATTATTTTAAAAATCAAGCAATGCACCCTTCAATGCATCATTCAACAATCTAGGACTTGTAATATGTGAGCATATTTACTGTACAAAACCTGTCAGTGAACTGAGGGCAAAAAAATAAAACTAATAAAATAATCGTTTGTTAATCGTAATTAAGTTAAAACATTCAATAATGGAAATATTGATTTAAGGTCAAATCGCTCAGCTCTAAAGTTATATTAGGTGCCAATGACTATCAAATGAAACCATTGTTCAAAGTCAATTAATGCTAATGTTGTTTTGAAGTCATACTTGCATGTAATTTCAGTCAGAATCTTCAAAGTACTGTGGTAAACAATAGAAGGAGCTGTAACTAAACGAATGTGCGAATATAAAACCAACTAATATGCCATGAATCTAATTTATCTAGTTGTATGTTTTCTTTCATCAATGTTATCAACAGCTAGCTTAATTTTCCTTCAGGAATATAAATATATAGAATAAAACTCATTTTAAAATTAACATTTTGCCTGTCACTTTTGATAAATTTAAATATCAATCTTAGTTTTCCTTGGCTAAAAGTAATATAGTCTTTAAATTAAGGAGAAATATTTTAACCCCAAATGTTTAAATGTATAGTAGCACATGTTAAATGCTAGTAGCTAATGATCAAATTTATTTTAAAAACAGAAATATCCAGACAAAAAAGCCTCACTAATAGACATCCTCAAACACTAAATATGAATAACGCAACTCAAATGGAGAGAAGCCCTCAAAACTGAAATGACAGTCTGAAATGAAACTATTCAAAATGGCCAAACCTGATCTTATCAGCACATATTTCACAGACCTTAAAGTCAGACACTATGTACCCTAGGTGTGTCTCTCCAGGAAACCCACTGGTAAGCCAACATTCACAAGGGTTTACAAAAGTTTATAACAGATGTCACGCTCCATTACATGCTCCAAGCTTAATTTCATTGCCTCAATCAGTGCCAACTTGTATAAACAATTTAAAATGGCACCACAGAGATTAGGCCTGTCATGATAAAGAATTTACGTTGTATGATATAGTCACAGAAATTGCTGCAATAAGTGATATTGAGAATTTTATACATTATTGAGATCATATATATAAAAATTATAATACAACAGCATAGTAATGTAAATAAATAGCCATGAACGCTTCCAAGGGACAAAGACTTTCCATTAATAATGTCATTTAGATTCTGTAATTGTATGTTAAAAAGGTATGAGGTATGTTAAAATTGTAATAGTATGTTAAAAAGAGATATATATATATATATATATATATATATATATATCGGTCATTTTATTAGTTACACCTGTCCAACTGTCCATTAACGCAAATTTCCAATCAGCCAATCACATGGCACAAACTCAATGCAGTTAGGCATGTCAACATGATCAAGAGAATCTGCTGCAGTTCAAACTGAGCATCAGAATGGGGAAGAAAGGTGATTAAGTGACTGATCATGGCATGGTTGTTGGTGCCAGACAGGCTGGTCTAAGTATTTCAGAAACTGCTGATCTACTGGGATTTTCACGCACAACCATCTCTAGGGTTTACAGAGAATGGTCCGAAAAAGAGAAAATCTCCAGTGAGTGGCAGTTCTGTGGGCACAAATACCTTGTTGATGCCAGAGGTCAGAGGAAAATGGCCAGACTGGTTCCAGCTGATAGAAAGGCAACAGTAACCACTGTATAACCACTCATTACAACTGAGAAAGAGCATCTTTGAACACACAACATGTCCAACGGTGAGGCGAATGGGCTACAGCAGCAGAAGACTACACTGGGTGCCACTCCTGTCAGCCAAGAACAGGAAACTGAGACTACAATTGGCACAGGCTCACCAAAACTGGACAACAGAAGATTGGAAAAACGTTGCCTGGTCTGATGAGTCTCGATTTCTGCTGCCACATTTAGATAGTAGGGTCAGAATTTGGCATCAACAACAAAAGCATGGAGCCATCCTGCCTTGTATTAACGGTTCAGGCTGGTGGTGGTGTAATGGTGTGGGGGATATTATCTTGGCACACTTTAGGCCCATTAGTAGCAGTTGAGCATTGTTGCTGACCATGTCCATCCCTTTATAACCACAGTGTACCATCTTCTGATGGCTACTTCCAGCAGGTAAATCGCTCCATGTCATATAGCACGAATCATCTCAGACTGGTTTCTTGAACATGACAAGTTCACTGTACTCAAAGGGCCTCCTCAGTCACCAGATCTCATTCCAATAAAGCACCTTTAGGATGTGGTGGAACGGGAGATTCACATCATGGATGTGCAGCTGACAAATCTGCAGCAACTGAGTGATGCCATCATGTCAATATGGTCAGAAATCTCTGAGAGATATTTCCAGCACCTTGTTGAATCTATGCCATGAAGAATTAAGGCAGTTCTGAAGGAAAAAGCTAATGTTGTGATCTTCAGCGAATGCTAATGACGTTACATTTGTGCACTGAGCAGTGACAGCATACCTGTTTTTCTGATTTCTACTGCCATTTCTAAAATAAATATTTGTTGTTTATCATTTATAAATTTAGAGGTTTCAACTAATCCTGCTGCTGAATATCTTGTCGTCAGCATATTATTGTCCTAATTTCATAAAGCGAATATAATATTAGTACAACACTTGCTTGCTTTTGTTTATTTGTGTGTTGGATACAGTAGTTTTACGGTTCAAAAACAAACTTTGGTTTTCATTTAAAAGTTAAAATGTCAAAAATAAACATTTAAATTCTGTATTTGGCTTTTGCATTTTTAGCGAACACTTTTATACATTAACAATACCCAGATAAACACAATATTCAAAATATTAAAAATATTCAAAAGATAATTGGATTTACGGATTTATTTTAAAAAGGTAACTGGTTGCAAACAATTTATTTGCGCTGAATTTAAATGAACAAATTAAACTTGAACATTACTAAACGTAATTTGCTTGTATATATTCAGCCCATATGAATTGTTTGCAATAATTTTGCAGGTTATAAATATTTTTCAGCGTACAGTTTTATATAGACCTTTCTCCATATAGCGCAAAATTACCTATAATGCTTTACGCGCATGCATAAGGAGGATGCTTCGAACTTCCAGTCAGCAGGTTTATGCGTATAAAGAGTCACATTTGGACAGCTTTGAAACAATAGTATGCATCTGACAAAAGAGTAACGGCTTTAACACATCTTCCAAAATCAAAGTTGTGCATCACCAAAAAAATAAATGAAAATCGGATTGAGATTCACTAGTTGTAAATGCTGTAAACGGAAGCTCTAAGCATCCTACCGGAAGGCACTGGTCACTATGGCACCCTCCATGCAGCAACAAAAGAAAAAGTTATAAGCAATTCATTCAGAAAAATTGGATTTAAATAAGATTATTCGGGAAAAAAAAAAACCACCAAACTAATCTATTATCAATATAATCGTTAGTTGCAGCACTATTGTAAAGTATTATTATCTTTTAGTAGATCTATTATATAAGAGACTTGCTTTGTTTACCCAAACAAATGGACCTAATTGAATTTGTATTGTAAACCTGAAATAAAAAAAGTTAAAAAAAAAAGTTAAATCTATAGATGTTTTTGCGCAGAAATAGCAAACATAGTCTGTAGATTCTGTCTGGGCTTGCTAATACGCAACAACAAAATTCCTTATGATGCCAACACGCACACAGAAATGATACATGAAAACCAGATCAAATTAGCAATGACATACTCATCCTCATGTTATGGGAAATGACTTTGAATCAGCGCATCATATATCCTTTATCTAATTTTCAAATGAGGAATACGCAGTGAGTCCAGCACTTGAACAGCAAGCAGGATGTTTGCCAACAGCATTCTCTGGCTGAGGGATAAATGCTTGCTGTTGCAATATGCTTTGTAATCAAGACACCCCAGACCATTTACCCAGCGTGACTAGAACATTCTCTCCCACAAGCACCTTCACAAGCAATACCACAAAAACAGAGCAAACATCCTCCGTTTGACTTGCTTACTTTTACGAGCAATACCACAAATAAAAGAATAAAAAGTTACAAATAAAGTCAATTTAGCGCCTAAACAAGCATATACCCTGTTCTTTCCAGTGTTTAATCTCCATCCCTGAGGTTGTCATAGATGTAGTGTTATCTGAATTGGCGTGCATCGATCATATATCCAGTCAGGGGTCTGCAGAAGAGGTGTTCGGGGGGGTGAGGAAAGAGGCGCGAGTCTCTGGCTGGAGCAGAACAGGACTGAAGGGGGCAGAGAGATGTGCCGGGTCTCCTAGTGGAGCTGCCCCGATCACGTTCTGCAAAGGCCAGCACTGCTGAGGTCAGCTGACCACATTCAAAAGGTGCTGGACGGAGTGTACTGGTAACATGAGGTTTTAGCATCAGCTGGGGCGCTCTACAACACAGCCATCATTTGGGTTCCTGATGTAATACTCAATAGGGTGTATGCTGAAGAGTAATTCCATGTAAATGTCAACCTTGCCATAAAAAAAATAAAGTTTCCAGCAAAATAGCAAAACCCTTTCGATGTTTTCTGTGTAGGTTTGTGTGCAGGTTTGTCAAACAATTATTTGATTTACCACAAATTCCACTCATTTCCACTGAGTGGTACAGTACGGTACGGTTCGATACGGGTCACCTTTATCAGGCTTGCGTTTCCATTACAAAGGGTACCCTTTTGGTGGGCATGGTGTACTACAGAGAGTTTCAGTCTACGTCATTCTCACTCGAATACATGTCTACAGTAAAGCTGTACAGGTCGTTCACATTATATGAGAACCTCTTCTAACAAAACAGATGCTTTAAACATATTAATACTTGTTTATAAATGTTTATTACTAACATTTCTATGAACATGATTTGATTATAACTGCAGATCAATGACAGTGTGAAATAGCCTACTGTAACGTCTGCAATTATATAAAATAAATAAATAAATGCAACATATATGAACACATACAGACCCTTACAGTCTCCGATATGATACCACTTACAGAAAACTACACACAGCAGACATTAAGTCCTTATTTGAGTTTAAAAACAACACGCAACATATACAGTAGCCCACAGTCAGAGCTAACCTCTCATCTGTATCTGTAATCTTCACCAGCACATGTAACCTCTGTTAGAGAGTAATTCTGTCATTCCGAGTTCATAATAGTCCAAACGGTGATGATAAACATGGCAGTTTGTTTATGATTTGTTCATGGCAGATTGTTCTGGTTGCTGAAACGATTTGCTCCTGTGTTTTGTTGGGCTTCTCCTTTTTTCCGCACTTCACTCTCGCGTTTGTTCTTTTCTTTCTGAATGGATCAGATGTCGAAGACGCTTCATTAAAATCACACACGTTATTATCATCCGCTCAAGAAGTTTGTTAGATCAAATCTAGACGCGATCGCGCTTTTAGACGGCCTCGTAAAACAGGACACGGCAAATTCTTGGCTTTGTGGCTGTTCATCAAGACAACGACAAGGTTTGTTTTGAGCCAGGGTCATCCATTACTCGTTATTATAATGCATATAGTTGTCTCGGCTGTGTATTTAAAAACATGGCACTCCATTGTTTTGATTCTGGCTAGCTCCACGAGATCGTGACGTATCTCTGTAACCAATCAGCGTTCAGCTGCGCGTGTAGCTCCACCTTTTGGTAGCCTTTTTTGTAGCATGTGGTTTTATATGCAAATGTGCTGCTTCTCCCCGCCCACCGTTTCCATGTGCGTGTCTGCTTCTCATGCATTACAGCAGATAAACAGCAGTTAGTAATCGAGACAGACATTAAGGAAGCTGAAATACAGCTCAGTCAAAAATACCAAGTAAGTTTATTTGATGTATTTGTGGTCAAGTCGATTCAAGCCTTTCTAATATGAAGAGTCTCACACAAATGCCATTTGCAGTACACCCATGCATATTAGCGTTTACTGACACTATGCGGCCGTAGCTGATATATAACTGCGCAGAGTGATCGGCGTGACCCGTAATCATGCATTTATACTTCTGCGTGCTGTTTGTGTTGCAACTGCTAGCTGACAATAGGTTATATTCTTGTGTCAAGTTTCGTAATACCGTGAAACCATGATATTATTATCCAAGGTTATCATACAGTCAGAATCTTATACCGGCCCATGCCTAAGTGGCACATGGGTCCAAAACGCGGGAGATCGGTCTGAAATAGGGAGACTCCGGGGAAAAACAGGAGTGTTGGCAGGTATGCTCACACATATACTATGCACTCTAACTACTTCAATATTGTTGATAAGCCGTGGTGGGCATTTCACTCTGACTCATGCTGAAGCAGTCAACCAATAGCTAGATTTGTAGATATAGATTGTCATGGGTCCAATCAGCGCAGATTAGCATCGAACTAAGGAGGGGTTTGAGAACAAATGAATCGATAAACGAATCGTATGGGAGTCAATGGGATAATTAGGTAAAAATAAATGCATATTATAAGACAATGAAAGTGTTTTTTGACCTTGCATCCATATCAGACTGTTGTTGGAGACCCCCAAAACCAAAATATGACCCTTTTTAAGTGTATAATAGGGGCTCTTTAAAAATGTTTTAAACTTATAAAAAAATTTATTAATTAATTAATAAAAAAAGTTTGGAGTAAAAGATTGGAGACCCACTAAGCCTAACAAACATGAAGGAATTATGTTAATTTATTAATGTTTACAAACTAAAATGGATTGAACATGAAACAATTAAGTTGACACAAAAACACTTAAAGAATTGTGTAGTTTTACCTCATTTTAAATAAGTAGGGTAAACAAACAGTGAATGTCATTTTGAGTGTACCCTTTACTCTAAATGATTATGGCCTCAGTATAATCAATGATTTATGACTGTGGGTCATTGCATTTCCCTCAATGTCAGTGACACTTCTGAGTAAACTCTGTCTCCAGCTAAACTGACCTCTATGCAGTCTATTATTTACAATAGGGAGGTGATGAATATAAAGTGCGCGAAGCTCAATTAAAACGCCATTTTGTTTCCGACTTAAAAAAATGGATTATTAAACCTGTTAAGAAGGTTTAATTTATTTGAATAACGTTACATTTAAACAAAATGGACCAATATTAAGCAATATACGGTAATCTTTTTTTGTCGTCGGTTAATTTTCGTAATGCTTCACGTTGTCCACAAGATGGCAGTACAGTGGCGTCCATCATGACATGGAAAATTGTACAATTTTTCTTAATCATCAGTTTTATAATGCTGCTCATCCACATGATAAAAAAATAAAAATATTAACGTACCAGATAAGTCTGTATTCTGTGATATGTTCAATAAGAGACACGAGCAACATTAGCAATAAAATATATTTTAAAGAACTTCCCATTTAAAAACAGGTTTCGATCTACAAGCAATAAAATGAGACGTGTATGAGGTTAAAACAGGAAGGTCTCACAGGACTCATGTCTTCAGTAATGCAGGTAATGTGAATTATTTAAACGGATCTGACGTAACGTTAGTGTCAATTAATCATGGTGTAACATGAGGGTGGATAACTTGGCTTAAAAAGTTGGCTATGTATACACACAGACACAGATAACTAACGTTAATTAAATTAAATCTCCAAATTATAACGTTTATATTCATAAGGTAACATTAAATTACTTACATGAACACGAAGAGTTACATTTAGATGGCGCTACTCTTGGCTTCTCTTCTTTTTCTTCGGGTTTTGCCTGTTTTGGGGATGCATCTTCAAACGAGCTGATCGGCGCTGATTTTGGAGCTTCTGGCTCTGGTTTAACTGTGGATGATGGTTCTGGTTCTCCAAAGTCCAGCAGCGGCTCTTCTTTACGTGGCATTGTGGACCTGTGTCTCTCCAGCGCATCTTTCGCTCCTCCTGCCAGATCTAAAATACCCTCCACCTCGGGAACATAAGCCTGTGCTTCCCTACTGGAGAAATCTTCGTCTATCAGAGAGTTCGCCTGTTTTTCTGCTCGAAATTCTCCTTCATCATCGTGATGAACGTCATGTGAAGGTGTCGTGGAGCTTATTTGATCATCCATTGTTGCGAATGTGTCGACAGAAACGTTATTTTAAAGTAACTTCAAGATACGCCCGAGCTTTTCCGTTAAATGTTTCAGAAACAGCAATTTTGAAAAGTTCATAAACACGCAAACGACAGTGCAGCAGGTTCAACGAAGGCCTAAACCGCAGAAACGGCGCAAATGTTCCAGTAGACGCTTCGTTAGGGAAGTGAATGTAAATTTGGGCTATTTTACCCAACTCTTTATTGGCTGAAGAGTAAAAAGGGGCGATCCGGCGACGCCCACACGCTTCCTTGCGTGCTGCACTGCGCTCTTAATTCGGGGCGGTTATGCAGGATTGTGGTTGTTTTATTGGGTAAGAGCTGAAGGGGGCGGGGTTACCGCGCCTATACGCTGTATCACCCTGAGGAGAAAAGTATGTGGAAAATGTCTGAGTGATGGATTTCAAAGAGCCTAAAGCGGTTTGAAAATGCACTTGATAGTGCGCTCTCAGGCTTCCTTCAATATAAAGCAGGACCTTATACAGGACCTGAATTATACACACACACACACACACACACACACACACACACACATACAAACATACACATATATATATATATATATATATATATATATACATACAGTTGAAGTCAGAACTATTAGCCCTCCTGAATTATTTTCCCCAATTTCTGTTAAACGGAGAGAAGATTTTTTCAACACATTTCTAAAAATATTAGTTTTAATACCTTTTCTCTAATAGCTGATTTATTTTATCTTTGCCATGATGACAGTAAATAATATTTTACTAGATATATTTCTATACAGCTTAAAGTGAAATTTAAAGGCTTAACTAGGTTAATTAGGTTAACTAGGCAGGTTAGGGTAATTAGGCAAGTTATTGTATAATGATGGTTTGTTCTTTAGACAGTCGCAAATATATAGCTTAAGGGGGCTAATAATTTTGTCCTTAAAATGGTTCTTAAAAAAAAAACATTTAATTATATACTATATTTTTATATTAAATATAAGAATATATAAATATAAGTATTGTATATTCATTTTAAATATATATGGGTTTTAACTCATCATTGCTTTTATAATTTGAACATTTATTTACTTATTTATTCAAATAAAAATATTATTATTTTTAATATAGTCTAATTGTTTGACTTGTTTTAAATTATCGTCAGATTGCTTTAATCCTTTTTTATTTGATGCTTATAAAGCTAAGCATTTCAACATTATATAACTATATGAAATATTATACAGCAATTAGATACATTTTATGCAGGCAATCTGCTACACTGTTATCTCGTTGATTTACACAGCATGGCAACCTATCATCATATTACTATTTGTTCATATAAATGTCAGCAATAAATGTATTTTTCACCATATTGCCATTTATATTATACTAGTATAGACCACAAAATAAGCACTAAATATGACACAAAGTGCACTGAAAAACCTAACTGCTCAAAATAAAAACTAAAAAACTAAAAATAAATAAGTAAATAGATAAAAAATATATATATATATATATATAAAAAAATAAAATATATATATAAATATATATAAAATGTTATTAATTACTGGGTTGCAGCTGGAAGGGCATCCGCTGCATAAAACATTTGCTGGATAAGGTGGCGGTTCATTCCGCTGTGGTGATCCCAGATTAATAAAGGGAATAAGCCGAAAAGAAAATGAATGAATAATGTAATTTAAAAAATAAAACCGATTCAAGTATTATTTTATGTTTTCAGGTTCTTCTGTTCTGCATGAAATCTTAACATTTACAAGTAAATGCTATATATGTCAAACAAAAAAGATCAAACAAACAAAAACATGTAGATTGAGTGATCTGAGACAGCTGAAAATGACTAGGATTAATTGCAACATTTTATTTAATACTCTGTAAAATTCTTGTATGACTTGGTCCCTCTTTTAGCAAGCCTAAGTACTTGAAAAAAGTAATAGCACACTTAAAACCCCGTAGAGCAAGCCTAAGCAATATTTAAAGCCAAAAATAGCACAATTTATGAGCTCCAATTTGATCACCAGCTATTTGAGCACAGGATCTTTAGAATCTTCTGGTAGATTCTGGTGAGTCAGTGCATGTCTGCTGGTCAGATTTTATTGTCTGACCTCTGAGCTGTGAAAAGCAGACAAAGGCAGATTTGAGGGAGAGTTTGTCCTCTCCAGATACTGCAGTCTCCATTGTCATCCAGACGCCAGTGGGGACGCAAAGTACCAAACCAGTTCTGCAGGGTCTTTGTGCTGCGCTGGAGTGGCGCCAGAGTCGGCTGACTGATAACTGATATGTGGTGCGAATATTTTTTGATTTGTGGCAGCAGTCAATTCATAATTTATCCTATAAAGAGGACCTGTTATGCTTCTATTTACAAGATGTAAAATATGTCTCTGATGTCCCTCGAGTGTGTATGTGAGGTTTTAGCTCAAAATGATACACTAACAATGCTTTATAACTCTTTGAAACTGCCCCTTCTAGGCTTTGTTGTGCCCTTTTGGTGACTGGCGCTTTAAATTTGAATGAGATTGTGCTCTTTTTCAATAGAGGGTGGAGCTACAAATGCAAGGGCGTAGAATTGGCATGGACAGAGGGGACGTGTCCCCACCAATTTCCACCAATTACTGAAATGTCTCTACCAATAATGCAATCGACTTCAAAATAATGCTTCAACTTCAACTCTCATGTCAAGTTCGCTACAAGTTGACCGTAAAACCATAATACTATTATTATTAATCAAAATTCTGTTTCGATTTTGGCCTCCATGATTATGAAAAACAATAATCGGGATAAAACAGTTAAATTGCCTCACACACCTCTCTAAAATTTAACTGCATTAAAATCATGTAAATTAACTTTTGCAGCATGGGATGTGATTGTTATTTTTATTTTTAAGTGTTTATTTTTATTATTAAGAGTTTATTTTATATTATTCAGTACTTAATTTGTGTTTTTAAAAGCGCAAAACAGAATTTGTGCTGTTTAATACATGCGCTCTAGGGATGTATGTTCCCACCAAGGTCATGGGCGAATCTACGCCCTTGTACAAATGCATGTGTGTCAGCATAGTGGCAGATTCAAAACCAAGACTAACCTCCTATGCTAATGAGGGAGAGATCGTCACTAATGGGCGGGGCTTTTCTCCTCTGATGACACATACAAAGGGAGAATGTCAATCATAATGTTTCTGCAGACTGTTCTTAGCAAGTGATTTACTTAGCCACGCCCCTCTAACCGTTAGTTTGCTGCTAGTGAAAGATGAGAAGAGTAGTGCAAAAAAAAAAAAAAAAAAACGCCCCCTACTCAATATTTTGTTTCAGTTGGAAATACTTCATCATACTGAAGTAAAAGTCTGCAGTGGTTTTATTTCAGTATGTTGATGTAACTGAAACTGAATATTGAGTAGGAGGCGGGGCACAAAATCGGTAAGAGGGCATGATTAAGAATATTGTGGCAGTTTTTTTTATAGGAATAACTTGCACAGATTGATTGCTCACCTAAAGAAAACTTAAACATTTTCCATCGCTGCATCCGAAATCGCATACTTCCATACTATTTAGTACGCTAAAACAGCATACGAGCCGAGTAGTATGTTTAAATTCCTAGAGTTCAAAAAACAGTATGCGAAAAGTACCCGGATGACCTACTACTTCCGGCGAGATTATGAAGTGCGCATCAGATGGCCGCTACACTGTAAAAAAATCACATTATTTTACTTTTTTTTCCCCCAGCAGCTTGAGAAAAAAACCCGTAAAATAACAGCCATTAAATTACAGACATTTACTGTAAAATAACAAATGGTAAATTACAGAAATATACCAGAAATTTCTGTAATTTAACGTTTGTTACTTTATGGTAAATGTTTGTAATTTAGCGGCCGTTTTTACGTAAAAATTAAATAACAGATATTTTTACAGTGTACGCTATCCTATGATGCACCACAAGAGAATTCATGAATGGAAGTGAAGCGACGCAACTGACGCGGGTTGGTCACATGATGATGATAAAATGGTGGATGTAATACGCCCGAGTTCCAATTCATACTACTCACATTCATACTATATAGAACTTACTTTTCGTACGGTCGAGTAGTACATTTAAATTCAAATGTAGTACCTACTGAATAGTAGTAGATTTTGGATGCAGCCAAAGTCTCCTTAACCAATCACACCTAATTCAGATAGTCATATCATTAGCAGAGACTGACAGACCTGTAATGGGTGTGACAGACAAAGGAGACATCCATAGCATGCAGTGTGGGTGGTCCTTCAGGAATGTGGTTGCCCCTTTATGCTTTTTTCAGATATTACATTTAATGTAGTGTATTATATAACTGTTAGAGAATGTAAAAGTTTGTTAAAGTTTTAAAGATCAGAGTGGTCAATAAAAGTGATTGGATTCACAAAAGATAAAAACAAATCTGAAATGCTGAAATGAGTCATGGGTATTTCTGTAAAAACCTACTTGGTTTGTAACTAATTTGCATAATGGCAGCTTGTGGTTTTCATTGGCTGCTTGCAAACAATGTCTACTTCAAACACTGGTTGATAGTAATTGGAAGAGTTGTTGATATTGAATATGCCAATTTTTATTTATTTACTTTCCTTAGTCCCTTTATTCATCAGGGGTCACCAATCACCAACTTATCCAGCATATGTTTTACACAGCAGATGCCATTCCAGCTGCAACCCCGTATTGGGAAACATCCATACACACTCATTCACACTCATACACTACGGCCAGTTTAGTTAATCCAATTCACCTATAGCACATGTCTTTGGACTCTGGGGGAAACCAGAGCCCCCGGAGGAGACCCACAACAACATGGGGAGAACATGCAGACTCCACATAGAAATGCCAACTGGCTCAGGCATGACTCAAACCAGCAAGCTTCTTGCTTTGAGGTGACGGTGCTAACCACTGAGCCACCATGTCGCCCTATGCCAATTTCAATAACCGCCAATTGAATCATTGAATCTTTGTCTTATTCAGTACCGGCCCATTCACACGGGGCGTCGATTCCCATTCACTCTGAATGGGTGACATCAAGCGTTGCCGAACTGAATTGTGGGTCCGTCGGCACTGCTTCAGTGGCATTGCTCGCTTCAGAAGTTGGGACTTTCTCAACTTTTCAAGCGCCAACGGAAGCGTCAGCCAATCAGATCGTTGTATGCAAATACTCCACCTCAGACAATGGCTTATTACTGACTAATTTCATTGCTGCTATGACGATTGTGTCAGCCCCAATTTCAGACACGCCCTCTGTCAAGCATTGACACTGAAGCCCCGTGTGAATCGGGCGTAAATAAGACGGCATCAGTACTGTTCATATCACTGTTTAGTCACAATTCAAATCACAGTTTGAGTGCCTCTGAATCCTTAATTGAGATAAAGTTTGGCAGTTCAGGTGCTGTTATGTGCTAAACAGCATCTGACCAATCAGAGCAGTGTAGGCTTTAAAAAGGCGGAGTTTAGAGACACCGGGTCCATGAATGACACATTTCTGCCTTTAAAATTAAGGTATAGTATCAGCTCAGATTTATATAACTTAACTATTTATTTATAGTTTAGATTTATATAACTAAACTATATTTTATATAAAAACTAAACATTCACGATCTCATGAGGAAACGTAAGTATTTTAGGTTTTGTCAGTATGGTGGCTAATTCGTATGAATTCGTACAAGTTCAGTCATATGAAACTGTATAATTTTAAAAAGAATGTGTGGCACCCAACCCTGCCTCTAAACCCAAACGTCATTGGGGGATGAGCAAATCATGCTAAATTGTACGAATGAGATCATATGATTTTATACCAATTAAGCTGCAGTCACACTGGACTTTTCTCCACATAGACTTCCATTCATACGGATACGAATGTGTAAACCGTAAACGCAGGGTCATGTGTCAAGTTTCGCATTTTACTGCGGTGCAAAGTTTAAGCTTGGTGAACTCTGACCTGCGAAATCGCATCACTTAACTGCGTGAGACCAATCGAGGATCAAAACATGACCTCTCTGAACAGAAATTTAAAACATGAAGCAATCGCTCGCTTTTTTTAATGCCTAATCATCTTGTTTAATCCCGCCCCTTTTCGCAGCGCCGTACAATGAATTTCGCAAGCTCAAACTCTAGTGTGACCGCAGCTTTAGCTACTTAATAAAAGACTTCCGAATTGTCGTGAGATTATGTTTGGTTTAAGTGTCTTTTTACTGTCAAGTAAACATGGAATATGGTAATATTTGATTATTATCATTTGCTGGGCAGAAGCAATACTAAAAAGTGTGGAAAAAATAAGTGTCTATCATGTAGCTTTAAATTTTCATTGCATTGCATGATGTGTTATCCCAGATAATTAACATAATAGTTAGTGATCATGAAGCGGAGCATTTAAATACAACTATGAGAAATTACAATATTGTTGTCCTCAAACCTGTTATATACAACCCTCAATACTAAATACCATAATAAGAGCACTTTAACATCTGTCAAAGAAAAGAGCTTTATATTTTTTGGATCTTGTGTATCTTTTATACAATAAAAAGCTTAGTTTTACTACTCTCACTCATGTTGCTGATTCATTTTAGTTATCTAGGAATCCATTATAGCGGTGAGTCAATGTGGTGCAACACTTGTTTCCCAGAACAGAGTGCAGTCACAGTTGAAAGGGGGGCAAAGGGAGTTTCTAGAACCTTCCCTTCTCAAACATTCACAGTCATCATGATGTTTGAAAATCTAAGGTTTACTATAATTGCCTAAGCTACACATAAAAATTGTGTTATTAAGTGATAACGGTCACATTTGGAAATTACTTAGTAAGTTTTAAGGCTATAACAAACTTTTAAAGACAGGCTTACTGTGAGTTATTAGGTTTTTATCTCATGATAAGCATTTCGTCACCTTAGAATTATACTGTTCTATCTGCGTTCTAAATGATTTTGAGATATTGAGCTTCAAAGTTTTTGCATTCCATAGCAAACAATATGTGTGTAACAGTTCTGTTTTATACTTGAACATGACAGAGACCCTAAATGTACTCTAAATGTAAATGATCAAAGTTATCTTACAATTGCAAATTGGAGTAAAAAATGCAGATAGAACCTTCTCATTCTGAAAAGTCATTTTCCACTTGGAATTAAGGTTCTATCTGGCAGATCATTCTTTGAAGCATTATTTATCAAGAAATCCAATCACAAAAATACATAATTGGTGTTGTAACAACATGCTGATGCTTGAGAAAGTAACATTTTTACTTTCTATAACATTTATTTAATGTTTTAGGATGAATATTTTTTTCTTGTTCAAATTAAGCATGCAATATTTTATCCAGTGCATATGTTAATTTTATCTAATTAATATGTTACTATTTATTACATTTTATGCTTTATATGAATTATTGGATTATATCTATTTATTATATGCTATATTTATTTTAATGTCCCATGAATTAAATTAAAAATCTGCCCAAGGCTTAATATTACATTTAAAGACTTTAAAAGAAAACAGACATTGAGCAAATTAGTTTAATTCACCACATAAATACACAAATAAAAATAATTCACATTTAATTTATATTTTTTTATATTCTTTTTTAAACAATGTAAAATTTTGCATTTCATCTCAATGTCAAGAAACGCTTCTAAATCATCACATTGACACACATCTCAATTTTGTGTGGTGCGGCATTATTTAGCCGACTCAGATTTTGTGTGATTTTGTGTTTCTTTCTTCCTGTCAATGGAGCAGTCCGGCGAAATGACAAAGAAAGTTAATCCTTATTGGTCCTTGTCCGTGCATTATAATGCTGATTGGCTCACAGAAAGAACCTTATAGAGCCAAGCTAGAGTTCAACTTTGTAAATAAACCCCTTAAAAAAAAGTCTTTATTTTATTTATTTAAAAACATCCAGGGCTTGACATTAACTTTTTTGATCACCAGCCACAGTGGCTAGTAGTTTTCCAATGTTATGGCTCGTTTCCACTGAGTGGTACAGTACGGTACGGTTTGGGTCGATAGGGGTCACCTTTATCAAGCTTGCGTTTCCATTACAAAGGGTACCCTTTTGGTGGGCGTGGTGTACTACAAAGAGTTTCAGTCGACGTCATTCTCGCTCGAATAAATGTCTACAGTAAAGCTGTACAGTTCGTTCACATTATAGGAGAAGCTCTTCTAACAAAACAGATGCTTTAAACATATTAATACCTGTTTATAAATGTTTATTACTAACATTTCTATGAACATGATTTGATTATAAGTGCAGATCAATGACAGTGTGAAATAGCCTACTGTAACGTCTGCAATTATATAAAATAAATAAATAAATGCAACTTCACTCTTGCGTTTGTCCTTTTCTTTCTGAATGGATCAGATGTCGAAGACGCTTCATTAATCACACACGCACGTTATTATTATCAGCTCAAGAAGTTTGTTATATCAAATCTAGACGCGTACGCGGGCTCCCTGGAGAAAGCGAAAAACCGCTCGCACTTTTAGACGACCTCATAAAACAACAACGGGACACGGCAGATTCTTGGCTTTGTGGTTGTTCATCAAGACAACGACAAGGTTTGTTTTGAGCCCGGGTCATCCATGTATCGTTATTATATGCATATAGTTGTCTCGGCTGTGCATTTAAAAACATGGCGGCTCCATTGTTTTGATTCTGGCTAGCTCTACGAGATCGTGACGTATCTCTGTAAACCAATCAGCGTTCAGCTGCGCGTGTAGCTTCACCTTTTAGTACCCTTTCTCGTCTTTGGTACCCTTTCGAAAGGGTGCCGAAAAAGTGGTACGGTACGGATCGGTTCGGTACGCTTTTGACAGTGGAAACGGCCATAAAAGCGTACCGACCCGTACCGTACCACTCAGTGGAAACGGGCCTTTACTAGCCACTCTGCATTTTCACTAGCCACAGTTTTGTTGTTGGGAAAATATTTTTATATGCATGAATATGACTTTGACATGCTAAAATTACTTGATTTAGATTTTGTGTTTTGTCCACATGCCTCCTCATTCGTTTCACGTTTTGTGTGTCGTGTATGAGCAAATGGGTCATGGTTTCATAGTGTTATACTGCAAACTGTTTTTATTTTACATTAATTTTCAGAACTCAAAATTAAGGATTTACCAAATTTATCTCTGACCACACCAAACAATAATAATTTTTTGGCCACAAATTTTAAATCTGTCAAAACAAGCTGAATATAGGCTGTATACTATACTTTTTATTTAACAAAACATTTCTTTAAAAAACGGTGCTGCTTACAAAAAGACATATTTGGAGCTCTTGAAAGCAGCAAGACTGGGTGCATTAGCATAAATGTTTGTCTGGTCTATATGAAAGAGAACCGATCACAGTTGCGTTTCAGGCACGGTTGCTTCAAGCAAGAAAACAGGAGCGCACACGTGTTTTAGTCGCGCGCATCACATCAGTTGTTAGCGCGACTGATCATCCTCTCATTAGGTTAGTTATTCACCTCCTTTCTATTGCTCCCGCGAGCGCTATTATTTTAAGTCGTGCTGTTTCTCGATTCTAAGATCACATTTGCACGCATATTGGGTCATCCTTATAGTCGAACCCCACTTTTAAGAAAACCACAATTTAAATTATTTTCACCCCGCCAAAGTGGCTAGTGGGAGTGTCTTGTCTTACCCACCAAAGCTAAAATCTACCGGCATTTGGCGGGTTGGGGGGTGTTAATGTTTAGCCCTGAAAACATCCCATAATGTAAATAAGTTGTCATTTAATAATAATATGTGAATAACTAAATTTTGACAAAAATGTCAGAAAGACCCTTATAATTCTAAGGTGGCGAGTTGTTAAGCCAATCTGTTCACATTATTTAAACTTTTCAATTATTACTGTTTGTAATATAATGGTGGTTTACCGCTGAGCGTGTTAAATATCCTTAAAATTACCCCTTAGTGTTTTACCGAACATTATGCTCATCAAAACATTAATTTTAAGTTGTTGTAAGCTTACTGAAAAAATACACATATTAACAAGTATATAGTGCATGTAGCAACACTAATTTAGTGACATAATTTGTGGTGTTTCATGAAAGTGGGTGGAGCTAAAACGCTTAATGGCAAGAGCTATCTTGCTCACTGTGACTCTGAATGTTGTTCCTTTGTTTTTAATTCACTTGTCCTCACCATTTCCCGTCTAACAATTAACAGTTTTTGCTACAAATCAAAGTTTGCAGTGCCGTGACTGTCCTTGTGGCTGATTTGGTTTGGATTGGCTTGTAACGTGTAAAGGTGCAATAGACCAACGCAATCTCACGGCAATTCGTAACTTTTTGATTTAGTGGCTAATTTGTATTAATTCGTATGATCTAATTCGTACAAATTGGTACGATTTGCTCATCACTCAATGACGGTTAGGGTTAGGGGTGGGGTTAGGTGCCACGCCTCCTTTTTAAAATCGTACATTTTCCATTTTCGTACGACTCAACTCGTACGAATTCGTACGAATTAGCCACTAAACTGACAAAACGTAAAATACTTACGTTTCCTCGTGAGATCAGGCTGAATAGATCAATTACCATGTTTATAAACACTCAGGATGCGCGCGCAGGGAGGTGGCAGGAAAAAAATGGGAGCACTACCATTTACAGCGAGGGAATGACATTCAATGCGATACAGAGTTTGTTGTTGTCTTAGAAATAAGATATATTAATTACATATTATATATATATTATTTACATAATGCTTTCAGCGTATTATAACAGCTTGTCACCCAGTGATAAGCACTGTGATTCGGCAAAATTAACGTTAAAGTGAGCGGCGTTCGTCTGACAGGTCCATTTGCGATAGCACCCTCCCAATGAATATTGAAGAAGACGAAATGACCAAGCATCCAGCCCGAAATATACAATCTCATTGAAGCTCCAAGGGCTCCAAGCTCCAAAAAAAGACGAAGCTAATGTTATACAAGGCCTGTGTAATCATCAACAGCAAAACTGCATTCTGACAGCGAACTACACTTGTACGGCAGGCCCAGGGTATGTGAACTTACACATAAAGGTAAAGTTGGTTTTATATTCGCACATTCAGACTTTCTCCTTAATAATATAATTTCAGAAACGCATTATTTGCAAACTCTAAATAGCGAAATCATATTAGCAGCCAATGACTATCAAAGTACAACATTGTTCACAGTCAACTAAACAGTGTTCATGTTGTTTTTCAAGTCACACTTGCAGGTTATTTCAGACCGAATACTCAAAGTGCCGTGGTAAACAATATAGGGAGTGTGTCACAAGTTGTCACTGAATAAATGTGGGAATATAAAACCAACTTTAGTAACTTACACTTTCACATTTCATTCTTAGCATTCAGTGTCCGTAGTTTAATTAACCATATGTAACTGTTTTGTCGAAATCATTGCTGCAATCAAAAACGAGTAATGTATATGATTCAGCATATATAGCGGGAACTGACCTGATATAATATGAGAACTGCAGAGTCCAGCATTTCTAATTAGTCTGTCACAAAGACATCTGCAGTCGGCATTGTAAGCAGTGTGGTGTATGGTAAAAGTTTTTGGACTTTCCAATTTGGCATCCTACCGCAAAACACAACATGTTTGCCATTGCAGCCAGTCTTTTTTTGCAACCGGGGACCCGTGTGACGTCATGTGTGACGTAGGTTGGTAATTCGTCTATAGTTGACTGTCTTCAGAAAGAATTTTTGTTATGCTGCTTGAAAGTCTCATCCTGATAGCAATCATTAAAGTGGTCCAAACGTATGTATATTTATTTTAATATTCTGTAGAAGGTGCAGGACTAAGATTAGTCCGTCCAATCAAATTGTTTGCTTGTTAAATGTGACATCACGCGAAGTGGCTTCCGTGTCAAAGCGCTCTATCAAACTGTATGTGGAGACTCATCAAATAGTAATAATAAACGTTTACGAAGCGATGTAATACTTTCGAAAATTACAATCGCAATATATATATATATATATATATATATATATATATATATATATGCCTAAAATCAGATAGCCAGAAAGTTATACATTTTTTATAAATTGTTACAATTTTGGTATTTGTGATGCAGCAAGTGCAGAGACTGACGTGTACACTATGTTTTTTATATAATATTCACTTTAATGTGTGATATGACAAAAAAAAAGGTCATAAACAAATATTTTCTCAATTCAAATGAGTAGTGAAACAGTATTTTATACGTCACCGATACGTCATGACTTAACAAGCGGATCTGCCTGTCAAAATATGTAATGTGATACCTCTGCGCACCCTGTTTGTGCAGAAAGAATTACATCGTTGGTGCATTCACAGACACAGTTCAGACAGAAGCTGTGTCTGAAATCCCCAAGTCGAGTAGGTATTACATTTGAATTTGAATTCACTACACGACCATTATAGAACGTTCACACTAGATGCGGATGAAACACCCAGCGCAAGTGATTAACATGTTAAGTCAATGCAAAGACATGAATAGATGTATAGACGCGAATGAGGTGGCATGAATGACACAATTTACGTGAATGGCGCAGCTCGACTTGAGCATTTTGCACGTTTGATGCGTGAATCGTACAAATCGCCCGAGTTGGATCATGTATCCGTACATGTCATTAGTTTGCCCTTGTAATTTAAAATTAAAATTTGAAAATGCACTTCCTGTTTGTTTTTAGGTAAAGTCTGAGATTAAGTCTGTCTGAGGTATTGGGCGTGGCTAACATACTTAACCACGCCCCTCCAACCATCCGTTTTGACAACAAACAGTGATGATGATGAGGAGGTGTCTGTTAGGTTGTAATAATGCTCCCGAAAACCTTTTCCCGATCTTTCTGAATGAAATGCTTACTTTACTACATCCAATTAGCTTGCAGTACAAAAAAAACAAGCCACGCCCACTGTTTTCTCATTCAATATTCCGTTTCTTTAGGACTGCGTCACAATACAAAAAAAAAATGGTTACAGTTTCCGGTTCATGCAGACTTTAAATCCCTATGTCAATTAAAAAAAATGATAAACTACAGTATAGTGTACTTCCAGTGACTTCCAAGTGCACGATCATGATTCATGACATTTTCACCTATTTGTTTAATATATCAATGGCTTCAAATTAGATTTTAGTATGCAGATTCATCAAACAATATCTGAAATGTAATCCATGTCATAAAGAGCATAGATCCCACTTAACGTGAACTGCACGGCTCAATATTGTCTCTCTCACCGTGTCAAGATATTTTGGGAGATTTCTTTGGGAGTGACCTTAGTCTTCTCGTGTTCAGGGTGTTTTGTGGGTTAACCACTCCAAATTTGGAAGAAGAATCTGTCTGGTATGTGATAGTGAGGTTTACAGGTCAGCGAACTGTGATCGTGAACTCATTCATTGCCGCAGGGGTGCGGCTTCACTTGGCAGTGAAACAGCATTTCCCCCTGCACAAGCTCATCTGCTCAACTGTTCTTTCCTAATTAAAAGCACAAACAACCCAGTCATAACATTTATAATGGTTAGAGGATGTCTTCAGGAAATGGTTTGTTGACAGAAATCAGACTTATTATAATTAGGAAGAAGTTGCTGCAGGCAGAACAGAACAGAATGTCCATCATATCCTATAAATGTATCCTATAATGTAGGTATGATGGCAGGTTAGTGTTTAATTATTTGTGTAATCAAACACTAACCTGCCATCGTACCTATGAAGTGGCAGGTTAGTGTTAAAATCTATTTCAGTCCTTTTCGGCTATTCAAATAAAGCTGAAATTAAATAAATACTTAAAGTTTATGTGTAAATGCTTTGGCAGGAAACTGACAAACAGCATGTTTATGCTAAAATTGCTAAAACTAAAGCTGAAATGTGACCCTGGGCCACAAAACTAGTCATAAATGTATATTTTTATTGAGATTTTTACATTATACCTGAAAAACTGAATATATAAGCTTTTTATTAATAGTTTGTCAGGATTGGACAATATTTGGCCCAAGATAAGACAGATAAAATCTGAGGGAGCAAAAATAAATAAATGTAAATCCACATTACTAATCAAAAATTGTGTTTTTTTATATTTACACTCAGAAGTTTAAATATAAAATTTGATCATGGAACATGATCATTATTTTGTATTCTAATGATTTCTGACAAAAATTTTGACTCATAGGCTGAATATATACCTATGCAACATGTTTTTATAGAAGCCCGTTCCCGCCACTGAATTATTTTCAAATTGCAAGTTATTATGTCAGAATTAAGAGATATAAACTCACAATTCTGAAAAAATGAAGTCACAATTGTGAGAAAAAAATCAGATTTTTAGT
>CAIGQZ010000461.1:11054940-11078020 GCA_903798205.1 Danio tinwini | reverse complement strand
TGAAATGTGACCCTGGGCCACAAAACTAGTCATAAATGTATATTTTTTTATTGAGATTTTTACATTATACCTGAAAAACTGAATATATAAGCTTTTCATTGATGGTTTGTCAGGATTGAACAATATTTGGCCCAAGATACGACTATTTGAAAATCTAAAATCTGAGGGAGCAAAAATAAATAAATCTAAATGCACATTACTAATCAAAAATTGTGTTTTTTTATATTTACACTCAGAAGTTTACGAAATATCTTCATGGAACATGATCATTTTTTTGTATTCTAATGTTTTCTGACACAAATTTTGACTCATAGGCTAAATATATAGCTGTGCAACATTAATTATTTTCTTTTTTTTTATATTATTGTGACTTTTTATCTCAGAATTGTGAAATATAAGCTCAAAATTGTGAGTTATTAAGTCAGATTTAAGAGATATAAACTCACAAGTCACAACTGTGAGAAAAAAAGTCAGATTTTTTATTCAGTGGTGGGAACAGGCTTCTGTAGGGTTTTGTACAGTGTTTTTCTTCTTTATTAAATAAAACATAAATTTGATCAAATAATTAAAAAGACAAATGCAACTCTTAAAAAAGACAAACTCTTTTATGAAAATGATAAAATAATTTGCAATATACACAATATAAGCTCACACAATAATATAACAGAAAAATGAATGAAGAGATTTAGATTTAAGAGATGCATCAGACGTTCTTATTACAGAATGAGCATTCTACACCAGCATGTGGGCTCATTCATTCATTCATTCATTCATTTTATGTCCGGCTTAGTCCCATTATTAATCTGGGGTTGCCACAGTGGAATGAACCGCCAACTTATCCAGCACACTTTTCCAGTTTTACGCAGCGGATGCCCTTCCAACTGTAACCAATCACTGGGGGACACACGGGCTTATAATGACGGCAAAAAAAATTATATAATAATAATAGTTTTGGGGCAAGCATCTGTAAAACTGTTAAATGCTCAAATAAGAATTGAATTATCCTTTCCAAAGCTTTTTTTTTCAGCCTATGAGTTTCAATGCTGTTTGTGTGTGTGCAGTGTGCACATTTTATCTACACTGAAAGTATGCAGTGAATCTCATCTGGCTGTTTATCTTTCGTTATTCCTTGACTGAGAATATCCACAACAACCAGAAACACCAGATTACATGCATGCTGAAACACTGCATGCCTTCTGCTCTCTAGTGTCAGATCAACACACACAAAAAAAGATGTTTTCTGTTCAAACTACTTATTTAAAATGAGCTGAAACAACACAATTACACAACAACTTAATTGTTTTATATTCAATCCACTTAAACTTGTAAAAAACAATGCTAACTTAATTCCCTCATGTTGTCTCGATGCAAACTGATTGTGTGTAACCCAGCATTTTTCAAGTATACTGGGCTGTTTCGTGTTTCCGTCTCGCGGTTGTTATGTATCTAGAAACTCCTCCCCCTGAGCGTTTATCAATTGGAGCTTCTAGTGATGCACATGGAGAAACTCTACACCTTCATATAGCAGCTACACTTACTGGCCACTTTATTAGGTACACCTGTCCAACTGCACTTTAACGCAAAATTCTAATCAGCCAATCACAAGGCAGCAACTCAATGCAAGGCAACAGTAACTGAAATAACCACTCGTTACAACAGAGGTATGCAAATGAGCATCTCTAAAAGCCCAACACATCAAACCTTGAGGCGGATGGACTACAGCAGCAGAAGACCACAACGGGTGCCCCTCCTGTTAGCTAAGAACAGGAAACAGGCTACAATTCGCACAGGCTTACCAGAATTGGACAATAGAAGATTGGAAAAACATTGGCTGCTCTGATGAGTCGCGATTTCTGCTGCCACATTCGGATGGTAGGGTCAGAATTTGGTGTTCACTGTACTCAAATGGCCTCCACAGTCACTAGTTCTCAATCCAATAGAGCACCTTTGGGATGTGGTGGAACGGGAGATTCGCATCATGGATGTGCAGCCGACAAATCTGCAGCAACTGCGTGATGCTATCATGTTAATATGGATCGAAATCTCTGAGGAATTTTCCAGTACCTTGTTGAATCTATGCCATGATGGATTAAGGCAGTTCTAAAGTCAAAAGTGGGTCCAACTCGGTACTAGTAAGGTGTACCTAATAAAGTGGCCGGTGGGTGTATGTCAACAATATCCACTGTTGGGTTATCTGTCTTGTATTTAAAGGCCATTCCATGCTTGTGAGTAAACAAAGTATTAATTTGGCAGAGTGCAGTAAATGGTGCTGTGGAACAAGCTGTTCGGAAACAATACAAAGAGCTTCGTTTCTGCCTATGTGGAGAAAATGATTAGATTTTTAGCAGTGATATATTAAACAAGAGCCATGTTGTTGTCTGTGGTTACAAAACCAAGATTACACAATATCGTAAAATGGGTAAATTGGCCCAACACCATAACCTCTGACAAGCAGAGGGAAGGATTTGTTATGTAATGAAACAAAGAGGAAGGAAAACTTTGGCTTGTGAGACCTGACGCTAGGAGGAGTTTGCTGGACACTGCATGCATGTGAACGAGCTCAGAGCCAACCGAATGAATCCAAGTTATCACAGACTGAACTGAATCCATTCTCATTTCTGGTGTGAAAATCTTAAATCCTCTTTAACACTACTGTATGTCTAAATGGCCACTGTCATCTTGACACTGTGGCACTGTGCACCGGAACCCAAAGTCTGCAGTAAATAACATTACTCAGTAGAGGGGGATCAGGGATAGTTATGACATTTTTACATTTCTCTCTATTTCTTTAAGGTCTTGTAAGCCAGAGTGTTCAAAATGTGATTCAAACTAGTTACAGATGTCTGCTATTAAATGACATATCTCCGCAGCCCAACAGAAACTGCACAATTTAGTTTCTAACAGTGTAATGTTACAATTCACTACATAGTCTGGGTTAGCGTAACACACTCAGAGGTGAGATGTAACATTGGGTTTCCACCAGGGTGAGATGGGACATTATGAAATGAGATTTCCCTGCTGAAAAATCAAGCTTAAACCAGCCTAAGCTGGTTGGCTGGTTTTAGCTGGTCGACCAGCCTGGTTTTAGAGGGGTTTTGGCCATTTCTAGGCTGGTTTCCAGCCATTTCCAGCCTGGTCTTAGCTGGTCAGGCTGGGAGTTGACCAGCTAAAACTAGCTTGACCAGCCAAAACCAGCTATCTCCAGCTTAAACCAGGCCGGTCAAGCAAATATATACCCATTTCAATGATTCATTTTCACCAGTGAAACCAATATAACATCTCAACATTCACAAATATACATTTCTGACATTCAAAAACAAAACAAAAGCAAATCAGTGACCAATATAGCCACCTTTCTTTGCAAGGACACTCAAAAGCCTGCCATCCATGAATTCTGTCAGTGTTTTGATCTGTTCACCATCAACATTGTGTGCAGCAGCAACCACAGCCTCCCAGACCCTGTTCAGAGAGGTGTACTGTTGTCCCTCCTTGTAAATCTCACATTTGATGATGGACCACAAGTTCTCTATGGGGTTCAGATCAGGTGAACAAGGAGGCCATGTCATTAGTTTTTCTTCTTTTAGACCCTTCTTGCCAGCCACGCTGTGAAGTACTTGGACGCGTGTGATGGAGCATTGTCCTACATGAAAATCATGTTTTTCTTGAAGGATGCAGACTTCTTTCTCTACCACTTCTTAGAAACTGGCAGTAGGACTGGGAGTTGAGCTTGACTCCATCCTGAACTCGAAAAGGCCCCACAAGCTCATCTTTGATAATACCAGCCCAAACCAGTACTCCACCTCCACCTTGCTGGCGGACTGGAGCTCTCTGCCCTTTACCAATCCAGCCACGGGCTCATCCATCTGGCCCATCAAGACTCA
The DNA here is from genome assembly GCA_903798205.1 of Danio tinwini. Lineage (NCBI taxonomy): Eukaryota > Metazoa > Chordata > Actinopteri > Cypriniformes > Danionidae > Danio > Danio tinwini. The sequence continues at coordinate 11,074,139 of CAIGQZ010000461.1, read as the reverse complement.
CTCTCATTTCATCAGTCCATAAAACCTTAGAAAAATCAGTCTTGAGATATTTCTTGGCCCAGTCTTGACGCTTGTGTGTCTTGTTCAGTGGTGGTCGTTTTTCAACCTTTCTAACCTTGGCCATGTCTCTGAGTATTGCACACCTTGTGCTTTTGGGCACTCCAGTGATGTTGCAGCTCTGAAATATGGCAAAACTAGTGGCATCTTGGCAGCTGCACGCTTGACTTTTCTCAGTTCATGGGCAGTTATTTTATGCCTTGGTTTTTCCACACGCTTCTTGCGATCCTGTTGACTATTTTAAATGAAACGATTGATGGTTCGTATCAGAAGCTTGGCAATTTTAAGAGTGCTGCATCCCTCTGCAAGATATCTCACTATTTTTGACTTTTCGGAGCCTGTCAAGTCCTTCTTTTGACCCATTTTGCCAAAGGAAAGGAAGTTGCCTAATAATTATGCACACCTGATATAGGATGTTGATGTCATTAGACCACACCCCTTCTCATTACAGAGATGCACATCACCTAATATGCTTAATTGGTAGTAGGCTTTCGAGCCTACACAGCTTGGAGTAAGACAACATGCATAAAGTATTACATCAAAATACTCATTTGCCTAATAATTCTGCACTCCCTGTATGTTTCTGACATATATGTGTACATATGTTATGCATAAATGGGACATATATGTTTCTGACAAATAAGTGGACATATGTTTCTGGCATATAAGTGGACATATATGTTTCTGACATATATGTGTAATGCATGAATGGGACAATTATGTTTCTGGCATATGGGACATAAATATTTCTGACATATATGGGACATATGTAGTGTTCTGCTAGTTACTAAAAAATAGTGGCTAGTTACAGTTACTAGTTACTTAATTCAAAAATTTTAATATTAATATTTTCCTCTAAAATGTAGGCTATTTTTGGGTGTACTAATTTTGGACCATTATCATAAGTTATTTTGTTAGATTAGCACCAGATTTGGCTTCAGTACTGACTGTATGGGACAGTATGGGACATGTGTTTCTGGCCATAAATGTCTCTGAAATGTATGGGACATTTATTTGTTATGCAGATAAGGGATGTATACCTTTGAGCATACATGTTGAAATAGATGTTTCTGACGTGTATGGGACATGCATTATGTGTTTTATACAAAAAAAATGTGGCATATATGGGACATATAAGTGTTATAAATGTCGAGGACATATACGTTTCTGGCATAGCTATATGGAACATATATGTGTGAATAAACAATAACAACTACTACAATAATAATAATAATAATAATAATAATAATAATAATAATAATAATAAATGAGTATCCAAGAACAAATAACTAAGTAAATGAAAAAGTTAGATATGTTTACAAAAAGGACCTGATTAGTGAATAGTTACTGCACTTTTATAGGCTACAGCAAAACAAACCGTTCATTTCATTAAAAAAAGAAAGAAAATAGGCAAAGAAAAAACGTATTCTAATGTTATGTTATATCTAAAAAACATGTGTGCAGACAGTGTAAATTCAGTAGCATAATATACAGTTAATCGATTTCAACAGCCCAATAAAATTAAAAGACCATTATGTTATATGTCAATAAATAAACGAGCGGCGTCTATCAAAATGAACTTCCGTTCCAATGTGGAATTTTTTCTAAGCAGGCGCTTCACCGGGCAGCCCTGCAGCTCTGAAGAGCACGTTGAACCCTCTGTAGGACCCTTTTCGGTTTCCGCCATCTAAGAGCTGGTGGTGAGTTACTGCTACGAACAAATAATAACGAAATAAATGTAATTTTGTTCATATATTTCTTTAAAAATGGTCCATAAACATTCATCACTGTTTTATGCACAGGTGGATTGAGCATCAACATGCAGATCTTCGTGAAAACCCTCACGGGTAAAACCATCACCCTCGAGGTGAGCCGCGCGACACACGCCGACATTTTACCATCCGTTTTAGTGCTATGTTTGACTATTTGAATCGATTATTTTGATTATATGCATCTTAAACTCTATAAATATAAGTTTAGTGGCATAGTAACGTAAATAAATGCTATTTTTCAATGGTTATACGGAAGCCCTGAATAATGCTAGCATGTCATGTGGCGCAGCTAACGTTAATGTTACATGCACGCCGCAGACACGATTGTTTATTATATAATCGTATATTTTAGCGAAATAATAGTAGCATCAAAGTATGCAGTTTTTACTTCATAGCCACAGATGCTTATTTCACAGCTAACTTGCAGTATTTTTAACGTTATATGTCGCATGCTGTTAATTCGCAAATTTAGCTTTTAACCTATCCTACAGAGAAAACAGATATTGAAAATGAAAACAATATTTAGGTTGTAAACGATCGAAGTAGAAGGTAAAATAAATAACACTTTCTGTGGTGTAGGTCAGTTTTTTATCAGATTTAAATCGGATTGAGGTAAAGTCTAGACTTTAGATTCATACTAAGAAATTATATCTGCGATTTTTAAAGGTTTACATTTAGTGTGTATTTTTTCTCTATATCCTTAATTCTTGATTTAAATGTTCTTAGTCTTAAACGTATCATTAAAATCTGAAGAAATTACCAAAACACAGAAAAGTGACAGACTTCCACCTCTAAATCCACTTTTAATATGATTTGGGAAATGATATAATTGTCAAGTGTTTTTATACGTTTAAAATGTTTATAAATGTTTTAAGTGAAGTTAATCTTACCAATCTAAACTGATATCAATGTTGTAGGTTGAGCCCTCTGATACTATTGAAAATGTCAAGGCAAAGATTCAGGACAAGGAAGGCAAGTTGCAAGCTTTGTTTAAATTTTTATTATTTAGTAAGACTCTCTCTTGTTCCCTAGCTTGTTTGTTAAAACATGGTATTGACCTCTAAATGTACCTCCTAAATACAGGAATCCCTCCTGATCAGCAGAGGTTGATCTTCGCTGGTAAGCAGCTGGAGGATGGACGAACCCTGTCTGACTACAACATTCAGAAGGTCAGTAAAAGTCCAAATGAAATGAACTAATAGTGCAGTTCACCTAAAAAAATGTAATTGTCATTTTTTGTATTTGCGGAAGAGTTTTTATTTCTGATTTTTGTAAAAGCAAATAGCGGTCCTAATTGACTATTACAGTATTTATTATATATTTTTTCATATTTAAAGATAATTAACCCAAAACTAAACATTGAAATTTACTCAAATTAATAAAATCAATTAAACAAAACGGTTTGACTTTCTTCTGATGAACAGAAAATATATTTTAAAGAAAGATGGAAATCAGGAACCATTGACTTCCATAGTTTTCCTAGTATGGAAGTCAATGGGTACGTGTTTTCAGCTAATATTGTAATATTAATTTGTGTTAAGTGGAGAAATCTATAAAGGTTTATAACTTTTTGAAGGTTTTTTGGGTGAACTGTCCATGTAAATCATTGGGTATTAGCAACTGTTTGGCTATCCCAAAGGTGGGCAAACTCGGTCCTGGAGGGCCGGTGTCCTGCACAGTTTAGCTCCAACTCTAATCAAACACACCTGCTTATAGATTTCTAGTGATCTTGAAGACACCGATTAGCATGTTCAGGGGTTTTTGATTTAGAGTTGGAGCTAAAATATGCAGGACACCAGGCCCTCCAGGACGGAGTTTGCCCACCCCTGGGCTATCCACATTTTCAAAAATCCAATCTTTATCATTTAGAATAAACAAAGGTGGCCATCTAGATTTTTGGTTGAACTAAACCTTATTAATCTTTAAAGTACTCAGGTTTTCTGATAATATAAACTAAAGCATCCACACTTAATTGTGGTCATTCATTCATCCAGGAGTCCACACTTCATCTGGTGCTGAGGCTGCGTGGTGGAGCTAAGAAGAGGAAGAAGAAGTCCTACACCACCCCCAAGAAAAACAAGCATAAGAGAAAGAAGGTCAAGCTCGCTGTGCTGAAATACTACAAGGTTTGTTACCTGTCAGTCTCAGTTGTCATTGGCAGCTCCAGGTTTTCAGGAGTTGATCTTGAAGTTGTTTTCTATTGATCTTCAGGTCGATGAGAATGGTAAGATCCACCGTCTGCGCCGCGAGTGTCCTGCAGATGAGTGCGGAGCCGGGGTGTTCATGGCCAGCCACTTCGACCGCCATTACTGCGGAAAGTGCTGTCTGACTTACTGCTTCAACAAACCAGAGGACAAGTAAAGTACGGTCCTGACAAACATGCTTATGTCACTCATGAGGCTGTCTGTGCTGGAGTTTGTGCTTTGTAAATAAAATTGTGGCTCGCCACATTCAAAAATCAACCTCTTGACTCCCGTTTTGCTGCTTTGGGTTTGATTATAAAGTATCCAGACTACTATGAATTAGTGATTAAGTTGGCAAAAAAAACATGCAGAATGCTCATTATGAAGTATATTTTATGTCTATGCCTACCTGAAATGTAACAAGTTTGTAATAATTATTACAAATGATATATTATTAATAGTTCATCCAAAAATGAAAGTTTACTCGTCCTTAAATGGATCTAAACATTTGACTTCATCTGTTGAGGACCTTTGAAGAAATCTGAAAACCTGTCACCATTGACTTCCATAGTGATATAACAGTATTTAAGTAAATGGTGACAGGTTTTCAGCATTCTTCAAAGTATCTTCTTTAGTGTTTAACAAGGAAAAACTCAAAGGTTTTAATCAAGGTTGAGTAATTAATTTGAGGTTTTCATGGTAAATGTATAGTTACAGTGTGCTTCCCCAAGGAAATGCATGGTTATACCAGGCGTTATAATTGCATGGTTTAAGAGTAGGTTTTAGTTACTTGGCTGTCTATGTAATTACTGTAAGTACATCGTAACATGCATATATGAAAGTAGATATATACATAACGTACATGCAAAGCAGGATGTCATATGAAGTGCTAGCACAGTTTTTGGGTCGTTTTAGCTATTATCTATGTGGGATATATGTAAGGTGGGGGATATGTTCAGTGGTATAGGCAAGTAAAGGCTATGACTATTTTACCAGCTGTATTTACCCAAATTAACTACAGATCTAATAAACTACACAGTTTTGAAAATATTAGGTTCAAACCTTGTAAAGTTTTAAAAGGAATTGCTTAGGATTAAAACAAATCAGTAATATTTTACAAAGGTTTTACAATATTTAAAATGTTTTTCAATATTTAAAAATAAAGTCTGCAGTTTCAGCGAATGTTACTCCAGGAAAATACATATTTGCTTTAAATTATTGGATCCTCTCTGAATAAGTTTTTTTTTTTGCCCACCAATGGTTTAATTGTGTGTGGTTTAAATATATATATATATATAGATATAGATACATATATATATATATATATATATATATACATACATACATACATACACACCGACAGCCCCTTTATTAGGTACACCTTACTTGTACCGGGTTGGAACCTCTTTTGCCCTCAGAACAGCCTTAACCCTTCGTGGCATAGATTCAACAAGGTACTGGAACTATTCCTTTGAAATTTTGGTACATGATGTCAGCTGCAAATCTCCCGTTCCACCACATCCCAATGGTGCTCTTGGATTGAGTTCTAGTGACTGTAGAGGCCATTTGAGTACAGTGAATTCATTGTCATGTTCAAGAAACCAGTCTGAGATGATTCACACTTTATGACATGGCGCATTATCCTGCTGGAAGTAGCCATCAGAAGATGGATACACTATGGTCATAAAGGACATGGACAGAGACAATACTCAGATAGGCTGTGGCATAGACTCAATGCTTAATTGGTACTAATAGGCCCACAGTGTGTCAACTGTTGATACAAGGCAGGATGGATCAATGCTTTCGGGTTGTTTATGCCAAATTCTGACCCTACCATCCAAATGTCACAGCAGAAATGGAGACTCATCAGACCAGGCAACGTTATCACAGTCTTCTATTGTCTAATTTTGGTGAGCCTGTGCCAATTATAGCCTCAGTTTCCTGTTCTTAGCTGAGAGGAGTGGCACCCAGTGTGTCTTCTGCTGCCCTTGCCCATCTGCCTCAAGGTTTGAAGTGTTGTGCATTCAGAGATGCTCTTATGCAGACCTCGGTTGTAACAAGTGGTTATTTGAGTTATTGTTGCCTTTCTATCAGCTTGAACCAGTCTGGCCATTCTCCCCGGACCTCTGGCATCAACAAGGCATTTGTGCCCACAGAAATGCCGCTCACCATTTTCTCTTGTTGGACCATTCTCTGTAAACCCTAGAGATGGTTGTGCATAAAAATCCCAGTAGATCAGCAGTTTCTGAAATACTCAGACCAGCCCGTCTTGCACCAACAACCATGCTATAATCAAAGTCACTTAAATCACTTTTCTTCCCCATTCTGATGCTCGGTTTGAACTGCAGCAGATCGTCTTGACCATGTCGACATGCCTAAATGTTGCTGCCATGTAATTGGCTGATTAGAAATTTGTGTTAACGAGCAGTTGGACAGGTGTACCTAATAAAGTGACCGGTGAGTGTATGTATAAAAGAAACAGCAGGATCAGCATCTGTTAAACAGCAATAATTCCTCACAATATTAATTATTGATCATGATCAAATAAATGCAGCCTTTGTTAGAGTAAGATACTAGTCTTAATGTATTGCTTCATTAAGATCATATTTTCCCATCAAGAATTTCCGAAAACATTTTGTCTCCTCATTTTTTATTTACATTACGACATACTTTATGTACAATTAAGTTGTAGCTCAGTCCTAAAATGGAGAATCAAAATGAAGACAATCAAATGTCATGGCTATACTCTTATATGTTGGTTTGCTCTTAACAAATTTTGTTATAGCTATTCCTCAGGCATGTATTATAGATAATATAATATACCAATGTGCCGGTTGCAGTTCTTTAAAATCCTGGATCCCAGGATATTTTCTGTTTCACCTCTAATTCACTGTAACAAACGATTGTATCCCCGGGTTTATATTCTAGATCTTCATTATCTAGAGAAAGGCCACACTCCATGCCTGTCTTTACTGTCGGAACATCATCCTTCAGATGTTTCAGTGTCGTAACAGATCCTGGAGGAAAACAAATGCATGGAATGTTTTTTATTTTAAGTGGCCACAAGAAAGTGCAACAGTGGAATTATTTAGTACTGATCCATTAGTTTACCTTCCCAGATCATATCTCGTCCTCGAATAAGTCTGAATTTCATCTTTTTGTCCAGTTGTCCCTTCTGAACTCTGCATCCGGCAACAGCAAGCTTCTTTTTCCCAACCGTCACGGTGAATGTTGCCAGAACCGAAGCCTCGCCTGTAGTATGAGAGAACATTAAAGGTGCAGTAGAAACTTTTTTTTGTTGTGCTGGTTGAAAGTCTCTTTACATTTCAATAGTACTGATTAAAGTAAATGATCTAAATGTGTTTATATGTAGTTTTATATTCTGGATAAGGCATAAAACAAAAAAAAAATCATCCAATTAAATATTGTCAGACCGACAAATAACTGAATTACAACAGGTATCTCAAACTGTCAACAAATTTAAATTTGAATTTCTGCACAGCCTCTTGAAGCAGACAGATACGTCAAAAATGTATGTGTAAAAAATCGGAATTGACCATCAAGATCTGCAGTGTAAATGCAGCCTTAGAGACAATCAGAATCAGTTTTATTGCCAAGTGTGCTTCACACACACAAGGAATTTGTTTTGGCAACAGAAGCTTCCAGTGTACATAAAGTGACGAGTGACAACACACAATTAAATACAAGAGAGAAAAGGCAATAAACATTAAACAGAGATGCAGGTTGTTGTATCTGCACCATAAAGCCAGCCGCTCCACCTCCTGTCTGTATGCAGACTCGTCACCGTTCCGGATGAGGCCGATAACAGTAGTGTCATCCGCAAACTTCAGGAGCTTAATGGAGGGGTCTTTTGCAGTGCAGTCGTTTGTGTACAGGGAGAAGAGCAGTGGGGAGAGAACACATCCCTGGGGGGCACCAGTGCTGATGGTGCGGCTGTCGGATGTGATTTTGCCCATTCTGACTAGCTGTTGTCTATCTGTCAGAAAGCTGGTGATCCATTGACAGACAGAGCTAGGGACAGACAGCTGGGTCAGTTTGTTCTCGAGCAGTGATGGGACGATGGTGTTAAAGGCAGAACTGAAGTCCACAAACAGTATCCTTGCGTAGTTCCCTGGTTTGTCCAGATGTTCTAGGATATAATGCAGTCCCATGTTGACTGCATCATCCACAGACCGGTTTGCTCTATAGGCAAACTGCAGGGGGTCCAGCAAAGGTCCAGTGATGTCCTTCAGATATGCTAGCACCAGTCTTTCGAATGACTTCATGGCCACAGATGTTAAGGCAACAGGTCTGTAGTCATTGAGTCCTGTGATCTTTGGTTTCTTCATAAATAAATATTCCTAGCAAATCTAATAAATATTGGAGACATACTCACTACATAAACAAGCTAAATTACTCATCAGCAGTGTTTATTTGAGCGCACACAAGAAAATCTGCACTTGAGCTGCGTATATTTGAGGGCGTGCAAGAAGTTTTGTGCACGGACAGAGGAAATTGGCGCGCAAGCAAAGAGATTCGCATGCTTGTATTACATAAATGCGGTCTCAGCTTGTAATACTGCGCTCACGACATTTATCACTGCAATAACGCCATAGGCAATTGGAAGATCTGTGCAAAAGGCCTGCCGCCACAGCTGGAAAAAAATCCAGGAGGAAACACTGTAACATATTCAAGAATACAGATATCTGTTTTCCATGACTTTTCCAAACCTTTGTGAGGTTTTCTGTTTTTCCAAACCTTTTCCAGGCCTGGAAAGTGCCATGTAAAATTTCAATGACTTTTCCAGGTTTTTCATGACCGTGATGCTTAATCATTGCTTTATCATAATATAATGCACACTTGAACATATATGGCAAAACTTAACGATTTGTTATTTGCAATTGCTCTGGAAGCTTACGATAACAGTTATGGCAGGGGATGTTACATATCTGATTCATGCTTGATATGTTTGGCAGACCTCAGAGTTTTTCAGACAAACTGAGGATAGTTGTGCTGTAATAATGTACAGTACATGAGAAAAATGTTTCTGAACCAACACTAGTACTACCAATAAACAAAAGAACCATTATCAAAATAGCTTTAAAGTTAAACTCACCAAGTATATTTTCCTCCGTGGTTGGAGGAAGTTTGCTGCTCAAGTCTTCTTTGAGCGCATCTAAGAGTTTGTAGATGACTCTGTGTAATCTTAGAGAAATGCCCTTCTTTTCTGCCAACTGCTGAATCGATTTGTGTGCAGAGACATTGAACCCGTATATGATGCCTGAGCAGTGAAGGAGATAAAGAGAGAATACAAGCAAATTATGTCAAGTTTGACACTCTAACAAACAAATATCAGTAAAAAATAACTGTATACAGTTGAAGTCATAATTATTCGCCCTCTTGTGAATTCATTTTTCAATTATTTCCCAAATGATGTTTAACAGTGCAAGAAATTTTTCCACAGTATTTCCTATAATATTTGTTTCTTCCAGAGAAAGTCTTATTTGTTTTATTTCGGCTAGAATAAAAGCAGTTTTTAATTTTTATAATACCTTTTTAAGGTCAATATTATTAGCCCCCTTAAGCTATATATTTTTCAATTGCTTACAGAACAAACCATCGTATAACAACTTGTCTAATTACCATAACTTGCCTAATAAACCTAGCAAAGCCTTTAAATGTCACTTTAAGCTGAATACTAGTCTCTTGAAAAATGTCTAGTCAAATATTATGTACTGTCATCATGGCACAGATAAAATAAATCAGTTATTAGCAATGTCTTGGAATCTTCTTTCAGTTAAACAAAATTTGGGGAAAAAAATATACAAGGGGGGCTAATAATTCAGACTTCAACTGTGTGTGTGTCATATTTTCTGTAATTGTGTGTATTCCCCACACCTCCCTCATTGCCATTGTCAAAAATATGATATTTAAAGAAACTACGAGTGACGAAATATTAACAAAACAAATTAATAATAGTATTTGAAACATTTGTTTTGCAGAATATCAAATGTTCTTCAGTTTTGAAACTTGTCATTACTAATGAATTTATACTTTTATACATGTTTATTAATTTACAAATGGCAATTTTTACCTGATAAAATCTTTAAAAGACAAATAGATGAATGTATATTCATATACAGTTATGTTACTTTTATTAACCATTATTAGGCAAGGCAAGTTTATTTATAAAGCACATTTCATACACAGTGGCAGTTCAAAGTGCTTTACATAAACAGGAATTCATTCCGCTGTGGGGACCCCTGATGAATAAAGGGACTAAGCCGAAGGAAAATGAATGAATGAATGAATGATGCTAAACCCTTACAAAAAAACACACACCAGTGAAACACAAAAACCTTGTGACTTTTCAAAAAATATTTCAGATTAAAATGTTCCAAAACCACACTTTCATGTATTTGACATGTGATTTTACCATGTCAAGCTCATGAGGTTTTCATTTAAAGCGATGGGTCACCCAATCATTTCTGTCATCATTTACCCTCACCTCCAAGTTTCATTCTTCTTTTAAACACAAAGGAAGATATATTAAAGTCATTGACTTCTATAGTACTTATTATTCCTAGTGTAGATTCTTCTGAATATCTTCTTATCAAAACGATTTTGAGCCAGTATAAATAATGCGGAAATGTTCATTTTGGGTGAACTACCCCTTTACTGATAATTAATAATTTTTTTGATTGATTATTAGCTTTTTTTTACCTTATTTAAAACCAGTTTAGTCTTATTTAAATGATGTTAATCTAACAGCCTCATTCTTACTGGAAGTACATGTTTGAGTTGACAATCTTCCTGATTGAGAATTTCTTACCGATCTAAATGAATGTGTGTTAAGTGGCCAGTTATAAACTGTATCAGTGGTTGGTTGCAGATTCCCACCTGAGAATGTCTCTGCCAGGTTAATGTCTTTTTCAGAGATGTCGCCGACACCAAAATGTACCACATCCAACTGACACTGGTCATCGGCATCGTAGCTTTCCAGAATGTTCAAAAGAGCCTCAACGGAGCCGTCAACGTCACCTAAAAAAACAAAACAAAACATGTATACTACGCACAGAAACGGCAACTGGCCTAGTAAAGACTTCTACCAGAGACTTTCTTGCTGTGAGGCAACAGTGCTAACCACTGAACCGCCATGCTGTCCTATCTGGGAAAAGGGAGGAGTAGGGGTGTAAGGGGAGATTCTTCAAGATGAAGATGACTGAGGTAAGAAACTCTGGTTATTTATATTGAGTTAGGATTCGTCTGATTGGTTAATCATGTGTTAGCTAATGAAACTTAGAAACTTAATCAAACTTAGAGTTTTTATCTTGTTTCTAGTCCAAATATTTAAAATGCATAAACCAAGAAGCATTTTCTAGACAAGCAAAAAATAAGGTCTTGTTTTCAGAAATAATGTCATAATTAAGTGAGTTTGTTTTTCTTAAAATAAGCAAAATTATCTGCCAATGGGGTAAGAAAAATAATAATATATTAAAAACAATTATTTTTCCTACACAATCTGCATTTTTTTTGCTTGTTTTAAAGAAACGCTCGCTTAATTTTGACGCATTATTTCTGAAAACAAGACCATATTTTTTGCTTGTCAAGAAAATGCTTCTTGATTTAAGAATTTTTTGATATTTGAACTAGAAACAAGATAAAAACTCTAAGTTTGATTAAGTTTCTAAGCATTGCATTTTTTTTTGCAGTGTAAGTGGAGATTTATGGTTCGATGCAGGTTTAATAGCAACACAAATTGATAAATGCAACAAAAAAAGAAACACATAAAAGTGTATTTTAGGCGTTTCCTTTAATTAGACTGAAAATTATCAAAATTGATGTTGATGAAAAACTGCATTTTTGCCAGATGTGCTTGTCTCGCCTTAATATTTGTAGAAACTGTGATACTGCTGATACACTACTGTTCAAAAGACTGGGGTGGAATGTGTTTTAAAATAGTTTTATTTCATCAAGCATGGATTAAATGGTTCAAAATTGATGTGAAACATGTACAGTTGAAGTCAGAATGATTAGCACTGTGAATTTGTTATTCTTTTTCAATTATTTCCCAAAAGATGTTTAAAAGAGCAAGGAATTTTTCACAGTATTTCCTATAATATATTTTCTTTTGGAGAAAGTCTTACTTGTTTTATTTTGGCTAGAATAAAAGGTCATTTTAAGGTCAATAATATTAGCCCCAATATTTTTTCATTATCATTATACAAGTTTACTAAATACCCTAACTTACCTAGATAACCTAGTTAAGCCTTTAGTTAAGTGTGTTAAAGCCGTTATACTCCTGTCATATGTGGTTCAAGTGTGAGAGAAAAACATTCTCCTAATTCAGTATCTGCCATCAGTTAAGATGCTGAAATACAGCGTCAGTGTTCCCGACCTGTCGGCTGTTATATTGTACTCCGCGGCTCATCAATGCTTACACCCGCGCACACGCAATAGATCACTGCATTATAGAGCAAACCATATTACTGTGTTAGCCATTTCTATTCATATGGGAGTGACCTACAGGTCCCAGTGAAATCAATCACCTCACCTTTAATGATGATGGGCATAGTGAGCTCCTCGTTTTCGGTTCTCTCACTGGCTCTGTGGATGCCTTTGTGTTTGTTGGCCTTGTACAACACTGCTCTCCTCTGTTTCCAGCTAAGATGAGCCAGGCTCTCCCTCTCTTTCTTATAAATGTCATGATGCTGTTTCTGCTTGGCTTCAATCACCTGCTGCTCTTCTTTCAGCTTGTCCTGCTCCTCCATGTAGCTCCGCCACTCCACCACCTCACGCGCTCTTTGCTGAAGGAACATACCAGTACGGGGATTAGCTAATCATAATTTAGATATTGTGGTGGGTATTTTTTATATTGATGATCACATATTGATGATTGACAATTATTTATTGATTATGGTTTTGCTAAAGTAAAGATAAAATGCATTATAATCATTGCACGTCATGATTTTGCAGAGTACGATGCGATCCTGAATTAACATCTATGTTGATCCTGAAACATCATTTTTGTTGGACAATGTAATCCATACCTATTCCCTACTCCTAAACCCAACCATAACTGTAAATTATTCCCAAAATCAGAAGGGAATAATAGTTGCATAGCAATCATGCAGAAGTGCATAAACATAACCATAAGCCTAAACTTAATAAACTAAACATAAATTGTAAATGTATCCCTTAATTCTGATTGGCTGATTGGAATGTTGTTTCAGGATCATCATAGATGTTAATCCAGTAACATGTCCTACTTTGTGAAATCAGGTTGGCTATCATTGGGCTATTACAGTCATGTGTAATCTACTTCAATCAAAAGTCTGACCATGTGTATCTGAGTTTGGAGTGGCGGTCCTTTTGTTGACGTCAACCTGAGGGCTTCCATAGCAACTGTATATCAATATCCTTAACCACGCCCTTTTTACCATCAGTTTGCAATGAGGGAATGATGCGCAAGAAGAAAGCCACGCCCCCTACTCAATATTCCATATGAATTGGGAGTACATTAACATTCGGTTGACGCAGACTTTAAAATGTATAACACATAACTTATACATAAAAGCTGCATTTGTCGAATCAAATACAGTAAAAATAGTAATACTGTGATTACAAATATATATCGTAACAGATAAAGACAATGCATTCAAATGATAAACTGTATAATTTATTCATGTGACGATAAACGATAAAGAGTTTTCAGTATCATAACTACAGGCAAAACAATGCTATGCAATGCATGATAGAAGCTATGTTTTGTCATGTTAAAATAATTTTTTTGTCCTGACCAACTGCGACAGACGTGCAAAACTTCCATTTTAAAAACGTTTTTTATGTCTGCAATGTCACGGCTGAACAACAGCATAAATTACTATGACAATGATCATCTCAGATACTGATTATGTGCTTTGTTCAATGTTAAATGTTATCAGTGTGAGTTTGAATGACATTGATTATGACATTAATAGCCAGACTTTTCAATTTCACAATAATCAAATGTATCAATGAGTGATAGGAAGGCAAGTGTTTTTCATACACTGCAAAAAATGCTTTTCTTACTTAGATTTTTTGTCTTGTTTCTAGTCTAAATATCTACAAATTCTTAAATCGAAAAGTATTTTCTAGGCAAGCAAAACATATTGTCGTGTTTTCAGAAATAGTATGCCAATATTAAGAGAGTTAACAAGCAAAATAATCTGCCAATGGGGTAAGCAAAATAATCTTGTTTTTCCTTTTGACATAAGATTATTTTGCTTACCCCATTGGCAGATTATTTTGCTTGTTTGAGGAAAAACTAACTTAATTTTGGCATGTTATTTCTTAAAACAAGACAATATGTTTTGCTTGTCTAGAAAATCCTTCTTGATTTAAGAATTTTTAGATATTTGGACTAGAAACGAGACAAAAAATCTACGTAAGAAAATCATTTTTTGCAGTGTATACTTTCAGTGAAAGGTTTATGGTACTATTTTTTATGTCATGGGGTTCCTTTTGACAGCAGTGATAATCAGTTAAATAGACTTAAGCATTCATTTAGTTGTCCAAAACAGTTTAAACACAAGCAACATGAGGAGCAGCAGGTGCTGAAATTCTATAGAAAATCCTGTGGTAAAACTAATTTCCATATTTTAAAGACATGGAATTTATTGCTGTGCTTCTTGTCTGGTGTGACACACTTCAAATGTCAATCAGACAGTAAAGAGAATTAATTTTAAACAAATTATAAAAACATTTTAAACATTATAATTTAATGATTTTTTTTTTTTTTTTTACCTGTGCTTGATTATTCAAAAATAAAAGTCCTTGTGCATATTCCCCATTGCACAATATATACAGCATTGGTTAAAAAAAAGATTTCCAAAAACACTTACAGCATTTAACATACACTGCAAATGTCACGATCACCAGCGATCTTCTCTCCATAGATCTCTGGTAAACTTGCACAAACACTTATGGACTACAAATCCGCCATCTAATGGACTACATCTCCATTCATGCACTTCGCTTACACACACGTTTCTCATCTCAACTGATTGTACACACACCACTGGAGGATTGTCAAAGACTGATTACACACTCTATTTAAACACCACATACACTCACCCCAGGTGCCGAGTCTTGTTAGCTGTCTACAGCCTGTAACATTCCTAAGTGTTTCCTTTGTCTAGTTTTACCGTGTGTTTACCCTAGCCTTGTTATCCTGTTTATCCCTGCCTGCCGCTAGCCTTTTGATCTCTTGCCTGTTATTTGACTACGATTCTGGATTGCCTGTTTATATCTGTTTGCCCCTGTGATTGCCTGACCAATCCAATAAAGTCCTGCATTTGGATTCGCACCCTGTTGTCAGCGTCTTAACCCCATGGTTACAGTAAAAATGCTGGGTTCAATACAATCAATTTGTGTAAGGACAACATGAAGGAATTGGGTTTACAAATTTAAATGGATTGATCATAAAATATTTAAGTTGTCCCCAAAAAACCCTCAAGAATTTTGTTTCAGCTCATTTTAAATAAGTAGTTTGAACAAACAGCAAACATATTTTTTTGAGGGTATGTCATAAAATAAATGCCACAAAAGTGAGTAATATATCTCTTTAGCACTCATGCAGAGTACCTCTGATTCCACCTCCAGGATCTCCTCTCCAGCAGAGGGCAGATCTTTCCAACCCACGATCTCCACAGCGATGCTGGGTCCGGCTTCTCTCACAGTTTGGTTGTTCTCATCAAACATGAAGCGCACCTTCGCCCAGCACTTTCCTGCCACCAGAGTACAGCCCTTCCTCAGAGTGCCTCGCTGGATGATGGCGGTGGTGACGGGCCTGAGCAAGCACAAACAACCCTTCATCACCTCTGTACATTACAGTAATAACTACACCCATAGTAGGGCTAAACTGAATCTGCAGACATTTTTGCTATTTATGCACAAAATTTTGTAAAAAATAAATAAATAAAAAATCTGCAGATTTATGCAGAATGAGTTTGAGAGTGCAGTAACTAAAAGCTTAAAATATTAAATAAAAAAAAATATAACTGAATAACTTTTATTTATTAAGTTTTACAATGCAAATCATTTATTATATCTACTAATTTACCATGTACTACTGGCTTCTTAACTGCATATTATTAAGATATTAACTGTTTCTTTATAAGTGCTAATATAAAGTAAAACAAACAACTACTACCTTATAAACTATTAATAAGTAATTTTATTTGAACTATTAATAAGCAAAAACCTACTTGGAGCCCCAATATTCTACATTAGTACAACTTATTTTAAATCACATGAATGATATCCTTGTTTTATAAGGCATTACTGGATAGACCTAAAGAAAAATCCCGATCATACCTTTCAGTATGGAAAAGAGACCTTTAAGTAGATATTACTGTTGAGGAAATGGGAATATGCATGTCTTCAAACTCAAACCATTAATACCAGATGTAGAATACTGCAATGCAAATGGATGATGAGGACTTACATTATAGCTGTAAAATTACATTGGATTAACCCTAATATTCCAGACTATTGACTAAAATGTAAAGATGAAATTGGAACTCTGTTTCACTGTATGTGGGAGTGTGGAGAGCTGCAGTTGTTTTGGAAGGAGGAGATTGTGGCTGGAGAAAATGTTCCATTGGAACCAAAACAAAAAGAAACGTACAGATTTAAGCTTTATACAAACTAAACGTGTTATAGCTTTTGGAAAAATTAACATATGTAGTCAGAGGTAAAGCAGAGACTTTTAAAAAAGTGTGGTCTCCTTTCAGTCGCTTTATAAATGGAATGGATAGATGACTGTAATTCGATGTAATAGTGTTTATTTTTTATACACACACATTGGTCAGTTTAAATATATTTTTATAGTATTGTATTTTATAATTTATTATTTTAAATGTAATTACTGTTTAACAAATGTTGGGGTGGGAAAGTACATTCTGAAATATGATACAAGTTAATATTTTGTACTGTTTAATGGGTTTTGTAATATAATTTAACTTGAAGCTGAATTAAAGGCAGTGAAAAAGAAAACGTTCCATCGAGATGCAGAAGACTACAAGATGCAGTGTGTCTACACCTGGAGATGCAGTAATTTCACTCACGGTGAACGGAACTTTCACAGAAGGCTGTGTGAGTAATAGCCTATTAAAGATTTTTGAGAGCTAAAGTGGCAGTGTTGACGATTTTTTTGATCTTTTGCTTTTGTAATATAATTCAAATCAATAAAAACAAACAAAAAGTATTTATAAGCAGCTAATTAGTAGTTTTTAAACTAAAAAGTCCTAGTTTATGGTTTGTTAATAGTGTAAACTTTTTTGATCTTTTGCTACTGTGTTTGTTTTTGATCGAGCACCTGCCTCCGAGATTTTCTAGATGTGCGCACGATTCAGTTTTTTGCTTGTTTTACAACTTTTTGGTGCAGCACTCTTCCTTTAAGACTCTCACTGTTTAAAGGAAAACAAGATGGCAACAAGCTCTATATTTGAGTTTTCGGAAGATGACTATGACAAGATTATTTCCAAAGAATCTCTTTTTGAAGATACACCGACTTCTATGGCACATGAAGATGTAAGACACACATTCAATCATCTTCTCATTAGAGAAACAAAACTCTTTTTGCATGCGGTGACATTGAGTGATTACCTTAGAAATAAAAGAATTCCACGAGGACTTAGAATCCAAAAAGCACCGACTTTGGGTATCAACAACACTGCCTTCTGTGACAAGTGGTGTGAGATCACAAACAAATGTTCATTTGACTTAATGGCGCTGCTTATTCAAGAAATCTCTAAGCAGTTGTCTGTCGTTCGTAATGATATCAAATCGACACGGGAAAGTTTTGAGAAATCTTTTAGTGATACAGACAAACTTAAAGATATCATGGCTGAATGTGAATTACAGAAAACACAATTTGAAGCTGAATTAAAGGCAGTGAAAAAGAAAAAGTTCCATCGAGATGCAGAAGACTACAAGATGCAGTGTGTCTACACCTGGAGAGGCAGTAATTTCACTCACGGTGCACGGAACTTTCACAGAAGGCTGTGTGAGTAATAGCCTATTAAAGATTTTTGAGAGCTAAAGTGGCAGTGTTGCCGATTTTTTTGATCTTTTGCTTTTGTAATATAATTCAAATCAATAAAAACAAACAAAAAGTATTTATAAGCAGCTAATTAGTAGTTTTTTAAACTAAAAAGTCCTAGTTTATGGTTTGTTAATAGTGTAAACTACATTAAACTAAAGTGTGACCAAATATTAAGTACTGTCATCATTGCAAAGATAAAAGAAACTAGTTATTAGAAATTAGCCCATGTTCACACTGCAGGCAAATGTGGCCCGAATCTGATCTTTTCGCCCATATGTGACTCAGGTCTTGACAGTGTGAACAGCCCAAACCTAATGGAATCTGATCATTTCACTTCAGATTTGTGCCACTTTCATATGTAGTCTTAAATCAGACACAGATCTGATGTTTTGCAATGCGACCGCAGTGTAAACGGTTATGTCGGATTTCATGTGACTTTTACATAATCTTCGAGCGACATACGTCATCATTCTGTGCTGCAAACATCATCTACACCTCTGCAGCATGGTAGAATAACACACAGGGTGATTACTTTACAACAGAAAGTTGGTTGTTCATTTTGAAAAAGATTTTAAAGGCAAAACTGGTGCTCGTTAACCACTCTGGATAACGATCAGGGCACAGGATGATTGCGATGCTAAAGAGCGGAAAGGAGATCCATGAACAAAGGAGGGGGCACTTTCATTTTAAGGTTGAACATTATCTCCGAGCGAATAAAGGGCAGGAGCTCAAGCACACAAACCCCCCATCTGCACGTGTCTGTTGTTTATAACGAAGTAAAATAAAATAACTGCAAACGGAAATAAACCAACCTAGCCTTCACAGTTCAGTCTGCGGCTGCTCATTAACCCTTGATGAGTTCATTACACCGGTGGTCAGACAGACGCGCACCGCGGTTGTCATAAATCACACATGATCAGTGTTTTCAATCACAAGGGACTTATTTTAGGTTTCAAATGCCGAAATACACATTAGTAGTAGCAGAACAACCCTTTACAGTTCATGTAAAACACCACGGTTGTCTGTGAAAAGGGCAATAATCATATTAAGCACAATCTGACAACGTGCTTCATACAGTAAACACATTGTGTGCATAAT
>CAIGQZ010000461.1:11017637-11043609 GCA_903798205.1 Danio tinwini | reverse complement strand
ATAGATAGATAGATAGATAGATAGATAGATAGATAGATAGATAGATACTGTATATAAAGTTGTTTTTATTATTTCAAAGACATACAGTTTAGTTTTCATAATTTATTTTTCAAACCACTTCAGCGTACAAATATACGAAACACAAGCACAAACCAGAACAACATAAGCAGATTCTCTTAAGTTAAGAGGAAAGTTGATCAAATAAAAGGCAAGACACAATGGAACTCTGTGACATTGACTGGTTTTAACAAATACGATGTGCATTTTTTTTAGCTAAAACAACCAAATAAACCACATACTATTCTGCAAAAGGGGAAATGACTGTAATATACAGTATAGAACAAATTAACCACAGAAGTCTCAGCCTGATCTCACAAGGAAACGTAACTACATTACGTTGTGTCAGTTTAGTGGCTAGTTCGTACGAATTTGTACAAGTTCAGTCACACGAAAATGTAAAATTTTTAAAAGGAGGCGTGGCACCAAACCCCACCCCTAAACCCAACCATCACTGGAATGAGCAAGTAATACAAAAAATTGTACAAATGAGATTTCATACGAATTAGCCGCTAAATCAAAAAGTTACGAATTGCCATGAGATAGCGTTGCTACATGCACAGAGGGACACTTGTATTTAATTTCTAGGGTTACGTTCATGCAAGTATTTTGACAGATAAAGTGAACACAATATTATTCAACATATAAAAAAGATTAATAATCGAAATAAGGATTGAAAAGGGAAAAAAACAAAAAATTAAACAAAACCGAGAGATGCCAGGACCATAGTTGAGCATTGTTCAGTGATGTCTTTTTCATGGCTTCTTGACTAATTATAACCAAATTCAACTCAGAAATGGCATAATCAAAATGCATTGTTTACTTTCACATGGTCGTAATATAATCATGTTTACGTAGATCTTGGTATACATCCTAATTCACACAGACCGTGGATCCCATAAAACGAATGGCTTCAGTTTGAATGCGAACACAACCTAGGGATCTGGTGACGTTGCAGTGATCAGTCCTGAAACATGCTCTTTGTGAACAAAAGGAATGACAACGTCATAAGGATTGTGTGTGTTCCAGAAAATCCCTAGGAGTGTAAATAAACCCAAATGCAATGATAACAAAATAGGTCTACATTTCAAGAGGCAGCAAATTGGTAACTGGAGGTACATCTGCTCATAGTTCTTGTTTTTGCAAATCCACCAGAGGCTGCTGAGTACGCTTTTCGATGACCTAAAATTTCTCTTGTGCGTCCTCTTCTCAATATACAGAGGGCACAATATACACTTCAGCCGACCAGGCCAGCTTGCTGTCTACTGACTGACTGACCCAACCTCTTCCCGAAACCCAACCGTTTTCAAAAGCAATCTAGAAAAAGATGATTTCACCTAGTTTTCAGTTTATTTCTTTATTTTGTTTTATTTTTTTGCTTTTGCAGCTTTTTACCTGGTTTCTGGAACCATTCTTCGACTGACTCGAACCTCGTCATTACAATCAACTTCGCTCTATGTCCCATGTCCGTCAACGTACGAGTCACAATACCCATCATACCATCCTATAGTGTTCATTTTAAAGAAGAAATGCAGTCAGACATACCTCTGGCTACATAATTCACATTCTCCAGAAATGTAGACAGGGGTACGTATACACAATAAAGGCTGATTTATACTTCTGCGCATGGTGCGGCGCAACCTTTAAGCGGTCGCATAGCCCTCGCCGTGGCCGTCGCTAACACGCACCTCTCACAAATTTAACTACATGTCACAACAACGCTTAGAGCAAGCTCTGTGATTGATCGACTTGGTAGTGTTGATGAATGTGGGCGGGAGTAAGAGCCGCGCGAACCCATTGGAGCAAGTGTCTAGTTCCGTGAAGGAGCTCCAGGTAAAGTCTGTTGTTTTGTGTTTAGCTTATGATTAAAGTTGTTGCTATGGGTCACAGCAATCGCTCGATGCAGAAGTATGAACCAGCCTTAAAGACTGGTTTATACTTCTGCGTCAAGTAATTGGTGTGACCCACGGCACATGTCTTGCCCGTTGTCTTGCATTTACACTTCTGCGTGCTGTTTATGTTGCTCTGCAATAACACTTCAGAAACGCTAGCTAGCAGTAAGGTTTTTATGTTCCTCTGTGCCGAGTTTCTTCTTCTTTCTGAACGCTACCTTAATATACAAGTGGCTCAAACTCGCTCATTTTGAGGTGGGAATCAGCGGACATGCAACAACTTTAATCCTGAGGTAAACACAAAACAACAGTTTCCATTTAGAGCTCCTTCATGAGACATTTGTAAACACTCGCTCCATCGGGCTTGCTCGGCTCTCACCCCACCCACACTCATCAATGCTACCAAGTCGACCACTCACAGAGCTTGCGCTACATGGCGTTGCAACAGGTAGTTATATTTTTTAAAAGGTGCATGTCAGCGTCGCCGACGGCCATGGCGAGGGCTATGTGACCACGCGTAGGCTGCGCCAGAGCATACGCGTGTGCTTGATGCAGAAGTATAACAAATATTGGGGGGTTGAACAAATCCCATAACAGGATAATCACATAAGTCTTTCACATTCATTAAAATAACTTGTCTCTTTGTCGCTAAATAAGAAGGTCAAAGTCTGTGTAAAATCTAAATGTTCAATGTTTTCTTTGCTAGCTCACGTTGTTGGTCTTAGAGTGAACAATTGATCCGTGCAAGTGAATTTACTGAAACATAATGTTTGTTTTGGTAATTATCAATCAAAAGTCTGACCATTTGCTTCTGCGTTTAGAGTGATGGTCCTTCCCTGTTGACGTCTGCTTGACAGCTTCTGCCACAATACTCTTAACCACGCCCCTCTTACCGTTAGTTTGCTAAAAGGGAATGACGGACAAAAAAAGCCTCGTCTCCTACTCAATATTCAGTTTCAGCTGGAAGTACATCGAAATACTGAAATAAAAAGTCTCAACAACTTCAGGCTCACACAGACTTTAACTTGACTCACTGAAAATTGTGTTTGTAAAAACAGAATCTATAGTGAAAGCCGAATCAAAGATTTTGTCACGTTTGTGGTCTTCTTCTTCCAAAACAGGGCTTTCTTTTGGAGCCTCCTCGCTGGGCTCAGGTTGAGGTTCTGCACAGTTCTTATTTGAAACGGATCCCACTGACTTTCCAGACACAGTGCTGAGGACACTGGCACGCCGACTGTTGCCCTCGGACGTGGAGATGACGCAGCTGGCTCGGGGCAGAGTGGACAGAGCCTGGCCTGTTTTGGGGCTTCGCATCGGAGTGGCAAAGCAATTCAAACACCCTGACACCGAGGAGGACTTCCCTTGAGCATCGAGGGCAGGTTTGGAATCAGACTCTGTACTTTGCACGCTCTGTGTTTTATGCAGTCCAATGTTTGCTTTGTCCAGCTTTGGGGTTGAGCGGTCTCCAGCAGATCTTCCACTGCTTGTCTGCTGTACCCCGCTCCCTGAGGAGCAATAACTCTGCCTGAGCTCCTCATGGTTGTGACGGAAGGACGAAGGAGAATCGTTGAATCGTTGGCGGTTGGAGGAAAACGGATCTGGATGGGGGCTGCTTTCACTAGACCAGGCCTCGTTCTCCAAGCTCACACTGAACTCACCACTGCTGGCGCTGGGGGCACGGCTTGATTTGCCATTCGTGCCTGCTGAAATGTAAATTACAGGGTGTTTAGAGTACAATGAGCTCATGCAACCAATGAGTTGTTTTTGGTTTGCCATGGTTTTTACATTGGTTCTTACCATGATCTTGGCCTTCAGTGCCATTTGTCAGACCTGATGGAATCGTGTCTTTACCTGAAGGGACAAATGTGTAACATTAGGTACTCAAGACAAATGGTCCACAACTTCAATTCTGGGGATCTAATGCTCTGCACATTGTATGTTTCTCTTATCTGACACACATTGTTCAGTTCACGAAGCTCTCTGCTAATGAGCTGATGGTCTGAATGATGTGTTTTTTAAAAGCATAACAGATCAAATGTGCAGAACAGTGTGTCCCCTTACATGAAGAATCCAAGTCTCTAGATCAAGGGGGCCAGATGATACTCATGTAGGGCCAAGATCCTGCAGAACTTCATTTACATTGAGCGGTACGGTTAAGTAAAGTGCAGTACAGTACAATTTGGAACTGATCAAGCTTGTGTTTCCACTGCCAATAGTACCTTTACTTGATAGGTGTGGTGTATGACAAAGTAGGGATCCACATTATTCTTGAACAATGAAGAAAGCCGTAGTAGGGGTTCGCATATTGCATTTTTGGACGCTGAAGTCAATTAATTAGATTTAGATGCACAGCAAGCACACGCACATAGAAAGAGGAAGTTGCGCACCTTGTGCTTTCCATGTGCAAAAAAACCCCACATTGTAAACCCAACATGTGAATGACCCTGTAATACAGCAGTTCCTGTTCTTGCTTCTTGGATTGGACATTTGAGCTCAGATAGACCACTTTTCATTGCTGTGGGATGTCATTGTTATATTATAATTATGCATTGTTACAGTGTCCTATGTCAGCTGTGTATTTAAACTGGGGCTTCATTGCTTTTTGTATCATGTGCAATTGATGATTCTGATTGATGTTCTGCAGTGAGTCTAGCTCTACACCTTACTATAGGTACTATTGTATTTACCTATAGTAAGGTAAATACAATAGTTTTTACCATTTTCAACTTCTGACAGTGGAAACTGAAATAATTGCACAGTGTACTGTACCATATTGCTAAGTTAAAAACAGCCATTAGATCCAGCTCTGACAAACTTGCCAATGAGTTTCTAGTGAGACAGAATATCTTTATTTGCTGGTTCAGTTCTGTTTAAGCAGGACTAAAGCTAAATCTCTAGAAAACTGGTCTTGCATGAATAAGTTTGGGCACCCCTTTTTAGAGCATGGACCGTAATCTAGTAACACGTTAAAGGAATAGTTCACCCAAAAATTTAAATTTAGTAATTCATTTACTTACCCTAGACTTGTTCCAAACCAGTTTGAGTTTTTATTTTGTTCCTTTGAACACAAAAATATAAATAGATGTAACCATTGACTCCCATAGTAGGAAAACAAATACTATGGAAGTCAGTGTTTACAGTTTTACAACATTCTTCAATATAACAGAACAAAAAAACAACTGTTTTGGAAAAGGCAAGCTTGAGTAAATGTCGACAGAATTTTCAATTTTGAGGGAACTATCTATTTAAGACAGGTGTATTTAGGTTGGAAAGTTACATTTAAAATTTGTAAAATTTAACAACTGCAAAGCTGCGGAGCACCAAAGCAGTGAAATGGTGCTTGCAATGCAAAAGCTGCAGCCACATTACTAATTGTCGGAATGTCGCAATGCATTTGGTAAAATTAATTGTTTTTAGGGGGTTGAGTGTTTCAGTGGTTGCTAGGGCATTTCTATGCAGATGTTATATTGTTATACAGTAAGTGTTTCTGTAGCACATTTCTATGATGTTGCTTTTTCTATGCAATTTGAGAAGAGTTCTGTAGTTTGTAGGTTGATCCTATGTAATTTTCTGGGTTTTCAAGGCATTTCTATGAAGTTGTTCACCCAAAAATGGAAATTGTGTCCTAATTTACCCACCCTTTACTTGTCTCAAATCTTTATAAGTTTTTTTTTCTATTGAACACAAAAATAGATAATTTGAAGAAAGATGGAAACATCCATAGTACTTGTTCTTCCTGTCATGGACATCAATGGCTTTCTAAATAAATTTGAAATAGTGAGTAAATTTAAATTTTTGGGTGAACTATCCCTTTTAAAGGTAATTAGGTTGGGGGTAGTTAGCATGTTGTTTATGTTATGGCATTTTGATTGTTGATGGTGTTTTAGGAGATTATGTTTGCCATGATATTGATGGTTCAGAGTTGTTTTGCTGTGGTGTTCTATGGGGTGCCAAGATGTAGTTATTCAGATGATAAAAGTGTTTTTAAAACACTTATTAAAAATCTGCTACAGTTAAAGTCAAAATTATTAGCCCTTTATTCTATTTCAAATATTTCCCAAGTGATGTTTAACAGAGGAAGGAATTTTTCATAGTATTTCCTATAATATTTTTTCTTCTGGAGAAAGTTTTATTTGTTTTGTTTTGGATAGAATAAAATGTCAATATTATTAGCCCCCTTAAGCAATATTTGTTTTCTCATTGTCTACAAAACAAACAGCCTGATCTCACAAGGAAACGTAACTATTTTAAGTTTTGTCAGTTTAGTGGCTAATTTGTACAAATTTGTACAAGTTCAGTCATACGAAAATGACGATTTTTAAAAGGAGGCGTGGCACCAAACCAAAACCCCACCCCTAAACCCAACCGTCATTGGCCAATGAGCAAATTGCACTAAATTGTATGAATGAGATTGTATGATTTTACACGAATTAGCCACTAAATAAAAAATTACTAATTGCCATAAGATTGCGTTGGAACAAACCACTGTTATACAACGACTTGCCTAAATACCATAAATTGCCTAGTTAACCTAATTACCTAGTTAAGCCTTTAAATGTCACTTTAAGCTGAATACTAGTATCCTGAAAAATATTTAGTAAAATATTATTTACTGTCATCACGGCAAAGATAAATTAAATCAGTTATTAGAAATTAGTTATTAAAACTATTATGTTTAGAAATGTGTTGAACAATCTTCTCTCTGTAAAAAAAATGGGGAAAAAATATACAAGGGGGCTAATAATTCAGGAGGTATATAGTTCTTGACTTCAACTATATGTTGTTTTTAAACACATTTACCACTTTTGTGGGATATACAGTAATGTGCTCACAAATAGTACCTTGATTACCGACTGCTGTACGAATGTCTATGGAAGAGTAATGATGAAATGCTGATGTGGAGTGTTTTTTTGAAATGCCAATGGTTTGCTCTTCTGGCTGATCTCCCTGCTGCCTGGAGTCCCCGTCCAAACATCCCTCTGACAGCAGCAGGTCATTCATCGCTGAGATGGAACATGACAAGAGATGAAGATGACAAGAGATGAGGTTTATGGGGCTAAAATGCAAGGCAGCAATCATCTTAAGGGAGACGATTTATTATCTTGCATGACTGGTTTCGCTTTATCTGAAGAACAAAATATGCCGATTAACTTGTGAAATGCTAAAACAGCTCTTACATAGAGATCGGCGGAAGAGTGACTTGGCTTTGTCTTTATCCTTCGGTTTGTTACGCTTAACGTGAAACATTTTCAGGGCGCAGACTTGATCACCACAATGGAAAACATGAAGGAGACGAGGGAAAACATGACAGTAAAAGAAGTTTTCAGAGGACAGAAAGAAAAATTATGACAATTCACAACAACATACACAGACATACAGTATATCGATTTTTTTGTACCTCAGTGTAATGTAAAAAGTATTTATTTTAATTTTATGACTTGTTTTAATTAGGTCATGTTGTGTTTATTATTATTATTATTATTATTATTATTATTTATTATATTATTATTAATTTTCTTTTCTTTTTTAAAGTAAAAAATAAAGCTGTTTTACATAAAGCCGTTTTGCAACATAATGTTAATATTTGGCTGATCTATTTTATTTTACTGACTTTAATATTTCAGTTATGGATTCTGAAAATTGAAGTAAAACATTTTTTGACTCATTTTGTTTGTCCCATGAAATTAAAATAAAGTTTTTTAGATCTTAGTATCAGTATTGTTAGTTTTTAGCATATTTATAAGCTAGTGTGCTCCAAAACAGTGAAAAAATTCACGTTTAGAAAATATAAAACTGATATAAACATGTACAGCTTGTAGTTTGTCACTTCCGCCTAAATGGATCAACATTCGCCTCGCCTCGTTCCTTGAGACGCTTCTCATTTGCTTTTCATTAGATGTGCTTGAGCTCAACCACTCTCACTGGAAGAGCTATTGGCTGTTTTTTTTTAAAGGGGAGGAGCTACACTATGTCCCACCTTCTTTTCGTGTTGAGATTACGTCAAACATCGAATAAAAATGCATACTTCAAAGCACTTCATTGGACCTTTAACAATGTTTACAGCAATACGTAAAGACTCATGAATTTTCCAGTATGTACCTTGGTGATTTTTTTGCCCATATTTTAATTCAAGAATTGCAAAACTTTTTTACTTTGACCAAGCACAAGTTACATACAAGTTTTTCAAAAATGTGGAAACCAGTGAAACTTAGTATTATTCATATGCCATTATAATTATTTGATCAATATTAAGAATAAACAAATGTACAATTTTAGATGTACATAGACATATTTTTCAACATCACTGTAATGTTAAGGCATTTTTTATGACATGTTTTAAACAGGTCATGTCTGGCCTTTTTATTATATTTTTCTCTTTTTTGACTTTTTTTTTCTCGAAATATTGTATATGTTATGCATAAAGCCGTTTTGGAACATAATCTTAATATTTGGCTGATCTACTACTTTAATATTTCAGTTATGGATTCTGAAAATTGAAGTAAAATGTTTTTTGACTCATTTTGTTCAACAATGTCTACAGCAATACATAAAGACTTATGAATTTTCCAGCGTTTTGTACCCTAGGGATTTTTTTTTTGCAAATATTTGAAATCAAAAATGGTAAATCTTACAATAAACGTTTTTACCCTGACCAAGTATAAGCTACACCTGAGTTTTTCAAGAATGTGAAAACCAGTGATGTCATTATAATTGTTTGATTAATATTCTAAATTTAAAAAATTTAAAAATTTTAGATGTTTATAGACATTTTTTTCAAACTCACTGTAACCTTAAGGTTTTTTATTTTGACTTGTTTTAAACAGGTCATCATGTCTTTTTTATTATATTTTTCTCTTTTTTTATTATTTTTTTTTTCCTAAAATATTTTGTATGTCATACATAAAGCCGTTTGGAACATAATGTTAATATTTTACATTGATTTACTTCTTTAATCAGCGTTAGTAAACTTATACTGAAACTGTTATTGAGATGGAATGTTAGTGATTGGATGGGTGTCAGTCTGATTGGGCAGCTTTACATGAACATAGGAAAATTAAAGGTGCTGTATGTAAGTTTTTGACTCTTCTAAAGCATAAAAATACCATAACATGCGTGCAAATATTTAAGAAACATCCCAAGTGAACATACTTGTTTAACTGAAAAACAATGCTGATATTGTCAGATATTCTGCTTTGAAAATGTTTTTTCCGTGCCGGAACGTTGTCTTTGTTTAGGTAAATTTAACCTGCACGATGCCAGTTTAGCCAATTATAATTCAGCACCCGGGTTGCCTTGTTGGAAAACAGCGTATTTCATTCATTCATTCAGAAAGGGTCTGAAAGCGTGCGTCTGTGAGCGAAAATGTGACCGCCGGTGGACAGTATCAGACGTCGAAATAAGACAGATTTAGTTCCACATGAGGTTATTAATTAGTGACGAGATACTCAGTGAAGAGCAATTTGGCTGTTTGCACTAGAAGAAGCACGACAGAAATTTAAATACAGCTTTTCAGAAGCACAGAATATGCACTCACTCACGAAACGGTAAGGTTTAGAATCTATTTAATACAAGTTAATCCTCTTTAACATCATTAAATGTAGATGCTGAATCACTCATATGTGTTTAGTTCTAAAGTTCAATTTCTAAAGGTTTATTGTATTTTCAAGATCTGAGGTGAACTATCTGCTGCTGCTTTCAGTAAATGGCAATAAATGTCATGTAAAATGGCATTCAAACTCACATTGTTAGCATTTAGCACTGTATAAAGCACATGAGGTTTACCTGAGGTGATTACTGTCATAGGTTTCTGTTGTTCAGCTGTGAGAAATAGAAGCCGTTTCTAATATATGAATTTGAGGTGTTGGTTAAAACCAAAACTCCTTTTAATATGGAAAATATTCCCTCTATCGTCGTTGCTTTATTTAGAACACAGTTTAAATCACTCGCTCCTGTACTTAATCTGGCAACCCGCGCTGCTGTTTGTTTTGATCCAGAAGTGCAATACCTAGTTCAACCACTGGGTGTCAAACTTACACACTGCACCTTTAAGACCTGTTTAAAATGATTTAAGACTTACAATGCAATATTTCAGTGAAGTTAACACTTTAAGGCCTAAAATTTTGTGACATTTTAAGACTTTTTAAGGCCCTGTGGACACCATGTTAATATTTTACTTATGAATTCTGAAAATTGAAGTAAAGCATTTTTAAATAATATGACTTTTTTATCTACAACTGATTCCTTGTGATATGATCTCTTTAAAATATCCAACATTTGTGTTGAACAGCATGGAAAAGAACAGAGGACGAAAGTAAATGATAGACCCACAGACTTGACATGAATCAGGAAACATACGTCAAACAATGATATAAATGTTTATTATAAGTCACTCAACTCCTCTTGAAGTTCTACGTGCTGAAATAGCCTTGCTTTTGGAGAACGTAAATTGAGGAGCTTTCTAAAGAGAACAGGCGATTTGGTGTATCTATACTTGGCTTTTTTGATCCACGAGAGTTGACGGCTACAAAATATTCTGCTCCCCCACATTTGACTTTTTGATGTTGGGAGGAAGGGTCTGTGGTCTGAGTGGCTTGTTTCTGGATGTTCCTGCCTGAAATGGTGGGACTCTGAAGGTTTCAAGTAATTGAGGAGATACTCACTGCTGCTCCTCTTCGGGGAAAGGGTGTCACCATTGAGGGAGTTGGAAGCAGATTCCTCCGAGCCCTGCGAACCCATTAACGAGCCGTTGTCGTGACAGCGCAGGTCATCCAGACCCTCACATGACTCGGAGCCAAGCTGAGGAGAGGACGAACGAACATGTTCTTGATCACGAGACTTGGTCTTCATCAGCTTCCTCATCTTCAGCGTTATCCAGTTCCCCCGTCTGTTTGAAGTGTGTTTGCATGATAAATCCAGGAAACATTGCTTTTTTTTTAAGATTATATGATGAGACTATACCTGCGTGGAGGTGACGGCTCATAGAATTTGTACTGGTCCATGATTTTCTCCTCCAGCTTTTCCTTTTGCCTTCTCAGCTCATTCAGCTTGTCTCTGTCAAAATTACAGTTCAGTGTTCATTAGAAATAAATTGTTTGTTGCTTGTTCAAACTACATATTTAAAATAAGCTGAAACAACAAAATTCTTGTGATTTTTTTGGGGGATAACTTACAGATGTTTGCAGACACTTCTCAATACTTAGGTCACTTTTGCAAAACTCTTCACACAGTGAGCACAACAAAAGTCAACGTGGGCTAAACTGAGGATCAGTTATCAATGTTTTGGCACAAAATGCATTTAATGACTACACCTCTCAAATGTCATGAATTCTTTTCTCACTCAGACACAACAACATTCGTTGTACGTACAAAACATTTTGCATGTGCTTACATACGGTTTTCAAAACTGTTAAACTTATGTTTAAAACAATAACATAATGCAAAACTGAATACAGTTTTTCTTGTTTGATTTAACCTGGTTAAAGAAACTAGGATCCACTCCATTTGTATCATCACTAACCCAGCAGAGCAGAAGACATGTCTTGCAAATGTGTAAACCCTTTCTCAATGGGTTGACACATTTTTTCCCACCATTTTGCAAAACAGTTACAGTTTTTCTTGATTGCTTTGATGCAGCCGTCTACTGAAACTCCACATTTTCAAAACAGTTAACACACAGGCCTAAACAGTGGCCCTTATGGTCAAAATGACACATTGTGCTTGCAAAATGCTCTAACTCTGTCAAAAATGTAAAATATGCAACAAAAGCTCATTTTACCTTTAAACAATACAACTTGCAAACAAGTATATGAGCTCTTTTAATTAATCTTTTCACAATTTACAACAAAATACAAAATACAGAACTCAGTGTGAATCAGTGAACCATTGCTTGTCATTGTAGCCTATTGCCCGTGCCGTTTGTTGTCTTTCTATTTGAGCTGTCAGATTTGCCTTTTTGCAAAGAACTGGATCCAGAATAAGAAATGCTTTGATTAAATTTATACTGAATTCATGACATTTTTCAAACTGTGGCTGAAAACTGAAATACTGTTAAAAAACAAAACAGACAAAAGTAATAAAATACTTTAAATGTTAGAGAAAACACATGTAAACCAAAATACAGTCAAATCTATTGGGAGTATAAGACATAGCCACTATTGACCTCCTCCATCCATGCTGGCACAGAACAACACAGACCTTCCACTGTTTTTATGAGGTCTGCGGATTGATTGCTAATTGAACATTTGTGTGAAGGTGTTTCAAACCAGTGCTTCAGTGATTTCATACTGATGTTGGTAGTTTCTAATGGTTACGAATAGATGGTTTCTGTTTGGTGACCATAGCTAAAACAATGGATTTTGGACTGCTTAAATAACATCCGTGTTAACAGTTTTGAAAAATGTTGGGGAAAATGTGTCAATTCAATGAGAATGAGTTTGCACATTTGCAAGACATGTCTTCTGCTCTGATGGGATAGTGATGATGAAGATCAAGTGAATCCTAGTTTCACTGAGTGTGTCTTAGCAAACGAGAAAAACTGTAACACAGATGTTATACAAGCAGAGCAAACGTTATTGTTTTAGCTATGGTCACCAAACAGAAACCATCTATTCCTAACTATTAGGAATAATATTAGGAACAAACTGGTTTGACACTCCTTCACACAAATATTCAATTAGTCTGCAAACCTTATAAAAAAAAGGTGGCCGGTCTGTGTTGTTCTTTGCCAGCATGGATGGAAGAGGTCAATATGTCTTCTACTCTGATAGATTTGACTGTATTTTGGTTTACATGTCTTTTCTCTAATATTTACACTATTTTATTATTTTTTAGTCTCTTTTGTTTTTTAACAGTATTTCAGTTTTCAGCCACAGTTTGAAAAAAAGTCATAAATTCAATATAAATTTAATAAAAGCATTTCTTATTCTGGATCATAAAAGGCTAATTTGACAGCCCAAATAGAAAGGCAATAGCAATAGGCTACAAAGACAAGCAATGGTGCACTGATTCACACTGAGTTCTCTATTTTGTTGTCCATTGTGTAGTGATTGATTAAAGAGCTCATATACGTGTTTGCAAGTTGTGTTGTTTGAAGGTAAAATGAGCTTTTGTTGCATATTTTAAATGTTTTGACACGGTTAGAGCATTTTGCAAGCAAAATGTGTCATTTTGACCAGGAGTGCCACTGTTTAGGCCTGTGTGTTAACTGTTTTGAAAATGTGGAGTTTCAGTAGACGGCTGCATCAAAGCAATTAAGAAAAACTGCAAGACAGCAAAATTCCACACTAATATTTTTTATGAAACATAATTTAAATCTTAAAATGCAGTTTAACCTGCCAGATTAGCATTACTATTGTATCTGTATCAGTGGATGGTGTGGATACACATTCCTGTATTTTAGGAATTACATCAGAATCAGAATCAGAAAGAGCTTTATTGCCAGGTATGTTCACACATACGAGGAATTTTTTCGTGACAGAGCTTCTCCAGTGCAACAGAATTACAGAGACAGGACAAAAAAACAGATAATAAATATATTAAAAAAAGTAGTGAATGCAATATACAAACTGACAAGTGTATGTACAGGTGTATTACTATATACAACACAATATGTGCAGCTGTTTTGTGCAAATTGGCATGTATAGTGTGTTGTTAAATAAGTGTATGTGTGTGTAAAACAAGTATACATGTATACTTGTATACATGTATACTTAGTGCAAAATAAATAAATAAATAAACGACATAAAATATTGACAAATTCTGCATCATGTCTGATTCATTACAGTAACATATATTGCACTTAACAGAGATGTGTCCTTGTTTAACACAAGAAAACACTGTGTAATGCTACATGCTGTTAGTGGTTTTTAGACCTTTGTTTCTTGGGTGACAAAGTGTGTTGGTCGGCTGTCAACCTTTGCTAGTGTTCTGGAAGAATGAGTTTATTTGAGACCTGAATAAAGTGTTTTGGTAGTTGTAGTGCATTTGAAATGAAATGAACTGCTTTGCCAAGCTGAAAGTCGGTTAGGAGAATTGTGTGAAGAGTTTAGCAAAAATGACCTAAGTATTGAGAAATGTGTCCTAGCGTGTAATTCTTTTATGTTCAATCCACTTAAATTTGTAAAAACTAGTAAGTTAACTTTATGTTGTCTCAACATAAATATATTGTGTGGAACCCAGCATTTTTTACAGTGTAGAACAGCGTGCAATCCACCCAACACAAATCGATTAAGTTAACTTAATTGTATTATGTTCAATGTACTTAAATTAGTAAAAACCATAAAATTGTCCGAAAAAAAAAACATTAAGAATTGCATTTTTTCCAACCCAGGCTTATTCTGAAAACATGCCCCTATATACATTTCTGGAGAGAGCCAAATACGTCCCAGGAGGTATGTTTTTTTTTGCAGTTTTTGTTTTCGGGGAATCTGCCAGATTCCTACCAGAGGCCGCTGTGTACGCTTTTTGAGATCTCGCATTTTACTCATGAGTGTTATTCTCGCCTGCTCTTCTCGTGTAAAGCCACCAGAGGCTGCTCTCGACTGACTGATTGACTAATCGACTGACCCACCCTCCTGCTTCCCTTAACTCAACCGATAGTGTTTTCAAAAGCACCCGCCAGCTGGCTTTTGTTTTTATTTTACCTGCTTTCAGGAACCGTTCTTCGCCGGACTCGAACCCCATCACTGTAGTCAACTCCGCTCCATGTCATAAGTTCACCAACGTACGTGGCAAGCCACTGGACAAACTAGTAACAGCTAAAAAAGCCGTCCACACAGAGGTAAGAAGTCAGCTGGTAAGTGCGAAACTGAATGGTGTCATACCGTTCCGTAGCGTTCGTTTTAAAGACGAAATGCAGCCATACGTACCTCTGGCTACATAATTCGCGATCTCCAGATATGTATATAGGGCTACGTTTTCAGTCTATGTTGTTATTTTAACTCAGTAATTTAAATGAGCACCAAAAGTATTTTTTGAGTGTACTTACATACAAAGAGCATCTAAATGTGCTATAAAGCAACAAATCTCAACCATTTTGACTCATTTTGTTTAACAATATCTACAACAGTACATAAACGCTCATGAATTTTACAGTAGTTCCCACTAGTGGTGTGCCCTAGTGAACGTTTTTGCAAATATTTCAAATCTCACAATACACTATTTTACCCCGACCAAGTAAAAGATAAACCAGTGACACTTAGTATAATTCATATGCAATTAGAATTATCGATATTTCGAATTGTTTGTTGCTGTTGTTAAACTTTTTAGTAGTTTTGTTGTGTGAGTTTGTTCATTTTTGTTTTGTTTATAATAATTGTTAATTAATTTGTTAACAATTTGTTTATATTCATTCATTCATTCGTTTTCTTTTCAGCTTAGTCCCTTTATTAATCAGGGGTCGCCTCAGCGAAATGAACCGCCAACTTATCCAGCATATGTTTTACGCAGCGGATGCCTTTCCAGCTGCAACCCATCACTGGGAAACACCCATACACACTCATTCACACACATACACTAAGGTCAATTTAGCTTACCCAATTCACCTATAGCACATGTCTTTAGACTGTGGGGGAAACCGGAGCACCCTGAGGAAACTTACGCCACCACGGGGAGAACATGCAAACTCCACACAGAAATGCCAACTGACCCAGCCAAGGCTCGAACCAGCGATTGCTATTTTAGTTTTGGTTAACTATAATAACTTTGTTAAAAACCTGATAAAAAAATAGAGCAAAACATAGAGCAAAAATAGAGGGAGTGATTTTAAAGAGAAGAAAAATCTACATTTTAGTTGTTTTAGCATATTTTAGTCAAATATTACGTCTAAATCAAGACTCCAAGTGGACCCCATTGCCCTGGTTTAGAACCAATCACCTTAAGTCATAGTTTAACAGGTTTTTCTTATGTTTTAGGCTTTTTTTAAAATTCGAAACTTAAATATTGTTGCTTATTTAAAAGATATCCTTACTGAAACACTGAAATAAATTAACATCAGACCATTAACCAGTGTGCGAATTATACATTGACGATCGGGCTGGTCAACTTTCTCGGTGGTAGTTTGGCAATACACGCTTCAGTGAATCAAATTTATGAATGTTTTTAAATCACATCAAATTTAATAATAAAATGTATACGTTTTCAGTGTTTTAAGGGATATTTAGTGACTATTTTAGAGGTTGTTGTAGGTCAAACGATACAAATTTTGTGTCTAATTTTTCTAAAGATGTATATTTAGGATGTCCATCGGTGCTTTAGAACTGCCAGTTTCAGACTGTTGAATGATATTTTTACTAGCATTGATTGGTGCAATTATGCATTCACAATGGTATGACCCGTTATGGGGAGGGTCAAATGTATTTTTATATTATATATTTTAAAAATATTAATATTTAAGATATAGATCAGAGAAAGCTCTTTCTTACTTTTAAAAGGGCTGACTCCCCCCATACATCTTGTTTTAAGACCTTCAGGGGGGATTAAGCGTTAATTAAGGGAGTCAATCCCCCCAACCCCCCCTGTAATTCACACCCTGCCATTAACACAAAACATACTTTGGATTATAAAGGTCTCTTGAATTTTATAGAGTTCATGAACTTCCTAATTCACTGCACAAAACAAATAGTGGTCACCATAAACCATGTTTATCTGAAAGTCAGCCCATATTTACTGTCTTCTGGGTTATATTTTTTTGTCCTTGCATAGTTTTGTTTATGGTTTTCTAGGATGAGGGAATGACAAAATTCCATGCTTATAATGACATTAGCATCATTAAAGTGGCTTGAACCAATTGATAGATGAATTTGTGGATAGCACGATCGCCTCACAGCAAGAAGGTCACTGGTTCGAGCCTCGGCTGGGTCAGTTGGCATTTCTGTGTGGAGTTTGCATGTTTTTCCCGTGTTCATGTGGGTTTCCTCCGGGTGCTCCGGTTTCCCCCACAAGTCCAAAGACATGTGCTATGGGTGAATTGGGTATGTTAAAACTGACCGTAGTGTATGTATGTGAATGAGTGTGTATGGGTGTTTCCCAGTGATGGGTTGCAGATGGAAAGGTATCTGCTGCGTAAAACATATGCTGGATAAGTTGGTTGTTCATTCTGCAGTGACGACCCCAAATTAATAAAGGGATTAAGCCGAAAATAAAATGAATGAATGAATGAATGAATGAATGAATAAATTGGTGCTAAAAACTATTGACCGGATGCACAAACTTTGGGTTATTCTAACTATGCATTAATAACTTCAGTCATTATTTATCTTAACAGTCTTGCAGAACAAGTTGTCTCTCACATATATTGTCTCTGTTCCACATGAAATAGGTCTTTGCTCTCCATAGTCTGATCCAGCAGGGTTCGGTTTTGCAGCATCAGGCTCTGGATCTGGTCCAGCAAGTGGCGGTTCTCCTCCTCTACGTTCCCCTTCAGCTGGGACAGCAACTAAGCAGATGCACAAAAACGAGATGATTCATCACGGATTTACAGTGTTTAATCAGTAGCTTTGTTTAGGAAATAAAGCTAAATTGATGCCACGACCTTTCCAGTTGCTACCATCACTAACCAGCTCAGACAATGACATGTTGTGTTACACTGTATCTGAATAACATGCAAAGCAATGTTGCAACACGTGATAAAAGCTATCTTTTCCATGTTAAAAGGAGGTTTTGTGCTAACCATTCATGACAACGACACGTAAAATTTCTGTGACACATTCTATTTCTGCAATGTTGCAGCATAAACTACTATAGGCCCGTTTCCACTGAGTGGTACGGTACGGGTCGGTACGCTTTTATGGCCGTTTCCACTGTCAAAAGCGTACCGAACTGATCCGTACCGTACCACTTTTTCGGCACCCTTTCGAAAGGGTACCAAAGACGAGAAAGGGTACCCAAAGGTGGAGCTACACGCGCAGCTGAACGCTGATTGGTTTACAGAGATACGTCACGATCTCGTGGAGTTAGCCAGAATCAAAACAATGGAGCCGCCATGTTTTTAAATGCACAGCCGAGACAACTATATGCATATAATAACGATACATGGATGACCCGGGCTCAAAACAAACCTTGTTGTTGTCTTGATGAACAACTACAAAGCCAAAAATCAAGAAAAGGACAAACGCGAGAGTGAAGCGCAGAAAAAAAGGAGAAGCCCGACAGGATTACAAGGATTCCCAAACTCAAATAAGGACTTAATGTATGCTGTGTGTCGTTTATCTGTAATTGGTAACATATCGGAGACTGTAAGGGTCTGTATGTGTTCATATATGTTGCATTTATTTATTTATTTTCTATAATTGCAGACGTTACAGTAGGCTGTAACACTGTCATTGATCTGCAGTTATAATCAAATCATGTTCATAGAAATGTTAGTAATAAACATTTATAAACAAGTATTAATATGTTTAAAGCATCTGTTTTGTTAGAAGAGCTTCTCATATAATGTGAACGAACTGTACAGCTTTACTGTAGACATTTATTCGAGTGAGAATGACGTCGACTGAAACTCTCTGTAGTACACCACGCCCACCAAAAGGGTACCCTTTGTAATGGAAACGCAAGCTTGATAAAGGTGACCCGTACCGACCCGAACCGTACCGTACTGTACCACTCAGTGGAAACGAGCCATATGACAATAATCACCGCAGGTACTGATTATGTGCTTTTTATTGTTAAATGTTATTATGCGAGTTTGAATAACATTTATTTTCATACTGAAAGCAGAAGCAGATCATTTTCCTCAGATCTTGAAAATAAAATAACTAGCAAAAATGAAAGTTAGAACGTACTTAACAAATATCAGCCACTCAGCATGTACTATTAATAATGTTAAAGAGGTTTAATATGATTTAATTAGATTATAAACCTTACAATTCCATTGGGAGCGCAGTGCACTATTCTGCGCTTCTGAATGGCTCTGGTATTTAAATGCTTCTGTCGTCGAAGGCAAAATTGCTTGTGACTGGACTCCTGTTGCATTGCATGTTGTTAAGACACAGGGCTCTATTTTAACGATCTAGGCGCAAAGTCTAAAGTGCAAGGTGTAAAAGCATTAAGGGCGTGTTTGAATCCACTTTGCTATTTTAAGGATGGAAAAATATGCTTTGCGCCGCAGCGCATGGTCTAACAGGGTTGAGCTTATTCTCTTAATGAGTTATGGGTGTGTTTTGAGAATAAACTAATCAGTCTCATCTCCTATTTCCTTTAAGAGTCAGTTGCGTCACGCCATAGCGCATTTGCTATTTACATGGCGGACTTTGTAAGTGGAAAACCTGAATGCTTCACTAGCGAGAATAGTTAAACAGATCATCTGCAGCACGAGGATAAAGAATGAGCCTCCTCCAATTAGCCTTTTTACTTTCACTTTCTCTCTTTTATGGATAAGGAAACGGTGTTGTACGCTCCACTGAATAAGACATCTATTAGCATACATAAATACTTTCGTTTGTTAAGCGCAAAGAATTGTTTCAAAACTATTTCTTAATTCGCTTCTAATTTCCAGCAAACGAATAAATTAACAATAATAACGAAGTGTGGTCAATATCCAGTCGAGTTATATCCAAACACAAGTGATATGCCCTAAATTGTCCAAAACCTGACAGTTGGACAAATCTAAGTTTGTTTTTAAGAAAACAAATATAAATATGCATATAATAAATAATACTATTTCACATTATATTCACATATAATCGCATATATACAAAAGCAAATTGTCATGAATAAATTGAAAAAAGCCCTCCCGAGATGAAGAAGGCATAAAAGCAGTGGCTTTTATATTTATGCAGAAAGTAATAATTTTTGTAATATTTTAATCCTTTAATTATTTTTAATTTGTAAAAATATTTCTGTATTGCTGTACATCCTGTGTGTATTAAGCAATGTGTAAGCAAGGCGTACAACTAATGTGCTCTGCACTGTACTTAAGATCTGCTTTCAGCTGGTCTATTGCATTAGTTCCTCAAAATAGCAACGCACCAACAAACCACCTTAACACACCTCTTTTCTAGGCCAGCACACCCATGAGTCCACAAAGGGGTGCAAATGGATTTTCTATTTAAACAACGTGGCAGAAAACGGGAAATTTAAGGTCCCCCTGGTCTGAAAATAGCAACATGTCGGATCAAACTTGTCTTGTGCCTTATTGCGCCGGGTGTGTGATAGGACCCATAGTGTTAGGATGTAGAACATTTGGCTCTTTTTAAATGGTGTGTTATGCACCTCACACTGGTTGGTCAGTTTGATGATGGTGATCTCCAGCTGCTGGTTGAGATCTTTGAGTTTGGAGAGGTCTGATTCCAGCTGTGTCTGCTCCAGTTGGATGGAGTTCAGCTGGCTCTTCGTGCTCTTGTGTTCGACTTGAAGTCCCTCATTCTCCACCAACAGCTTCTGGTAGGTCTGATTCAGCCTGGGTAAAAGACAAAGCACAGCACTTGGTGCGAATAATCAAAAAAAGAATAGGACTGGCGGTATGTTGTAAATACTGAACTCTGAATGATATTACTGATGCAAAAGAAGATATTTTGTAAAATACTTGTTGCTGAGACACATTGACTTCGATAGTATTTGTTTTCCAATTATGGAAGTTGACGGATACCAGCAACCAGCATTGGTTCTTCACAATATCTTTTTTTTTTTTTTTGTGTTGAACAGAAGAAAAAATCTAATAATAAACTTCTACTATTTGTCCACATGAACTATAAACATAGGCTGAGCTTTCCCTTTGAGGATACAAATTTTGTTTTGGGAGGTTTCTAATATTACGTTTACATCGGCCATAATACACTAAATGAAAATAATGTAAAAAAATATATATGTATAAAATAGTAAAATAATTCTATATTTTTGTACAATCTGACAGCAGTCTTCTGAACTTTATGGACATCAGAGACACTAAACAAGTATGAAAAAACAATTACACATACATTCACTGGCCACTTTGTTAGGTACACCTGTCCAACTGCTCATTAACGCAAACCATCTCTAGGGTTTACAGAGAATGGTCCGAAAAAGAGAAAATATCCAATGAGCGGCAGTTCTGTGGGTGCAAATGCCTTGTGGTGCCAGAGATCAGAGGAGAATGGCCTGCTGGTTCCAGCTGATAGAAAGGCAACAGTAACCACTGTATAACCACTCATTACAACTGAGGAAGAGCATCTCTGAACACACAACATGTCCAACCTTGAGGCGGATGGGCTACAGCAGCAGAAAACCACACCGGGTGCCACTCCTGTCAGCTAAGAACAGAAAACTGAGGCTACAATTTGCACAGACTCACCAAAATTGGACAATAGAAGATTGGAAAAACGTTGCCTGGTCTAATGAGTCTCCATTTCTGCTGCAACATTTGGATGGTAGGGTCAGAATTTGGCTTCAACAACATGAAAGCATGGATCCATCCTGCCTTGAATCAACAGCTCAATAACCAACAGGGATATATTTTTTTTGGTACACTTTGGGTCCATTAGTACCAATTGAGTATCGTGTCATTGTCACAGCCTACCTAAATATTACTGTTGACCATGTCCATCTCTTTATGACCACAGTGTACTCATTTTCTGATGGCTACTTCCAGCAGGATAACGCACCATGTCATAAAGCTTGAATCATCTCAGACTGATTTCTTGAACATGACGATGAGTTCACTGTACTCAAATGGCCTCCACAGTCACCAGATCCAATAGAGCACCTTTGTGCTGAAACAGGAGATTTGCATCATGGATGTGATGCTATCATGTCAATATGGACCAAAATCTCTGAGAAATCTATGCCACAAAGAATTAAGGCAGTTCTAAATGCAAAAGAGGGTCCAACCCAGTACAAGTAAGGTGTACCTAATAAAGTGGCTGGTGAGTGTATATAGACCACACTGTAAAAAAATTCTGTAAAACTTTAGTTGCCAGTAATACTGTGAAATTTACAAGCGCACTGCAATTTAACAATTACAATTGTGCTGTAGTTTTAGACCACAGTTGTACTTGTTAATTTACAGTGCGCTTGTCAATGTTACAGTATTACTGGCAACCAAAATTGCCAGTAATACACTAATTTTATTTTTTAAGATTTATTTTTGCCATTTTTGCCTTTATTTGACAGGACAGTAGGTTGACAGGAAGTGTAGTGGGAGAGAGAGAGAGACGGAGGTAGGATGGGGAAAGGTCCACGAGCCAGGATTTGATCTCAGAATGCCTTATGTCGCTGCTCTAACCACTGGGCTATCATGCCAACAATACAGTAAATTTTACAGCAGTTTTTTACAGTGCAGTCTTTAGACCACAGACACACACTGACCAGTCTTTCTCATCTCTGAGCCTTTGGCACTCGGCTGTTACGTTCCTGTTTGTGCATATCTCATTCTGCATCTTCTTCTGCTCTTCTCTGAGAGCTTTCTCTAAGCCCTCCAGCTGAGCGCGCTGCTGGAGTAGAGTGTTATACCTGCAATCAGACAGACAAAAACAATGTCAGTTTGATAAAGAGGAATGCACTATATTTTCATTTATTTATTCATTTTCCTTCGACTTAGTCCCTTTATTCATCAGGGGTTGCCACAGCGCAATGAACCGTCAACTTATCCAGCATATGTTTTACACAGCGGATGCCCTTTCAGCTGCAACCCAGTACTGGGAAACATCCATACACACTCATTCACACACTCATACACTACAGCCAATTTAGTTTATTCAATTCACCTATAGAGCATGTCTTTGGACTGTGAGGGAAACCGGAGCACATGGAGGAAACCCACACCAACATGGGGAGAACATGCAAACTCCACACAGAAACGCCAACTGGCCCAGCCAGGACTCGAATTAGTGACCTTCTTGCTGTGAGGCGACAGTTCTAACCACTGAGCCACCATATTTTATCCCCCCATAATAACCTGGAACTTTAAAAAGGTCTAACAGTGTGTACTAACCTGTCCTCCAGTGATCTGTGCTCAATCTCCAGTGTTCGGTGGCTGCTCTCCATTGTGGAGTACCTGTGGGACAGCACCTCTAATTCTGCCGCCTGCCTCTCATGCAGGACGCTCAATCTCTCATGGTCCCGGAGAAGCAGATCATTGACTGTGCGCAGATCTTCTCTCTCCCGCACCGCTCCCTCCCTCTCAGCCTCAGAGGTGTGGCGTTCCCGCTGTAGCTGTGTATTTTGAGCCACCAGAGAGGAATTCTGGGATGATACAGTGGACTTCTCAACCTTTTTTTAAAATAAAAAGAAACACTTTTATTTAGCAAGCAAATATTAAACTGCTCAAATGTAAAAAAGTGATTTATAATGTCACCAAAGTCCGTTTTTAAGGTTTATACAGCAGGGAAA
The DNA here is from genome assembly GCA_903798205.1 of Danio tinwini. Taxonomy (NCBI): domain Eukaryota; kingdom Metazoa; phylum Chordata; class Actinopteri; order Cypriniformes; family Danionidae; genus Danio; species Danio tinwini. The sequence continues at coordinate 11,020,360 of CAIGQZ010000461.1, read as the reverse complement.
AGTATTGAACACGTCATGTTTTTTTCCTGGGTATAATACAGTATATCCAAAGGAGCTGTTGACATGAAATTGAACCAGATTTTGGTAAAAACCCAAACAATACAAACATTAAAATAAAACAAAACAAAAATCAGTTATATGTAATAACAATGAAATGACACAAGGAGAAAGTACTGAACTACTACTGAAACGTATTTAATACTTTATTTGAGTCAAGTCAGGTGATTGGCTGGGCCATTCTCCATTCTGCTTTATTTTCTTTCTGTGAAACCATTTCAGAGTTTCCTTGGCTCTGTTATGGATCATTGTCTTGCTGAAATGTCCATCCTAGTTTCATCTTCGTCATTTTGGTAATATAGATGTTGGACTGAAGCAGCTAATACGAAGGGCAGAGGGTTGCTGAAGAACTACTGAGAGATTTCAACTGCTGTCTGGTCTTTCACTGTATTTCTTCACCTCCGTTTCTTCTTGTGTTTAACACTTTTTTCCTTGTGTCATTTCATTTTATTTCACATAACTTCATTTGTAAACTAATTAGTTTAGATTTCTTTATATACAGTATATGGAATTCTTTGGTTGTTGCCAACATCCAGTGAAAGTCAACAGCACCTTTAGAAATACAGTATGTTTTCTAAAAAATGGTGACATGTTCAATACTTATTTTCCCCACTGTTGATAAATGTGTAATACCAAGGACACCGACGTGCGCTTCACCAGGGAGCTGATGGGGATTCACCAACATGCAGATATTTTTGAGCTGGTTAATCCATATTGGCTCACTGGTGTAAGACACGTTGGTACAAAAGGTAGCTAACAAATGAGCTATGAGCACATGAATACTATGAGCTGTTAGATATGTCCATGTCATTTACATGCACACAAATGATCTTTATTGCGCACATGCTCTTTCTCTGTCTGCCTGTTAATGATTCAAAGTGGGAACTAAGAGATCTAACATGTCATCATGACTGATGATAATTTAAATATTGTGCTGAAAATAGCATAACTAGTTTTAACTTGTTTATAACTTGGCAAATGCCTTCTGAATAAGTGGGATAATTAAATTCAATTGATCCTTATTTCTATAGCGCTTTTTACAATGCAGATTGTGTCAAAGCAGCTTAACATAGATTATGTTCTAGCAAATTGAAACTGCTGCAGTTCAGTTGTCTATGTTGAAGTTCAGTTTAGTTTTGTTCAGTGTATAATGATAAAAGATGCAATGCGTTAAAAAGATTTTCTCTCCATTGTGGTATTTTCAGTCTTTCTCTGAAGGGTGGTAATAAACATTAAAGAGCAGACCCATACTGCCAAACCACCAGGGGACACCCTTTGCTCTTAAATGTGAGTCTGTTCTGTGCTTTCGCTTTGTTTAGGCATGAAAACTCTTTGAAATAAATATAAAAATGGTGGGATTCCCTTTCCTTTTATTACAGGTGCCGTCTCCCCTTCATATACAATCCTCAAAACAGTCATATAGCGATACATGACTGTCAGCTGACGCGCTCCATAGTGATAAATAGACACTGTTTCCCAAACAGATTCTGTACACGTGATTTGAAACGGAGCGAAAGTCTGGGTTTTGGGTGTGTGTTTAAACAGACATATACACATAATAATAATAATATCTAAAGATGTCGATTTTGGTGGGGTTTTTTTTCAAACACAACTAATTTTGTCCTAAATGAGCATAAAAAGTTAGGAAAGCACTCGAATGCTTTCTTTATAACATTAGACGGTTGCATTTTTTAAAGTGACACCTGTTATTTAATGTAATCAAACGAAAAAAATCTAAATAAATAAGAGATTCATTCGTTGCTCTTTAATCTGACTGTGTAAGTTATACAGCGAAGAAACGGCTAATGAGATTTGATAGCTTGATTTTATTTCATTATAATAGCTATTAATTTTAATAAGCTGAGCTGTTTGCTAATGTATTTACTGCTAATGTATAATATTTTTTTTCCTTTTGTAAATAATAATAATAAAACATATTACTGACCATTTAACAGTTTATTTAAAATGAAGCAGCTCCAAATCAACATATTTACTAAGTTGGGGATTTTTTAAGGAGGGCATCAGGGCCTCGGGGGAATCCCTTATTATGGTGGGCATATCCCGTATTTTCACATTCCAATGTTGACAGGTAAGCGGTAATGTGTATATAATGTTTTTCATCACATTTTAAATCTTACCATTGCACGTAAGGTAATACTTTAATAATTTCAGTTTAGCAACTCACCTGCAGCTGTGCATTGTGTGTCTGGAGTGCGGTGTTATTCTCCTGCAATGAAGCTGTCTGCTGTTGTAACACAATTATTTGTGCCTGCAACCCGTCTGACTGCGTCTGTAAGGTCTGCAGTTGAGTTTGCAATGCCAGTTTCTCAGCCTGCAATGTTGCATTCTGAACAAAACAAAACAAACCAAGGCAGATATGTCCAAAACTTGAATGCAATTTATATGTTAAGCAAGTAATATTTATTTTTATACAACAGTTCTGTCTGGTTTTTGAATCTTGATAGCCGTGTAATATTCTGCCAGTAACAGCCCTCATACCGCCTCTTCACCCTTGTGTATTACTCCGCCCACATACAGAAACAAGAGGACACTCTGCAATTTGGCTCCGTTCACACTGCGAGGCTTAGTGCTTAAATCAGATTTTTTTCTCAGATCTGATTTTGCCTAGCTGTTCACACTGTTGTTATAAATGTGGCCAATACCAG
>CAIGQZ010000461.1:11007186-11017237 GCA_903798205.1 Danio tinwini | reverse complement strand
AAAATATGTTAGTAAAACATCCCATTACCATTCAAGCAAAATGGATAAATATATAAATGATATATAATATAACAATTTATTTTATATATTATAAAATTGTAATTATTAATTTATTTTATTTGAATTATTTATTTTTTATTCATTCTTTATTTATTATTATTATTATTTTTGTGTGTGTGTGTGTAAAACAAGAATTTATGTATTACCTTTATTGGTTTTAATATATGTTAGTAAAACATCCCATTCCCGTTTAAGCATGTTAGCAAAATGGCTAAATATATAAATTATATATAATATATACATTTATTTTATTTATTATAAAAAATATTATTTATTTACTTTATTTTAATAATTAATTCATTATTCTTTTTTTATTTATTATTTTTTATAATATTTTTTTCAAGGGTATATGGATATAATTGTGAAATGTGAACTTATATATTACCTTTACTGGTTTTAAATTATGTTAGTAAAATATCTCATTCCCATTGAAGCATGTTAGCAAAATGGATAGTATATAATTTATATAATATACACAAATTTATTTTATTTATTATAAAAATGTAATTATTTATTTATTGTATTTTAATAATTAATTCTTTATTTATAATTGTTTTTATTATAGTGAAACATGAATTTATGTATTACCTTTTAAAGGTTTTAAAATGTTAGTAAAAATCCTCATTCCCATTCAAACATGTTAGTAAAAAAAAAATGTTTTGCTTTGGACTTGGACTCGACTCACAGTTTTGAGATCCTGTCGCAGTTGCTGGTTTATCTTGGCTGATTCTTGCAGACGGGTCTCCAGAGTAGCCATTCTCTCCTTTTTAATCTTCAGGGATTTCATTAGCGAAGACTCCAGCTCTGACTCCAACTGCTTACACTGACTGAAAGTGCAAGAAAAAGCAATGGAGACAAAGATAGTGGTGGCCATCGGACATTTAAATACGATTACTGAATATATAAGAGATTATCTAATAGATCTATTTACCCTTGATCTACAGCCTCGTGATCTCCCAGTTGTGTCTCCTGGTTCAACCTCATCCTCTCTAGTTCATAGATGTACTTCTCAAGATCGCATTCTTTCTGTTGCAGTTTCAACCTCTGGTCCAGAAGCTCCTAGAAAAGAGTAAAACTGTAAGATGAACATTGAGAAAGTGTAATACTATAAAAAAAGCTTTCATTGCAGTAGTAACCTCTCTCAATGTGATCATCTTTCTCTTGTCCACTCCAGCCTGTTGAATCAGCTCTTGGTTGTCCTTCTCCAGCTCTTTGTACTTCGCACAGGCCTCACTAAGGGTGGATATTTTTTTAACCAAGGTTCGGTTCTCCTTCTCCGCGACTGCGATTTTCAAACTGCTACTATCTAATGAGGTCTCCTGGATCTTCACTTGTTGCCGTAATCTCCGATTTTCCTTCTCCAGGGAACTCTTATCTTGCTCCAGATGTCCGTCCTCATGCGTTATACTTTGGTTTTGAATATCTGTTTGTGCATGATTTTGCTTATAATTGACTTGACTTTGGTTCATTGCCTGTAATTCAAGAAGCTCCACTTCAAGACAAGGATGATTGCCGTTGGCATTTTCCAAAGATGCATGCTGATGTTCAGTGTCAAGGAACTGATTGCTGGTCCTCTGGGTTGGTGTGGTCATTTGGCCATTTTGCATGTTGGTAAATGCTGGAGAAGATTTGTAAGTTTCACAGTCCTCTTCATCCATTCTTCCATTTTCCTCAGTGTGATTAGATTTAGAAATGAACTCATTCAGTGGTTCACATGTTCCCTGAAGTTCTTCAAGGGCCTTCAGCAACCTTTGGTTCTCCTTCTCCAGCTTCAGCAACCTGCTACAGGTCTTTTCATTTACTTCCTGGCTCAAAGAATTCAACTCTATAAGAATAAACACATTGTAGGCTCATTTAAGTTAAAGGAATTTTAAAAACTTATTGTTTTGCATGCTAACGTGTTTCTAGCTAGAAGTTGGTTTAAAAGGAGGGTGTGAAATACAGGTGGGTTAGGGTGGTTTAGTGCCCCTAATTAATGCTTGAACCAATCCTTGAAGGACAACAAAACAAATATCTGTGGGGGTTAGGAAAATATTTTCCACTGATCTGTATCTGTAATCACAATAGTAGTAATAATATTCATTCATGCATTTTCATTCAGTTTAGTTCCTGATTTGTCAGGGGTCTCCACAGCGGAATGAACCACCAACTTATCCAACATATGTTTTACACAGCAGATGCTCTTCCAGCAAAGTAATAATAATAATAAGTTCATATAAAATAAAATTTGACACCCCAATAATGGTTAATGATAAACAGCAGGGATGTGGGAAAATATTCAGTCGGTGGTCTGAAACAGTCAAATCTAGCCCACTTAAAGACACTACAAGTGTTAAAAGACATTTTTTCTTGTAAATTAGGATTTTGTATCTGCATATAGAGCCTAAAATTGAAGTCAAATTAAACTATAGTGAGTATTTTAACAGACACCTATAGAAGTTCTACAATAAACAGTTTGTGCAACCTTTTACAGTATGATCATCCATTTATTGGTGCATGAATGCTAACAGGTCATCTTTGATAATCATTTGTTGCTCATCACAGCTTACTGTATGTCAGAATAGAATCAATATACATAAAAACACTGAAAATAAGCTTGATTAATAAATGAGAGGCAACTGACTTAAATATATAAATTTGGGGCAGGCATATTACACAAATACTGAAAAAAAGCAGACCCTAACCCAAAAGTCAATGTATAATTCGATAACTTGTCTCCAAGCATCATAATTGTAAGATGTCTTCTCATATTAAATGATTGAAGCTCACAAAAAACTGAAAGTTGCTGTAAATTTACTCAACCTCATCCATTAAGGGTTAGAGGGGCAGGGTTAAGAATATCCTTCTAAACCTTTGGTTTGCTATGAAGGGATAATATGCAAAAAGAAAACCCCGCCCCCTACTCAATATTTCTTTTCAGTTAGAAGAACATCAACATACTGAAATAATAGTCTCAGCCACTTCGCAAAGAAAGGAATCGGCTACATCTTGAATGATCTGAGGGTGAGTAAATTACAGTGAATGTTAATTTTTGGTGAACTATTACTTTTAATTGATTTTGTTAATATATAAGTATACCTGTTGCTGAATTCTGTTGAGGACTCTTGGCCAGTTCCAGCTCCCAACCCAAACGCTGCGATTCCTCCATGCTCCTTTTCTGAGAGAGCTCCAGTATGACGTTCCTTTCCATCAGCTCCTCTATTCGCCTTCTGTCTGCAGTTCTTTCCTAAAAAACAATAGACACCCAAGTCCAGCTAAAACATAAAAAACCTAAAAAGAAATTGCTTGCAAGATGTATGTTTATTTCCTCATCCTCACCGCATCCATGTCATGAAGTTTAGCCTCTAGTAGGAGGTTGTGTTTCTCCAGAGGCTGCAGTTTGTCAGATCGTGCTTTGATGCTCTGTATCTTTTCCTCCAGCATGGTCTTACTTTCCATCAACACCTGATTATCCTCCTTTAGCTCCTGTCAACAGCACATATAAATAGAATTTCAGGTGAGATTTCTCGCTCATGCACATACAGCACTGTACACAACAGTTCAAATGTAAGTTTAGTATGATTATTTTAGCAGCACGATTTTAAATAAATGCTGTTCTTTTGAACTTGACATTGAACAAAGCATCCTTAAAAACCATTATAATTATTTGTTTCTTGAGCACAAAATCAGCACATTATATTGACTTATGAGAGTTCATATGTGACCCTGGACCAAAAAATCTTATGTTAAATATTTCTGTGAATAGTCAAAAATGTATTGTATGCAGGGCTTGATGTTAACTTCACAACCACTAACTGATCACCAGCCACCGTGGCTAGTATTTTTCCACCATTACTAGTGACTCGCCATTTTCACTAGCCACAATTTTGTTGTTGGGAAAATATATTTTATATGCATAAATTTGGAGCAGCACGGTGGTGCAGTGGGTAGGACAATCGCCTCTCAGCAAGACTAGTTTGAGCCTCGGCTGAATCAGTTGACATTTCTGTGTGGAGTTTGCATGTTCTTGCAAGTCCAAAAACATGTGCTATAGGTGAACTGAGTAAGCTAAATTGTCTGTCGTGTACGTGTGTGAATGAGAGTGCATGGATGTTTCCCAGTGATGGGTTGCAGATAAGGGCATCCGCTGCGTAAAACATATGCTGGATAAGTTGGTGGTTCATTCCGCTGTGGCGACCCCAGATTAATAAAGGGACTAAGCCGAAAAGAAAATGAATAAATGCATAAATTTGACTTTGGCATGCTAAAATTTAAATTAACTTATTTTCACATGCCTCCTTGTTCATTTCACTTTTTTGTGTGTTGTGTGTGACCTTGGTCAATAAGCATGAGCAAATGGGTTGTGGTTTCATAGTGTTGCATTGCAAGTTTAAGTGTTATTTTACAGGACTTTTCAGGGCTCTACACTATACGGATTTACCCATTTTTTCTCTGGCCACACCAAAATAATAATTTTCTGGCCCTAAATGTTAAACAATGTGTCAAAATAACAGATTACTGTGTAGATATGCTTTTTTATGTATACATAGACTGTATAGATACACTTATATCTTTATAGATCAGGGGTCACCAATCTCCTTCTTGGAGGTCCGGTGCCCTTCAGGGTTTAGCTCCAACTTGCCTCAACACAGCTGCCTGCGTATTTCAATTATACCTAGTAAGACCTTGATTAGCTTGTTCAGGTGTGTTTGATTAGGGTTGGAGCTAAAATCTGCAGGACACCGGACCTCCAGGAACAAGTTTGTTGATCCCTGGTATATATATACTGTATAGATACACTTTTTTTACTGCATACATACACAAAAATGTTCTTAAAAAAACAACTGACATTTAAAAAATGATTCTCATGTATCTGCCTCATCTTGCCTCACAGCAAGAAGGTTGTGGTTCAAGCCCCGACTGGGTCAGTTGGCATTTCTGTGTGGAGTTTGCATGTTCTCCCCGTGTTCACGTGGTTTTCCTCCGGGTGCTCTGGTTTCCCCCACCCAAAGACATGTGGTACAGGTGAATTAGATGGGCTAAATTGTCCGTAGTGTATGTGTGTAAATGAGTGTGTATGGATGCTTCCCAGTGATGGGTTGCAGCTGGAAGGGCATCTGCTGCATAAAACATATGCTGGGTAAATTGGTGGTTCATTCCGCGGTGGCGACCCCAGATTAATAAAGGGACTAAGCCAAAAAGAAAATGAATCAAAAACTATACAGTAATCTGTCCAGGCTAAAGGTCCCAGATCACCAGTTAACTAGCCTATGCATAAAACATATTAAAGCACTTTTAGTATAAAGCATGATAATTAAACCATATTAACAAAAGTAACTGTAAGAAAGCATGTAAAAAAAATGTGTGTATTATTGAAAGAATGATCACACGCACATGGTTAACGTAAGGCATATTAATAATCTGTTCAAAATGAAAGCGGCAACCGCTGCTGCTTACAAAAAAATCTCGAGCCCTGGCTTGAAAGCAGCAGGACTGTTGGTAAATGACCATTGCTTTTTCCCAGTCTACTCCAAAAGAACCGATTACACCTGTTGCGTTTCAAGGCATGAGGAAATGAGTGAGGAAATGGCATGGGAGCTTTTAAACACTCGCGCGCTTCACATCAACTGTGCACTTAAGTCAATGAGTGAGGATTGCCTGTGTCTCATCGATCATCCTCCCATTCGGTATTTACCTGCTTTCTTTTGCTCGCACTAACAGTTGTTTTTGTCAGTCGTGCTGCTTCTCAATTCTAAGAGCACATTTGCACGCATACTGACAAATGGTCATAAACAAACATTCTAATCTGTAGTGACGAGCCAGCGCTGGCAATTTAAAAATTATATTCGACCAGCCAAAGTGGCTAGTGGGAGTGGCTGTCTAACCCGCCACAGCTGAAATCTACCTGCATTTGGTGGGTAGGCGAGTGTTAATGTCAAGCCCTGAAATTGTATAAGTCAAAACGATAGATTTTAAAAAATGCATTGTATGAGTATCTTTGTAATTTTTATGACAGAAATAATTTGATTATTATGTAAAGATGTGTATATTTTGTACATTTCTTTCTGTAAATCTATCAAAACTCGTTTTTTTGAATGGCAAAATGCATTAGTAAGAATGTAACTTGCAAAACTGACAACATTGCAGGTGATTTGCCTTGTAATTTGATATTATTTAACCCTTAGAATCCAGGTTTTCAAATAATTGTATCTCAGTCAAATATTATGCTATCCTTACAATCCATACATCAATACAAAGCTCATTTGTTTAGTTTCAGGTGCTGTAAAAAATAATAAATTACAATTTACCCTTATGACTAGTTTTGGTAGCTCAGTGGTTAGCACTGTCGCCTCACAGCAAGAAGGTCACTGGTTTGAGTCTTCAGCTAGACCAGTTGGCATTTCTGTGTGGAGTTTGTATGTTCTCCCCGTGTTCATGTGGGTTTCCGCTGGGTGCTCCGGTTTCCCCCACAGTCCAAAGACATGCGCAATAGGTGAATTGAATAAACTAAATTGGCCGTAGTGTATGCATATGAGTGTGTGTGTGTGTGTGTGTGTGTGTGTGTGTGTGTGTGTGAATGAGTGTATATGGTTGTTTCCCAGTACTGGATTGAGGCTAGAAGGGCATCCACTGCGTAGAACATATGCTGGAATAGTTGTCGGTTCATTCTGCTGTGGCGACCACTGAAATAGAAACTAAGCTGAAGGAAAACAAATAAATGAACGAGTTTTGTGATCCAGGGTCACATATAAAGAGGAAAATTCTGCTTTTTTGAATCACAGGACTAAATTAGTCAATAAAATATATTTAAATTTTATAAGAACATAACAGACATAACCGTGCGCACACATTAGCAGCCCTCAAGCGTAATCATTCCCCCTATACACACCTCCAGTTTTGCTTTGTAAAAGTTCATGCTGTGAAGTTTATCTCTATAGCGAGTCACTTCACTCTCCAGTTTGTCTGCTCTGATGGCTCTCTCTTTCATGGCATCCAGCTCATCACGGTACATCCTGGCTGCTCGTGCATCTGTTAACAGCTGCATGTTCTGCCACAGACCCCCAGAAGCAGACAAGACAGAGAGAACAAAAATAACTATTTATTTACATAATATAAGCAATAATAGCACAGCTGAATTAGACAGATCTTTAGAAATAAAAGAGCCTTCAGTAAAAAAATAATGATGGTCACACTTTACAATAAGGTTTTATTAGTTAATGTATTTACTAACATGAATAATAAACAATAATTGTGCAGCATTTATTAATCATAATTCAACATTTACAAATGCATTATTACCATCCAATGTTTGTTAATGCACTTTGAGTTAACATGAACTAACAATGAATAACTGTTTTCATTAACTAACATTAACACACATAAATAAATACTGTAATACATCTATTGTTTGATTATGTTAGTAAATGCATTAATTAACATAAAATAATACAACCTTATTGTAAAATGTTACCCTAATAATAATAATAACAACATGTAGTAAAATTGAAATCTTTTATTGTTTTCAGTGCCTCTTGCTGGAGTCTTTTAAGCTCGGCCTCCATACTGTCCAGATCCTGCCTGGAGTCCAAGAACTGCTCACTTTTCTCTTCTCTGTTGAGACAAAAGAAACAGCAGTTTAAAGATTATATATTCACACAGGTTCAAAAAAGTTAATATAAATTCATATAAATAAATAAATAAATAGATTATTAGATAGATTGATAGATAAATATAAATACATATACATATACATAAACACATAAATTAATTGATAAATATATAAATACATAGATTAATAGATAAAAATAAACAAATAAATTAATAGATAAATATATAAAGTAATAGATGAATAAATATAAATTCAAATAAATAAATAAATATATATACAGTTGAAGTCAGAATTATTAGCGCCCCTGTTTATTTTTTCCCCCAATTTCTGTTTAACAGAGAGAAGATTTATTCAACACATTTCTAATCACAATAGTTTTAATAACTAATTTCTAATAACTGATTTATTTTATCATTGCCGTGATGACAGTAAATAATATTAGACTAGATATTTTTCAAGACACTTCTATACAGCTTAAAGTGACATTTAAAGTCTTAACTAGGTTGATTAGGCAGGTTAGTATAATTAGGCAAGTTATTGTATAATGATGGTTTGTTCTGTAGACTAGCTGAAAAAAATATAGCTTAAAGGGGCTAATAATTTTTACCTTAAAAACTGCTTTTATTCTAGCCAAAATAAAACAAATAAGACTTTCTCAAGAAGAAAAAACCTTATCAGACATACTGTGAAAATTTCGTTGCTCTGTTAAACATCATTTGGGAAATATTTAAAAAAGAAAAATAAATTCAAAGGGGGGCGAATAATTCTGACTTCAACTGTATATAGATTAATAAATAGATAAATAAATAAATATACATAAATAAATATATAGATTAATAGATTTATAAATAAATATAAATACATATGAATAAATAAATATATAGATTAATAGCTAGATAAATACATATAAATACATATAAATAAATAAATAAATAAATAAATAAATAAATAAATAAATAAATAAATAAATAAATAAAGTAGAAATTCAATGACAAATTTTGACATAAAAAACAAAAACAGCTTTGGCAAATATTTATGTGAATATCTGTTTGAAATAAATATAAAAGCATTTTTTGTATGTATTTGGTATTTAGGCTAAAATAGACTAAGAGTTGTCCAAACATATTTCTCCTTTACATTAAGTTTAATCTGATGTACTAAAATAACTAATTTTCAACATTTTTTGTAGTTTTTAAAGTGAAATAGACAGAGAAAAATAATAAAACAACAAAATTACTTAAACTTAAATAAAACAAGCAAAATAATTAAAATAATGACTTAATGAAACTTTAAAAAGTATCAAATGATGGAAAATAACACTGCTATCAGGGATAATGTTTCAATAAACATACTTTCTGTTTTTAACAGACTATGAGCATGCACTGTGAGCACAAAATACAGGCATTAAGAAGCAAAGTGCATACTTAAATTTTTTGAGCCACCAAAATTAGACATTGAGTTATTCTTAAATGACTGTGTTTAGTTTTCAGAATTTATACTGTTGTCAAATCTATTACTGATCTATTACTAATCTGTTATTATTTAATTTAAATTTGATTTGAAACCTACCATGACAAAAAATGTTGTATCAAGATATAAAATCAACTATTTTCACAAAAATAAAGCTGAATAAAGAAGTTCACATCACATATTCACTTTAAACCATTGAAAAAAACTGAGCTGCTTTGTTCAGACTTGCTGCTCGAGGATATACTCCAAAAAAGAAGCTGAAGAATGCAGCAGTATGAGCATTATTGTACAGCGGATTTGTGGATGGATGGGAAAAATGGATGGATAGAAGGATGGATGGTTGGAAATGTGGGGGGTTGACTGTCTGTAGCATTAAACTAAGAGGATCAAAGTGGGTCAGCAGAATAAGGACGGACCCAGCACTGTGCCAGGATCTATTTAATCTGGGGCAAGCTTCCTAAAGACATCTTACCCTTACCAGAGATCCAGATATTACAGAATAACCAGTGCACCATATTTGGGTAAATAAAATGATAAAGTCATATTCAGGATGACATTTTAGTGGAACTCTGAAAAGTGCTATATATGAAAATAGCTTTCCATAATACTATAGGTTTCCAATGTTAATTTGAAATATAGTAAAATAAACATTAAATCTCTTTGTAGGTCTTATAGTTTTTGCTGCTCTCAGTTGCCACCTTGGACAAAATAAATAAATAAATAAATAAAATAAATAAAATAAATAAAATAAATAAAATAAATAAAATAAATAAAATAAATAAAATAAATAAATAAATAAATAAATAAACTAAAAAACAAAAATTAAATTAAATAAAATTATTGGGTCTACGATTCTCAGTTGACAACTTAGAGAAAGAATATAAATAAAATAAAATAAAATAAAATAAAATAAAATAAAATAAAATAAAATAA
>CAIGQZ010000461.1:10982754-10996202 GCA_903798205.1 Danio tinwini | reverse complement strand
TGTGTGTGTGTGTGTGTGTGTGTGTGTGTGTGTGTGTGTGTGTGTGTCCGGATTATTGTCAGCTGTGGCAGGAGTTGATGTGTGCAAAGAGTTTTGGGAGTTGTAGTTCGGTAGGAATACCAGAAGTAATCTACACTGAAGAAAACAGCGCTGACGATCACAACAGATACAATAAAAAAAATTGTATAGAACTAAAAAAAATTTAAACTTTAAAATTTACTTTAAAAGTTGTCCAAATTAGTATTTTAGCAATGCATATTACTAATAAAACATTTAGTTTTGATAAATGTATGGTATGTTATTTGGAAAACATGTTCATGAAACATTATCTTTACCTAATATCCTAATGATCTTTAACAATTTTGACCCACACATACAATGTGTTTTTGGCTATAGGGTATATGCACAGTGTTTCTTCCCATACTTAAAAACTTCCTGTGACTGGTTAATGTGACATTTTCCAATTTTGTATGGTTCCTTTTACAGCATCGAAATTGTAAAGTAAATAAAATACAATCAGTTAAATAGACTTTAGCATTTATTTAGTTGTTGAAACATAAACAAAGATGAAAAGCCGTTTACACACACACACACACACACACACACACACACACACACACACACACACACACACACACACACACACACACACACACACACACACACACACACACACACACACACACACACACACAGTTTCATATCCAGGGTCACATAATTAGAATAGGTGTTTTAAGAATTAATCTAACAAGCTAAGAGGTAACCATTCTTTTTCATGCAACCATTTTTTTCTCATTTAAATTAGACCAGTTTTCTGTATAAGTTGTAAAGAAAATGCTGTATTTGCAAATATTAATTATATGACAAACTTTTCAGACTAGTCAAAGTAGTTTATGTAAATGGCTACTGGGAACATACTGTTGTGTTTCTAAATTTTTTTAAGTCTTACCTGGTAGTATGATTTAATATGGTACATGAGAACAGACAGGTTTTGAGCTCTCTGGCCGATGTCATTGTTTACTTTGTTTAAACCTTGAACAGTTCCTTCAGGATTTCTGAAAAAAAAAGACATATTCTTGTAACATAAAATCAACGAGAAACGTCATGTTTCTGAAGACCTGTTTAGCATTTTAACCTGCACTAAAGGGCATGAGTAATAATAGCAACAAAACACAATCCGTTCATTCATTCTGTTTGTTTTTTCCCCCGCATGACTTCATTCCTCAACTAGCCAGCACCATGGCAGACGCAAACAGAAAAAAGCAGCAGAATTGAGTTCAGGTCAAGCTTTGAGAGTTAGTTCAGCGCTTCAGAATCCAAACACTGACACGGTGACCTAATACACTGCTGTGCCATCATGCACTTCTGTCTGGGATCTGATTTGTCGCACCATTTAAAAAAGGAAAAAAAAAAAAAAGTCCACAATCTAAGTCTAATCCATCTCCGTTCTGAAACCATGGGATTACAGTGTCCAGCTTACGACTGAAAAACTCTTTACTACCTCAGCATCATATTTTGCTTTCAAAAATACAAGGTTGCATCATTTATATGGCACTTAATATACATGATAACCTGTAATAAGCCTGAAATAGAATTTGGGGCAAAAACAACTCATCCAAGTGCTGTCCAGCTGAACAGACTCACTACAAAGTGGTTGTTCATTGGCATGACAAAGCATACAGTGTTTTGGGTCTCCTGCATGCAATGAGTCATTTAAAAGCCGAAACACATGCCGTCTGCAGCCAGCAACTGCCCAATATTACACGCAAACGACACAGTATGGGGTCTGGAATGGGAGCACTCATATTGATCCCATGTAGAGGCAACCTGTGAACTGAAAAGTCACAGAGAGAACACTTTCAACAACATGCCCTTAAGCAACGCACTTAACTAAGTGTTCAACTGCACTGGGTGAATAATCCAAGGCTCAATAGCTAAATAAATGTGTGCCAGGGTTATTATAGCTAACTAATCCAAAAGAAAACAAAAGCTTTAATACTAGTAATTTTTTAATACTATTTTTTTCATATATATATACACATGTACATAAGTATTCACAGCCTTTACTTAATACTTGATGCTCCTTTGGCTCTTTTTAAATATGATGCCACAAGCTTGACACCTGTCTTTGGGAATTTTTGACCATTTTTCTTTGCAGTATATCTCAAGCTCTATCAGGTTGGATGGGAGACGACGGTGTACAGCCATTTTCAGATCTCTCCAGAGATGTTTAGGTCTGGGCTCTGGCTGGGCCACTCAAGGACATTCACCGAGTTTTTGTGAAGCCACTCCATTGATATTTTGGCGGTGTGCTTTGGGTCATTGTCCTGCTGGAAGATGAACCGTCACCCCAGTCTGAGGTCAAGAGCACTTTGAAGCAGGTTTTCATTCAGGATGTCTCTGTACATTGCTGCATTCATCTTTCCCTCTATCCTGACTAGTCTTCCAGTTCCTGCTGCTGAAAAACATCCCCACAGCATGATGCTGCCACCACCATGCTTCACTGTAGGGATGGTATTAGCCTGGTGATGAGCGGTGCCTGGTTTTCTCCAAATCTATTGCCTGGCATTCACTCCAAAGAGTTCAATTTTAGTCTCATCAGACCAGAGAATTTGGTTTCTTATGATCCTTCAGATGAGAGAGAGAGTCCTTCAGATGCCTTTTGGCAAATTCCAGGCAGGGAGTGGCTTCCGTCTGGCAACTTTACCATACAGGCCTGATTGATGGATTTGCTGCACAGATAGTTGTCCTTCTGTAAGGTTCTTCTCTCTCCACAGAAGAAAGCTGGAGCTTAGACAGAGTGACCATCGGGTTATTGATCACCTCCTTGACTAAGGCCCTTCTCCCCCGATCACTCAGCTTAGATGCTCGGCCAGCTCTAGGAAGAGTCCTGGTGGTTCCAAACATCTTCCACTTATGGATGATGGAGGCCACTGTGCTCATTGGAACTTTTAGAGCAGCAGACATTTTTCTGTAACCTTCTGTAACACTCCTCATCCACCACCAGTGTACAGCATCCACCTGGATGACGCGACAGCAGCCATATTGTGCCAGATCACACACCAGCTGATTGTTGGAGAGGAGATGTAGCCAACTGGTGATGAAGCCAATTATGACATGGGTGGTTAGGGGGCAATAATGGATTAAACCCCTACCAAGGCTCAACAATAAGGACTGCCCGATGGCCCTGGGCCAGCGTGAAAGACGCTTGGGACAATGGACAGTATGGTTACTGGCCCGATTGAGCCAGTGCTGCCTTGTCACTAAAGTTTAATTTGGCTCCGACTGTTTGTCAATTGCATACTAAAACAAGGGGGTCACACACTGGATATCAGATGTGGTGCAGCAGAAATATAAACAGTGCCATGCATTTTAGAATTGTCTATCAGGGTACGCAAACCGGAGCCACATAAAATTGTTCACCAAAATTGTGTGACCAGTTTTTACTGCAAAATGTTTACCATATGCACAGATTTAGGAGACTTATAATGCATTTTTGCACAAAAAACGCCAAACACGGTGCTCAGGAATGGTTTAAAACAGTTGACATGTCAACTTGCTGTAGTAAACAGATCCTGCAATGCCCACCTCGCCTTTAAGCTCTAATTATTAGCCCACTGCTCTAGAACAGAACGCAAATGGACTGGTTAATATCAGCTGTCAGTCGCTTAGTTCAGATGACAAGGAGCTACAGCCGCAAAAATGTAAAGGTATGGATACGAGAGAATGAAAATAACACTCACGGATTTTGTTTACGAAACCACCTAAAGTTACAGATAATGGCACATCTTATTAGTGATCATGTGGTGAATGTTAGTTCACCATTTACACTTTTCGAAAAGTGGATAGACTTCCAGTGGGTTATCTTTTTTTAATATTTTTTTTAATTATTATTTTGTTACATCACAATTGTAATTTTTTTTAATTCCCAGTTGTATTTAAAGAAAGATTGTGCTAAATAAAAAGTGTATGTATACAATTATGTTTGGCTTTTGACACATTATTTAAAATATGTGGCTAAGAAATAGCAATTAACTTCTTTTTCTTTGGTGGGAGCAGTGAAAATTTTGGCAGGGCAAGTAAAAATCGGAACCACTGGCCCAATTGGGCAAGTAGAAAAAAAACTTAGCGTTGAACCCTGCCTACTCTTTTTCGAAGCTTCTCATCCGAAAGACGGCACTAACTGAGCAGTATAGAGTCGCCATCAATATACTGGGGCATTAAGACCCACACAGACCACAGATTGAGTGCCCCCTACTGGTCTCACTAACACCACTTCTGGCAGCAACCTAGCTTTCCCATGTGGCCTCCCATCCAGGTACTTTCAAATAAAATGTTAGGATAAATAAAACCTCAAACACATTAAAACCGAATGCTTACTGTGCTGATTTAAGTGCTCATATAAAATAATTGTGAGCAGATGGACATATACTTACATTTGATTCATGACCTTGTTCAAGAATATGCCGTCTATTAATTCAGTGTATTCAGAGAGCACGTTTCCCTCTTTATCACCCAGTTGTCCTAATGTCTTAACCTTCAAAACACAAACATAATAAGTAGTTAATGTGCACTGAAGTCATGAAGTACTGTACAGCAGCAAAGGATCATTCCCCAAACAACAACACTTTTGAGAATGGGACATTTACTGAGATACTGTATAGAATATTTGCACTTCTAAATGCAACGGAGGAGGATTTAGGCTAACAACAACATAATATAGTATATTTTTAGATTATGGGTCAAGGACTAAATGGTCTGAAGCACCTTTAAATGCTTTTTCCACATAAATTAGAATGTGTACATAATATTATATATATTGATGATAAATAAATAATATTTATTAAATATATTTGCCATTGCCTCTATCCTAGGTTTTACACATTTGTCAGCAAAGTTTTTGGAATAATGTTAATGCTGTATGATTACTTATTTTTTTATATTTATTTGAATAAGTATAGGTCAAACCAAGTTTTATTTTTCATCAAGCATATCTGTATGTTACATTATTCAATACATATTTTGAAACTTTCACAAAAGTTGCTATTAACATATACATTTACTTGCATTTAATATGCGATATACATTAAATATTTAATTTCATGCAAATTTAATTTGATGGACACTCAAATATAGTATCTTGTCTTTGACCCAGAATGTGAATATTATATAGAAATTTCTGAATACGTATTTAACTGTCTCATTGAAAGCACGTTGGGTCTACTTCTGTTGATTTGTGCTATATAAATAAGCTGACTAATTGAATGAATGCATGACTATATATATTTTTGTGAAAACATGCCTTGGTAGCAAAAAATCACTATAGTATACGGTACTCAGCATTTGAAGTGGATCAAAACCATTCATCAAAGCTGCCCTAAAACTATTCAACATCACTCATTCTTGTGCTGGGACAATTTTGAAAAACATTTTAATCATCCTCAAATGTTAACACTTTATAGTATGTTCAGTAAAATAATAAAATGGTCAAACAATTAGAAAACATTAAATTATTTATGAAACCCCAAATGTGCAAAACATAATAAAGTATGCTTAAATATTTTATTTTATGCAAAAAAAAGATATAATCTAATACAATATTGGTATTTTAAATTTGGAATGTCATCATGAGTAAATTACAGTATTAAACAAAAATATAAAGTTACAGTAAGAAATTACTGTGAATACGGTACTGTGTTAGAGATTCTGTAGCCTGTTTGGTAGATTTTCAATCACAGCAAACGAAATATGTGTTATTCTGACAAATTATCATTTTTGAGAAAGAAATTATAACATTTTAAGTTGAAATTTGAAAAAAAAAAAGTCACCATACCTTTATAAATAAAAAAATACTAATCTAGTGAAAGAATGAGAAACTACAGATGTTCAAGTGGTAGCTTAAAGTTTACCCACAAATCTGTCATCATTTCCTTATCCTTTACTTGTTCCAAATTTTGAGTTGACTTCTGTTAAACACAAAATGAGCAATTCCATGCAAATGTCAACCTTGCCATGAAAAAATACCATTTTCACCAAAATAGCGAAACTGTTTCTACACTTTTTGTGTAAGGAAGTATTTTACAGTACTTTAGAAATACTCAAAAATGTATTTGTCAATGTTTTCAAACTATTAAATTTGATTTACCAAAGTCACACAAGTGGGAATTTCACATCTGTCACATCCATAGCGGAAAGACGTCACATCCATAACAAAGCTTTTTCCTCATAAATGCAAAAATATCAAACAAAATCAAATCAACAATGTTCTATAGTGAGCAACTCTTATCCTTTTGATTAGCATTATTTTTTTTTTACTGCAAAGTTGCAGACTTTTTTTGTCACATCCATAAAGCATGTTTATTTTCCACATTTAAAATACAAAAAATGTTTACAGATTGATATTTTTCTGATCCTATAACTCTGTGGTTAGTTGTTTTGGAAAATATAAACAGTTGCTTCAATATCATATTAACATATACTTTCTATGTCAATTTATATTTTGGGTTTTTACTACAAACGTCACATCCATAACGCTGGAGTTGCTCAAATACATTTTGATGAAAGCTGGAAACCTGTAACCATTGACCTCCATAGTATTTGCTTTTCCTACTATGAGCGTAAATTTATACCAGCTTTCAACTTTCTTCAAAATATCTTCTTTTGTATTCAACAAAAAAATCTAATAAAGGCTTTTTACCACTTGAGGCTGAGTAAACACCCTTATAAATTATCATTTTTTGGTGAACTATCCCTAATTAATTCTTCCATAGCTGTGTTTTTGTCTGACATTCTACAATAAAATAATACATTGTAAGTCAGTGGTCAAACTAGTTATGATGACAAACATATATCTACTCTTCCACTGTAATGATAGCTCGAATACAAACACAACTAACATAATATGCTGCATTGTTTCTCCCCTTACATATAAAACTGCTACTTACCCAGGTGACAAGAGAGCTGCTCATGAACTGCTCTAATATAACAGGAACCTCGCCCTCCATATTAATATTAGAGAGATTCACTAGTCAAACCACTCGGAGGAAACATAAAAAGCCATATAAATCCAGAACCGATGGTTTATCCTTCTTCACAGACAGCTGAGCAGAGCAAATGTAGCTGCATCCTTAAACAGAACAAAAAATATCTGCAATTCACAGCGACGCGACGCAGGATTTTATATGCATGTATTTCATTCCTCGTCAGCAAACTGGCATCTGTTCTGAGATTAAAAATAAACGCAGAATGTTGCTGTTTAAATAATTGTTTGGGACTGCAGCATCATCAGCAGGACCTGTTCAGTCATCACGCCGAAAAGCTGCAGTGAGGGTGTTCACTGGTCCACCATTTACTGTAACGCTACGTGAAGTTACAAAGTAAACACCAGCGGCAAACAGAAACAAAGTAACGCGGTGTTGATAACTACATTCAACAACAAGACATGTAGAGAGCTGTTCTATCACCGAAGGAAATTAAAAGTAGGTCTAACGTTGTGTCTGAAGTGGAAAAGTTTTGCCGTATTGGTGTTTGCCATTTTCTCTCCCCAGCAGCATCTGTCTGATAGCAGTAATGCCATCATGTCAACAGTGGTTTAGTACATCTCTGACCTTAATCTGTTACCATAACAACAGCCGTCAACCCCCAATCACCACCAGTTAAAATATTATAACAGGCTTATTGAGTTTAATCTCTCCAGGTCTGTGTTTAACTCGTTAAAATACGGGTTGAGTAGAGTTAAACTTCAGTCAATTGTTTTTCAACTAGTCAGTTGTTTTTGGTCGGGAAATTAATAGTTCACCATGATAACATCTTATAATACTGAAAAAACAAATTTGAGCAGTTTACATAAAAATTTAAGGTGACGTTTTACTGCCACCTTGCGGAGGATTTGAGAAGTACACTGTGGACTTGCAGAGCCTGATTTTTTTTCTGACATCCTTTTTTTTATTGTTGAACATTTATTGTATAACAGAGATACATTGGTACATATCATTTGCAATAATAATCATTAGATTATTTACAATGGTATCAATAAAGAACAATAAACAATAGGGAAAAACAACAGACATCTAACAAAAATTAAAGAGATATCAATAGGTCATTTGATCTGAGGATATATATATATATATATATATATATATATATATATATAATAGAAAAAGAAATTAGGAGTGAAGAGGGCAAAATAATATGATAATGGCAATTTAGAGAAACATCCATACACACTCATTCACACACACCACGGACAATTTAGCCTACCCAATTCACCTGTACAGCATGTCTTTGGACTTGTAGGGAAAACCGGAGCACCCGGAGGAAACCCACGCGAAGACGGGAAGATCATGCTAACTCCACACAAAAACGCCAACCCAGCCGAGGCTCGAACCAGCGACCTTCTTGCTGTGAGGCGAACGTTCTACCCTCACAAATTGAATATGTTTTAAGTGCTTTCTTGTCAAGTGAATCTGGAATTGTAAGTAAGTCATTTTTAATCTCTTGTATAAATGCTATAAATACTGGCTTGCAATTTAAAAATGTACATTTATGAATGTAGAATCTGCATAAAACAGAATAAGGTTTTCTTCTGACATACTTTATCCATCGATTGGGACAAATATGGCAAAAATGTACCTGTCGGGCAAAAGAAAAACATCTTTTGTCGCTCTCAGCTTCCTCTTCCTTTACTGATAATCTCTTATCTTGCTCCTTCTTAACACGTCATATATAGTATGCTTTTCTGTGTAAATTATTGTTGAAGATTGAGCAATTTAGCTTAATGTTACCACCTAATCTCAAAAAGCGCGGTAATTTTATCACTAACAATTCTAGCTTCCGGTTTCCCATATATGGACTGTCTGCTGTGAACGAGCAAAAAGTCAGTTGGTTAATAATAATAATAATAATAATAATAATAATAATAATAATAATAATAATAATAATAATAATAATAAGAAGAAGAAGAAGAAGAAGAAGAAGAATGGGTGCAGTGGGTAGCACGTTCGGCTCACAGCAAGAAGGTCGTTGGTTCGAGCCTCGGCTGGGTCAGTTGGCGTTTCTGTGTGGAGTTTGCATGATCTCCCCGTGTTCGTGTGGGTTTCATCCGGGTGCTCCTGTTTCCTCCACAAGTCCATTCACAGTGACGCGACGCAGCATTTCATATGCATTTCATTCCTCGTCAGCAAACTGGCATCTGTTCTGAGATTAAAAATAAATGCAGAATAATGCTGTTTAAATAATTGTTTGGGACTGCAGCATCATCAGCAGGACCTGTTCAGTCATCACGGCAAAAAACTGCAAGTAGGGTGTTCACTGGTCCACCATTTACTGTAACGCTACGTGAAGTTACAAAGTAAACACCAGCGGCAAACAGAAACAAAGTAACGCGGTGTTGATAACTACATTCAACAACAAGACATGTAGAGAGCTGTTCTATCACCTTGTTGGAGTTTCTATGTGGAGTTTGCATGATCTCCTCGTGTTCGCGTGGGTTTCCTCCGGGTGCTCCTGTTTCCCCCACAAGTCCAAAGACATGCAGTACAGGTGAATTGGGTAGGCTAAATTGTCCGTGGTGTATGTGGGAGGCGTGCGTGACGATATCGCACTGCTACTCATGTGATAATGCATTCATACAACAGTTCGACAACATATTTGTGTGTATAAAAAAGAAAACCAAACACAAAGAGTCTTAAATTTGCTTTTGTACAAGGAGCTACTTTCTTCTGGCCCTCATAAATATCTGCAGCTAACCGTCAGAACAGCAGATACCCTTGCTACTTCACAAACTTTAGAGCTAGTATTTGAATGATTCATAGCTTAATGTCTAAAGTGATGACAAAACAGGTCATTTTTGCTCACTTTTTAGTATTATAAGGCTGAACGGCATGAAATGCCATCAATCTACAGAGATTTCGTATTTCTCTGTTGCAAAGAGGAGGTCACAATAATTAACCCTGAAAAAGTCAAAACAAAGCGAACACTACCAGTTTCTGTGGTATAAATACAGCACTACAACATACAAAAAAAAGAGATCGACTTAGAATGTCACTTACCGGATTTATAAGGATTTGATCAGGTGTAGTTTGAAACTTATGTTGCGAAAACAGCAAGTTTTTTCCCTCTAAGGACTTATTATGCTGTATCTGTCGCCATCTTGTGGCGGAACGTCAGCTGTCACTTTCTTTGGTCTGCTCAGACAGGCTGATGGTGGCTCAATGCACTGAATCTCCAAAATTATAAATATTTAAAACAGGCACTATCCTTATAAATAAACTGCATAGTTGCAATCTAAACAACTACATTCTCGACTAAAAAGCCTTGAAGGTACATTATGTTGTCCAACAGCTGCGATATTTGTAAACTATAGTGACCTCTACTTGACACTGTAGTTGGGCATTTAATTGAAACAAACCAAAATTGGATTAAATTGAATGACAAAAAAATGTAAACAGTTGTGTAAACAAATTTATACTATAATGATTAGAAATAAATGTCCTAATGTAATGTAATATAATCATATAATTATTATAATAGTGTGTGTGGTTGTGTGGATACCAAAACTATCAGTTCCTCATGAGTTACTGTTAGTGTTTGAGTGAAAGCTAACTTTGATTATCAATCACAGCAAATAAAAAATGACAATATTTTAATTTTAAATTTGGAAGACATTATATCACACTTTTATAAAATAAAACTTATTTTAACCTTTTACTCAAACCTACATAAGCATTCCAGTAAATTCAGTAAAATTGAGAGTTTTAAGGTGGCTTGTTATTCAGCCAGTTTATCACTATATATACCAGGGTTTATATACTCAATAGTGCTGGGTCAGACTCATTTTTCCTTTAGAACTGCCTTAATTCTTCGTGGCATAGATTCAACAAGGTACTGGAGATATTCCTCAGAGATTTTGGTCCATATTGACATGATAGCATCCCGTAGTTGTAGCAGATTTGTCGGCAGCACATTCATGATGCGAATTTTCCGTTCTACCACATCCCAAAGGTGCTCTATTGGACTGAGTTCTGATGACTGTGGAGGCCCTTTGAGTACAGTAAACTCATTGTCATTCAAGAAACCAGTCTATGATTCGTGCTTTATGACATGGCGTGTTATCCTGCTTGAAGTAGCCATCAGAAGATGGGTACACTGTGGTCATAAAGGGATGGACATGGTCAGCAACAATACTCAGGTAGGCTGTGGCGTTGACACGATGCTCAATTTGTACTAATGGGCCCAAAGTGTGCCAAGAAAATATCCCCCACACCATTACACCACCACCACCAGCCTGAACCGTTGATACAAGACAGGATGGATCCATGCTTTCATGGTGTTGATGCCAAATTTTGACCCTACCATCCGAATATCGCAGCAGATATCGAGACTCATCAGACCAGACAACATTTTTCCAATCTTCTATTGTCCAATGCTGGTGAGCCTGTGCCAATTATAGCCTCAGTTTCCTGTTCTTAGCTGACAGGAGTTGTACTCGGTGTGGTCTTCTGCTGCTGTATGACCTCTGGCATCAACAAAGCATTTGCACCCACAGAACTGCTGCTCACTGGATATTTTCTCTTTTTCTGACCATTCTCTGTAAAGCCTAGAGATGGTTGTGCGTGAAAATCCCAGTAGCTCAGCAGTTTCTGAAATATTCAGACCAGCCCGTCTAGCACCAACAAACATACCACATTCAAAGTCACTTAAATCACCTTTCTTCCCCATTCTGATACTCGGTTTAAACTGCAGCAGATCGTCTTGACCATGTCTACATGCCTAAATGCATTGAATTGCTGCCATGTGATTGGCTGATTAGAAATTTGCGTTAAGCAGTTGGACAGGTGTACCTAATAAAGTGGCCAGTGAGTGTAGATTTGTGGGTAATTTGTATTCTTTATAGACCGTTGCTAAAAAACAGTGTTGTCATGTGTTCACTGAGATGCGGGAGAAATATGAAGCAACTGAGGCGATTTGTTACCGCTTTTGATGTGCCAAACAAACAGCCGCCCCAAGAGAGGCTTTAAATTGATTTGGTTTTTGAGAGATGTCTGCTGACAGTCTGACACAAATTACTGAACATCAACACAGCGAGAAATCAATGGGACATATGTCCCCAATTTACTGTTAGTCAATTTTTAATGAACACTTTAAAATATAACAACAGTCGGTTAAGGTGCTATTCATTTAATCATGTAAGGTAATAAACTGTGCATTCTTTGTTGGAAAATCTGTGTCTTACGTATGTACACAGAACTATAAGTCATGCTGCAGCAAGCATTATCATTATATATGTATACAGTATATCATAAGATGCATAAGAGGTAGTCATTCAGACAGCAACAGCAGCTACAGTTTATAGCAGCGGATATAAGGCAAAACATGCTAAAGCATCAGGCCACAGACTACTGAGAAATCAATGCAACTCATGTGGCCTGTTTCATAAGATTATGTGATGCAATCCGCAGCGACTGGTTTAATAAAAACATTGCCATTCTATTAAAACAGTCAGTTAAAAGATAACATATAAAAGCTACATTTAAAGGGTGTAAGCTTGCGTTAGTATTCAGTGAGTAAAACAGTCTCTTCTTGTGTATACGATTGTACATATGTTTCAAGGCTGTGCATGCTGCATTATGTAAACATTTTATATATGTATATATATATATATATATATATATATATATATATATATATATATATATATATATATATATATGTATACATACACACAGTGTTAGATGTGGCATATCTAAACAAACAATCCAATCACAAAACAATTCGTAACGTTTTGATTTAGTTGCTGATTCAGATGAATTTGTACCATCTAGGGATGCAGCGAAATTAAAATTCTATGCCAAGATGGAAACCAAAACTAAAACCAAAAATAAAAAAGATTTTTAATAGTAATTTATTGTTTTATTAAATAACATAATTTAGTATTTTTTTTAAAATTTAGCTTAATAAATTAATTATTCTGATTTCAAAAACCACAAGCCAATCAAATAACCATATTTTATTGACAACAAATGAATCGAGAGGCGTCATTTCAAGTGTTGCCATGACAACACAGTAGCTCTATTGTAAGTGGCAGGAATTACTTCATACCTTATCAGTATGTTAATTGAGCAGACTTTGTTTTTCTGGTGAGAATTTGTGTTTCATGCATAGATAAAAATGGGTTCATGAACGTAATATCAATAGATATTAGTGGAATATTGAGCTATTTTAAACTCTGACCATGAAAACATATTTTTTCGGCCATTAATTTTCAGCTATTTAATGCATTCCAAGTATGATCTTATTCATACATTTTAATATGAATTTTTCTTCCATTAATGACAGTTAGATTTAGGAGTGGGATTTAGGAGCATGCCACCTTTTAAAAAAATTGCAAGTTTTCATACAAATTAAATTGTTTATTGAATTATATCTCAGGTATTCGTACGAATTAGCCA
>CAIGQZ010000461.1:10943771-10959054 GCA_903798205.1 Danio tinwini | reverse complement strand
TATATATATATATATATATATATATATATTTTACCTCAACTACAGTGGTACAAGCTAAATGCGTCGATAAAATGTCAATAAGTAATAATGACACTGTAAATAATTATTTAACATGTAATGAGACTTTAATGAGACATGTTAATGACATATTCAGTTCCACTGAAAACATGATCCGAAAAATATTCATGACTTAATTATAATGCTTTATGACAATCATGTTTATAACGGATTTATGACAAGTTATGTTGGTAATATCAAGTTGTCATGACAAAGACTAAAACCAATTATGATTTAGTTGTTTATGTCAAGTTGTCATAACAAACAATGTCATCTTTGCATTTTAAATGTCCTAACTGAGTAAAAAACACCCAATAACAGTTGTTATAAGCATGCATAAAATCTCTTCATGATGTGTCATGGGCAGCAAGGTGGCTCATTGACTAGCACTGTCACCTCACAGCAAGAATGTTGCTGGTTCGGGTCCCGGCTGGTCCAGTTGGCATTTCTGTGTGGAGTTTTCATGTTCTCCCCATGTTCAGTTTCCTCCGGGTGCCCCGGTTTCCCCAGCAGTCCAAAGACCTGCGCTATAAGTAAATTGAATAAACTAAATTGGCCGTAGTGTATAAGTGTGTGAGAATGCAAGAGTGTATGGGTTTTTCTCAGCACTAGGTTGCAGAAGGGCATCCGCTGCGTAAAACATATGCTAAAATAGTTAGCGGTTCATTCAGTGGCGACCCCTGATAATTACGGGACGGAGACCAAGGAAAATGAATGAATAAATGAATGGCATAAAGGTTCTTATGAACAACCCCTCACGTAAAGTGTTAACAAAAAACATTTGCCCATCAGCTGTTATTGAGTAAACACAGGCAAACTAACCTGATAGGAAGTGTAAACCCGTGCCCCCTGATCAGTGGAGGTCAGAGCCCAGTATGGAGATACTATCTCAACTGACAGTTTGGCTTGGTCCAAAAGGTGGTTTAGACCCACGGTGAGCGAGAGATGAGACGAACTATTGAACGACAGCTCTCCTGGGATGTTCTCCACAAGGACAATGCTAAAAGCACATTGACATAACAGATGCATTTATTCATAGATTCATGCACAGCATTTTGACGCCAACATGCAATGAAAATATATTGTAAAAAATGCTGGGTTACATACAAACAATTAGTGTTAGGGCAACATGAAGGAATTATGTTAAATTATTACAAATTAACTTAAGTACAAATTACAAGTCGATTGAACATAAAACAATTAAAGGTGCAGTATGTAAGTTTGACACCCAGTGGTTGAACTTAGTATTGCACTCCTGGTTCAAAAAACCCATGCAAGCTCAGGTTGTCAGATTGACGACATCAACAGGAGCGTGCCTGACTATCAAGCATAAAGGCTGATTTAAATAGTTTTGTAAATAAAAGAAAGGGCACGCAATAGAAAAAATTATTTCCATATTGAAATGAATTTTTGTTCTAACCAACTCCTGAAACAGCTTCTATTTCTTGCAACTGAACAACAGAAAACTGACAATGGTCACCTCAGGTATATCTTATGTGTTTATTCAGTGTTAAATGCTAAAAATTGTGAGTTTGAATGCCATTTTACATGACATTTATTGCTATACTACTGAAAACAGCAGCAGATAGTTCACCTCAGATCTTGAAAATAAAATAAATCATTTAGAACTGCAAGTCAACATATATCAGTGATTCAGCATGTACATTAAATAATGTTAAAGAGGTTTCATATGAATTAATTAGATTATAAACCTTACCATTTCATTGTTGTGCAGTGAATGCATTATTCTGTTTCTGAATGGCTGAATTTGAATGTTTCTGTCTTGTTCCGCCTGGTGCAAACTAGGGTTGGTTCTACAGAGAGTGCCATCGTCCATCGCCGATGGCCGATAGACATCACAATGCTGAGCCGGCATCGCAATCCTCTGCCCCGCCCCCATCGCAGCATCAACACGCTCACGAAAAATACACACTCAGGCCCTGTTTACACTAATACGTCTTAGTTTTAAAATGACATGACTAGTATTTCTGAAAAGCTCTCCTTCCATACTATACCACTAAACACACATCACGTGACCACACACACACACACACACACACACACAAACAAACACACACACACCCTCTGTCATGCGCTGCAGCATACGTATGAGTCTGAGCTCCAGCAGTCAGCAGGTGCTTAGAGCACAAAATCCTAGAGAGCAGTGCACCTCGGACAGTTCATCAAGGATCACTATAGTTGTTAAAGGTAATATTTAATTAATCCTGTCTCTATCTAACGACTCTTCTGTCTTTTGAATCTATCATGTAACGTGTCACAGCGTCAGTACACTGCTTCAATCTTTCACTTTCACACTTGTACTTTTAGTGAAAACCTCAGATACTGTAGGTTGGTTGTGCACCTTTTTTATCAACCAAGTTTGTTGACGTCATTATAATGACAAAGATCACTCTGCCTATTCATGCCAGAGTCCTGCGGAAAAAGTGATTGGCAGGTGGTAATTTGTGTGTAACTTATTTTTATTTATTTATGATTTGGTTATGGGTAAAACAAAAACCATGCCGGTCAGGTAGTTGAAACAGTAGCCTACAAATAATTAATTTGTTATGAATTAGCTAATTATTTATAAATAATTAATTTTCCTCCGCCTATGACGACGATGCCATCGTCCATCACGATGTTTCACATTAGATATTGTATGATGCCAAATAGGTTGACATCGCCCAACTCTAGTGCAAACAGCCAAATACCTTCTTACTGCAAATCTCGTCACATAGCCTGGTGTTTGGACACAGGGTTACAATGTAACCTGCTCACTTAATGTTTATGTTTGTAATATTTATATTACTTGCTAATTATTAACCACCTCATGTGGAACTCTGAATCTCATTTTGAAGTCTGCTACTATCCACTGGAGGTCGCATATCAGTTGCAGATGCATACTTTGAGAGCCTTCCTGAATGAATGAAATAGTGTTTTTCCACAAAGGTATCCTGGGGTGCTGAAATATAATTGTCTAAAGTGGCAGTGGGCCGGTAAATGACCAAAAACAAAAACAGACGTTCCAGCACGTAGTGCATATTTTCAAAGCAGAATAATTGACTTCAGCAATGTTTTTCAGATAAACAAGAATGTTCACTTGACATGTTTCTTAAATATCTGCAAACATATAGCTGAAGTCAGAATTATTAGCCCCCTTGTTTATTGTTTTCCCCAATTTCTGTTTAACGGAGAGAAGATTCTTTTCAACACATTTCTAAGTATAATAGTTTTAATAACTTTTCTCTAATAACTGATTTCTTTTATCTTTGCCATGATGACAGTAAATAATATTTAGATATATTTCAAGACACTTCTATACAGCTTAAAGTGACATTTAAAGGCTTAACTAGGTTAATTAGGTTAACTAGGCAGATTAGGGTAATTAGGCAAGTTATTGTATAACGTTGGTTTGTTCTGTAGACAATCGCAAAAAAATAGCTTAAAGGGGTTAATAATATTGACCTTAAAATGGTTCTTAAAAAAATTAAAACTGCTTTTGTTCTAGCCGAAATAAAACAAATAAGACTTGTTCAGAAAGAAAAAAATATTATCAGACATACTGTGAAAATGTACTTGCTCTGTTAAAAATAATTTGGGAAATATTTAAAAAAGAAAAATAATCTTGGGGGCTAATAGTTCTGACTTTTATGGTATTTTTATGCTTTAGAAGAGTAAAAACTTACATACAGCACCTTTAAGTTGTCCCCAAATAGACATTAGGAATTGTGTTCTTTTAGCTCATTTCAAATAAACAGCCAACATCAGTTTTTTTTAGTATAGATCCTATTTGCTTTCTTTAAGCACATTCTTAATCCCATTGTGCATATTTCACTGATGCACATTAATCTAATAAACTACCGAGCAAGCAGTTAGGTCTCAAAGGAATGACGAATTACAATGATTTACTCATTTGCACAGTGTTAAAATTATTAATCGAGCAGTCCCTTGTGTCTTTTTAAACCCATATGACTTCCATTCTACCACAAAAGATGAATTCTGGACTTTTTTTATGAAGCAGTATAGAAAATTAAAAAAGAACGAGGCAGTTAATTTCTGAAATGACATTAAAAAGTATCATAAATCATATTAATATCCTAATGACTAGTTGATTAATGACACAGCTGTGGCTGCAGGAACCCAAATCTTTTTAAAAGTACCCCTATTGTTTTGTCAAATAATAGCTTTTATGCAGCTGTTTGTGAATAAAAGATCCAAAGATTAAAGTGCACGGTAAATCGAGTTACTGTCTCCCAAAGAAAGAATCAATTCTAAAATGCCTAAAATGAGTAGTCGGTAATTGCAGTCTTCATGCACTAAAAGCCTATGGTCATTATAGGCTGACTGCAAATGACTAGTTGACCCTCAAACACTGTAGCGACATGTCGAGACACAGTTCTCTGCACTGCAAAAAGCAAATCCACTCTGCCAATCATGATCTCAGGTTTGAAATAATATGCCACAACTGGCACCATTGATATTGGCTAAGAAAGACTCTAGAGTTTAGATTCTGACCATGAATGCACTATTTGTAAAGAGCTGCAATGTATTCAATTTCAATTTATTTATACTGCAGAGCAAAACTGACCTCCATTTACCATTACATACAGTACCACTCTCATTTAGGCTTTAATAGTTTAGGGACATTCATGCTTTACTATCCAAAAGGCAGTCAACCATCGGGTCTAATCCATTCTTGTGTTTCAAAGAAAGATTTTATGAGTGCTATTAGCATAACAATGATAGTGTATTCCATACTTCTCACATATAGATCCAAGGGGAAGCATATACAAAACAACACTGGAGCTAGAATAGAGCCTTGGGGTGGCCCACAGGTCAAAGGCACAAATGAAGAGTAAAATTTGCCAATGTTAATTAAAAAACTATGTATGTTATTAGAAAATGTAGGAGATCTCCAAAACTAAATTTGAAAGCTTTAAAATAGCATAATGATGGCTCTTTAAAAGGATAGTTCACAAAATTTTTTGTTTCTAAATAGGTTCAAACATTTATGTGCTTATTTCGTCTGTTGAACACACACTAATTTATATTAAAGAATGCTTGAAATCTATAACCAGGATCTGACCAATCACAAAAGAGTAGACCCTCATAAAGGCTGGGATTAGAGAGCAACATAGGCTCATTCTGAAAACGTAGCGCTATATACATTTCTGGAGATCGCGAATCATGTATCCAAAAGTACATATGGCTGCATTTCATCTTTAAAATGAACGATACGGGGCAGGATGACGTCGGTCCGTTTCGTGAGAATGTGCTGAAAACGTGGTAAAAATCAGGCTGCCTCGAGGGCTTTTATTTTTCTGGATTGCTTTTTAAATCACTGTCAGTTGGGTTTAGGGAAGTGGGTGAGTGCTGGTTAATCGGTGCCTTTAAAAACACTATTGTTTGGGTTTAGGGAAGGAGGAGGGTGGGTCAGTTGATCAGTCAGTCAGTCAGTCAGTCAGTCAGTCAGTCAGTCAGTCAGTCAGTCAGTCAGTCAACAGCAGCCTCTGGTGGGTTTATGCAAGAACAGCAAGCATGCATGGCTCCCGCGAGAGAAATTTGAGATCTCAAAAAGCATTCACAGCGGCCTCTGGTGGATTTGCGAAAAACAAAAAATGCAAAAAAAAAAACACGTAGCTCCTGGGACATATTTGGCGCTCTCCAGAAATTTTATATAGTAGTACATTTTCAGAATGAGCCTGGGTTGCTGAATGCACTATTTTTAAAGAGCTGCAAAGTATTAAATTTCAATTGATTTTTTACTGCAGAACAAAATTAAACACCATTGACCAATGTGCAGTACAAAGCAACTAAACATGGACAGAAGTAAGAAAAGAGTTCAGCTTCCAGAAATGATTAGATGTGCTTTAACATTAGGCACATTCAAATCCAGACTGAAAACACATTTGTTTAGCTGTGCCTTTACTGAATGAGCACTGTGCTACGTCCGACAGATCGCACTACTATGTTTTTCTCTTCTTTTCCATTCTTTTACAACCTGTTTTAACATATTTTATCTGTTTTTATCTGTTTTTTATTATCTGTTTTAATTCTTTTTCTTACACTTGTCTTTTTTATTCATGTTTATGTAAAGCACTTTGAATTGCCACTGTGTATGAAATGTGCTATATAAATAAACTTGCCTTGCCTTGCCTTAAAAACAAATAAAACAACAAAAAAATGAATTCAGTGTCAGACTGATGGCCAATTTAATGACTGAAGGACAGGGGTAATATGCTCATGCTTTTGAACTCCCATCAGAACCACCTGGTGATTTTAGGAAGACTGAATAATCCCCAAATAAAAAGAGTATCAATAGTCCAGCCTTGAGGTGATAAAAGCACGGATTATGCTTTCAAAGTTAGCAATGTAAATTTAGCTATGTGAGTAAATTTATAAGACATAAATTGATGTAATTCATGTGATAAAATTTAGTTCGATTTATGTGATGACATTAAATGTATTTGTGTTGCCTGTTTTCTGGGATATGTGTAATGTGAACGCTGATGTGACTGTGTGGTGAAGCCAAATATAAATTTCCCACTAATGGACAATAAAGCTTTGTCGAAGATCCATTGCTTAAACCATGTTAGTTAAAATGTTAAGCGCCCATAATGATGCTCTACACAGGGTGGAGTAACAGTAACACTTTATTTTGATGGTTCATTTGAGTATTAGTAGACTGTCTGCTTAATATCTGTTGATAATGCTGCTAAACAGACATTTAACTGACTATAAGAAACTTAGCAAGTACAAGTTACACTAAACCTAACCCTAACCCCAACCTAACAGTCTACTTATAATCTAATGAGAATTCGTTGGCATGTAGATGCAATGTAACTTAAATTCAACTAACAGACCATCAAAATAAAGTGTAACTACGTCTTAAGAGAAGAACCCCATTATTTCTTTGTGCAAATTATATTGTTTTACACGCACACGCATTTAAAAAAAAAAAAATCCAATATTAGTTTTGGTAAGAACAAGCACTCGCTTTAAAAAATAATTGAAATATATGTATATGGCACATATGGAGCCAATGTTTCCTTTACAAATATTATTGAGAATATTCCACATTCTTTTCTTAAACAAAAATTAAATCTCTTTTTTTTAAAAAAAAAGCTAACACATATTCTAATAAAATATATAAATCAAATAAATAAATAAATAATGAGGCTATTTATAAAAAAAATTAATGTAACATTTATTATTTATTAGGAAAAAAAAAAAAACATACATTAATAATAATAATAATAATAATAATGTGGATAATAATAATAATAATAATAATAATAATAATTATTATTATTATTATTATTATTATTAAGTAGGAAATTGTTTGCTTATTTATTTATTTATTTTTTTAATTGACACATGCAATCCAGTGCAGAAATGTTTTAACCAACAGGCTGCTAAGTGCACTGCAAAGGGAGGTCAAGGTGCTCCATGCAGGATTGGCCAGCCCAGTCATCAGACATGAACATTATTGAGCACGTCTGGGGTAAGATGAAGGAGGAGGCATTAAAGATGCTGGAATGGCAAAGAAACACTTTCTTTGCCATTCCAGATGAATTTATTATTAAGTTATTTGAGTCATTGCCGATGTTTGCCAATGTTAATAAAAAAACAAAACAATGT
This sequence comes from Danio tinwini, assembly GCA_903798205.1. Classification (NCBI taxonomy): domain Eukaryota; kingdom Metazoa; phylum Chordata; class Actinopteri; order Cypriniformes; family Danionidae; genus Danio; species Danio tinwini. The sequence continues at coordinate 10,951,356 of CAIGQZ010000461.1, read as the reverse complement.
ATGCTATTAGAAAATGAATTCAAACCTTATGTAAATCTAATTTGAAAACTTTAAAATAGCATAGTAATGACACTTTAAAGAGATAGTTCACCCAAAACTGAAACCTTTTAATAAGCATTAGTGAATTCATTATCTGTTAAGCATTAACTCTACATTAATAAACGCTAGTATGCAGTTTATAACTGCAGCTTCAAATGCTCTATTCTTGACTTACAATCACATTTATAATGTGCTTAATAATTGTACTTTCATACTTTTTTAGTAATTTATTTTTCATTACTAAATTAAGTATTGCATTATTAACAAACCAGTTATTTAAGCATAGTTGGTGGTTTTTAAGATCATTCAGAATGAGTTAGTAAATGATTAATAAACTATTAAAATTAACATTTATAATTCTTATTATTCAGGCATATAGTAATAGTTAATTTATATGTTAATAAATGCTTTATTAATTCAACTTCATCCAGTTTTGTGACCTAAAGTGAGGACTATTTATGCTTTATAGATCCCTTATAAATGACAATCAAAGGCTCAGTTATATTCTAAACAGGAAAAAGGAACATAAATGACATTATTCATTTCTATTCATTTGAAGATTCACAAATGTAACTGAATCAACTGAAAAACTAATCTTTATAATCTTATCTAATATAAAATTACTGTACAGTTTAAACATTGCATCCCATTATATTGTTAAATTATTCTATTGTTGATGTTTGATCCAATTTTATTTCATATTTTGACACTCCTGTTATTCAGCAATGTTTAAACTTTACAGTAATTTTACTTTTTAGATAAGATTGCAAAGATTATTGTTCATTTGATACCAAGCCTTTAATTGTCATTTATAAGGGCTTTATGAAGCATAAATAGTCCACACTTTAGATTAGGTCACAAAACTGCATGAAGCCAATAAAGCATTTATTAACATACAAATTAACTAATCACTTACTAACTCATCCTGCATGATCTTAATAACCTCCAACTACTCTTAAATATGAATGGTTTGTAAATAATGCAATACATAATTAAGTAATAAAAAATCAACAAGTCACAAAGTATGAAAGTACAATTATTAAGCACATTATAAATGTGGTTATGTCAAGAATACAGCATCTGTAGCTGCAGTTATAAACTGCTTACTAACGTTTATTAATGTAGAGTTAATGCTTAACAAATAATGAACTCACTAGATGCTAATGCTTAATAAATGGTTCAAAGTGTGTAGTTATTATAAAGTGTTACCAGTTTCTTTCTTCTGTTGAACACAAAAGAAGTTATTTTGAAAAGTGCTAAAAATCTTTAACCTTTGACTTCCACCGTATTTGGTCCCACTTTATATTAAGTGTCGCTTATACCTGTGAACTTACATGGTAACTAGATATGTAAGTAGTATGTAACTACAGTGTATGTACACACTGGTACATTGTATTTACTTGTGTAATACTGGTGTAACTAATCCCATGTAACAACACACTAAATATTATGTGTAAGTTCAAAGGTGTAACAGGACATTGGTAACAACACTAAAAAAAGTACACATCTGTAACATGAATTACATAAGTGCATTGTGTAACAACAATATACTTGCAGGTGTTTTCCCACTTCCACACCTGTTTGCATACCATGTACTGTACTTCTGAACACTGTGTTAGAATAAGAATGGCAGAACTAACGCTGCATTAGAAGGTTTTACCTTGTGATACCAGTGTAATTACAGGGTAAATCATCAGGAACTGTACACTCAATATAAAGTGTAAAATGGTCACAAATTACTGTGTAATATTTAAAACCCAAGCCTTTGTACTTCTGCTTAAAAAAGTATAAGAGTATATAGAAATATACAAATGCCTTATGTTTATATGTTGTTTTAAGGTAAACTGTAGAATCAGTAATCACATTAAAGTGGGTAGTTTACCAAAGGTTGTGTTATTAATGTCCTGTTACACATTAGAACTTACACATACTATTTAGTGGGTTGTTACATGTGTGTAGTTACACCTGTATTACACAAGTAAATACTATGCACCAGTGTGTGCATACACTGTAGTTACATACTACTTACACATCTAATTACCGAGTAAGTTCACAGGTATAAGCGACACTTATTATAAAGTGGGACCGTTTTTTTTTCCTACTAAGGGAAGTCAGTGGTTAGAGTTTTTTCAGCTTTCTTTAAAATATCTTCTTTTGTGTTCAACCGAAGAAAGAAACTAAAGAATGGAACCACTTGAGGGTTAGTAAATGATGAGTAAAATTACATTTTTTGGGGTGAATTTCCCTTTAAGGTCCAGTTCCAATTTAATAATTGAGACATTATACATAGTCTTTTCTTTGCTTTTGAACAACATGATGGTGTATAAAGTGAGCTATAATTAAAGACTAGAACTATTTCCCAAACAAGATGACACATTGCCAAGATGCAATTAGCAAGCTCATGTTGTCTGAAGGTCAAAAACTCAACGCTGAATATGTGCCACTGTACTTTTTGGCTCTTTTACATACGGTAAAGTACAGTGTGTGCTGTAACAGATAACATCACCAGATGATGTGTGTGAACAACTACTACTTACCGACAATTTCTGCTGCAGTTTTCCTCAGTGACACCATCCTCGTCCTCTCCCCAAACGTCCACAGCAGAGAAAATCAGAGCCACCAGGACAGCAAAGCAGCAAACCAGTGCAAACACAGCAATACACTTCTGCTGGGACTGCATATATAGAGAAAGAAAGTCTATCAGTCAAAGGATTCAAACAACGTAGACTTATTTGTTTTAATTATTTATACACGGTTTCTGATTTCAGATGGTTTCGATTTACTAGATGATTTACGCTATTCAAAAATCCACTGATCTACTCCTGAATCTTTTCTCCAGCTGTAATTTCATTTTACGACTTAGAGAATGATTGAGATTCTCTGTCAAATTTCTATTCCCTGTCAGAGTTCTATTATACAGAAGGATGGCTTTTTTAAAAGAGCTTTCTTTGCATGCTTGGTGGGTTTTTCTAAGGTATTAAGGTAGATAAATCTGGTGTTGAAGAGTGCTCTCTCTCTATGCGGCATTCTCTCCAAACCAGGCATCAGCATGAAACCCAGGAAAGTGTCTATAAATATTAATGTGGTCAATGGATAAAACGTGGTGCGCTGTAGGCCGGTTGTTCTCAGTGGTCGGGTCTTTGATAAGGTTGTGGGCATCAGAGGAAAGACAATATTAAATGCAAATGACGAATTATTTAATCGTGCAAACAGTAGTTATGCTGTAAAATGTAGCCTACAGGGTAATCAGGAATTCAAATATTTGGGGTGAGGAATATTTTTTGAAATATTAAAAATGCTTTTAATTACACTTATCAAATGTACTGTAAAAGTCCATCTATTAGCCCAATGACGAAACTAACAGCATGGTCGAAGGTTAAATGCATGTAAGCCTTTTCTAGTGCTTCTGAAAAGAATTCTGTTATTTATTAGACATTATTTATATTCGTTTTTAGCTCCGAATTTAATCTGACTCCAATTTTAAGTGATCGTAATATTTAGACTGTATTTCTAATTTTAGAAACAGATCACAATAATCATTTATGACTTAATTTAGAGTTTTGATCTATCTGTTCCCATACTCTTCAGTTTATACGTTCATTAGGGACCAAACGCCGCTCAGAGTTTCACGCCCCGGGTTTGCGTGTCTTCTCACGGACAGAATGTCGACACTCTGAAGTTAGTCAGAGGGTGCAGGATTAACTAATATTCAAATAGACTGGTTGCCAACTGCTCACTCATCCTAAAAGAATAGTTCACTTAGCCAATGCTCATGCAACTTGCTAAAATCAGTGATTAAATGATTAAAAGATCTTCATGCTATCGTGCCAGCTGCTTCGTATAGTCTATGCGTCCAATAATCAAGTAACTATGCCGCTCATAAAGGTAGCGCAAGACTCCACGTAATCTACTGGATATAAAAAGATTTCAGGAGAATTCAGAATGAGTCAAAACTTAACATTTTATTCGTCAGGTGAAATTGTATAATGCCAATTATATAATAAAACAATCATAAAGCCAATTCAGAGATGATACTGTAACAATATAGCATCCATTACTCAAGGATAAATCCAAGAGTTAGAGATGCATACCTGATCAGAGAAATACATTGCAGCATAAGTCTCAGAGTTGCTGCAAGGGGGTCTTGGCTACAAGATTCCAATGAGCCATATCACATCTTTACCTTTTATACTCAACTCAGAACAAACAGCCAACAATTCAAGACAACAAAAGCGTCACAGAGACCCCCGCCTGGTGAATTTGAGATGTTAATCATCACTAGAGGGGGAGCATCTGGCAGTCAAAAACCAAATCAACATATACAAATGAAATATTATAGTGAAATTATGACCACTTAACCAATCACACAGAGACATTTAAAATGATACCAAACATATGGAGACCCGGAAGGGACGTGATGGTTGAAAAAAAACTGAGTGGGAGAAAAAAAATGGGTGGGAGAAAAAAAAAAACAGTGATAGGAAAATATATATATTTTTTAAGTTTTTGCGTTCTCTCGCAAAGATTGCGTTACAGAAGCGCTCCGTTTGATAAACTGATCCCAGATCAGCTTCTGTACACACCATTTAAAGTGGCACCTCTGTTATCAAACAAGTAAAGAGCAGCAAATTAATCTCTCGTTTTATGTTTGATAACAGTGGTGTCACTGTAAGAATGCACAGATCTATAATGAAAGTATTCCATTACTTTCGTAACTGTTTGTGCATTAGTTTGTCATTAGGTGTGTTTAAAATAAAACACGCAGGGCGGACGTTTTTACATATTATTAAGAGAGATAATATTAACATAATATTGTCTTGTTTAAACATACAGCCGAATATCCCAAAATGCCATGCACTTTCGCTCCTCTTTAAATAGCGTGTACAGAAGCTGATCTGGGATCAGTTTATCATATGGAGCGCTTCTGTCAGTCAGCGCTTATACCAGTCATTGGCTCATACATGCATTCGCTGATACTGAATGATATGATAATGGTATCAGGATAGAATTGTAAAATACGGGATAATCCAGGCAAAAACGGGAGGGTTGACATGTATGAAGTGAACAGGAAGTGTTTGTAGAAAAACTGTTTTGCGAGGGGACGCAATCTTTGCGAGGGAACGCAAAAACTTAAAAAATATATATATTTTCCTATCACAGTTTTTTTTTTCTCCCACTCATTTTTTTTTCCACCATCACGTCCCTTCCGGGTCTCCATACAAACATGAATACAGTGCTATAACATACATCATATTAAAACCTTGAGCATTTTATGTGGAATGTGCTCTGATGGAGAAAGGTAGCTTAAAGGTTAAGAAGGGGGCTTGAGGTGAAATGAGAAGGGTGAACTTTCTCGCATTCTCCCCTGGTGAGGTGTAGCCCTGTGTTTTCAGCCTACATTTGGATTGTCAACAGTTATTTGAATAGAACAGTTGAACAGCTGGTTTCCTTATCTTCTTTCTCAGACCAGAAAGTTTGTTGTTTTATTGCATCTCACTAAATTCCATATCAGCTCTCAGAATCTGACAATCTGGAGAGGTTTAGCCATCTTACAGTACCATAAAAGACATTTCTGTTTTTAATAATTCAGAAATAAAGGTACATGAGCTGTCACTGGGGTGGTACCCTTTCAGAAGGTACACATTTGTACTTGAAGGGTCCATATTGGTACCTCAAAAGTATATATTAGTAACTGCAAATTTTAAGAGGAACAATTGTGTACTTTTTAGGTCGTTGATACACTACGGTCAATTTTATCATAGCCATGTCACCTATACCACATGTCTTAGTGCCTATGGGGGAAACTGGAGCACCTGGAGGAAACCCATGCCAGCACAGGAAGAAACATGCAAACTCCACACAGAAATTCACATTCAAGATTCAGTGATTTACTGTATGAAAGTTGTCCGTGAACTATGTTAATAAATAAAAAATGAATATGTATAAATAAATGAATCGTTCATTATTCGTAATCGAGATAAAATGCTTAGTTATTCGAGATTTAGATTTTAGGCCAAATCACCCAGCCCTATCATAAATGTAGATTCAATTAAAAACAATCAATTACAAATGTGATTTAAAATGACTGTGAAGTTTAATAATAATAAATCAAGCAATGATGATCATAAAATATGTCTTTTTCAAAAATATTAAAAAGTGGTTAGTTACTAAAAGTAAACCAAATGCCCTAAAGCAACAAGTTGACTTTACTTAAAAACAATGTAAGTAAACCCATTATAACTTGGAACTGTTAAGCTGACTTAATTTTTATAATTATGCTAATTATTCGTATATTTTTAAAATAAAATAAACTAATTGCTTTTACAGTGTAGAACCCAAACATTTTATAGTAGTGTATTGAATATGCATCTAATTGTTATGTTTACTTTCGATAAATTGATAGTTTGATTCTTGATGCTGATAGGACAACAGCTCCCAACAACATTTTCCAGCACAAAACATCAACATGACGTCAGATTGACGTTGTACCCCAACGTCCCTATGGTTTGTGTGGAAATGAAAATTGGGTTGAGACGTCAGGCCAACATTAATGTCTAACGTCCAACCTGAAAACAACCAAATATCAAAGTCTAATAATGTTACAGCTTGACGTTGTGTGGACGTTACCACTATGACGTCTATCAGATATTTGGTTTTGGTTGTCGTACCTGACAAATAAATGTCAATATTTGACATCAACATGACATTGGTTTAACATGTTGGCTCAACTTTGGAATTTTGGATACTTTCCAACACAACCTAACATCAACCTAACATCAACCAAACATCAACGTCATTTAAAGTCGTTATTGGAAGTCAAAATAACTTGTACTTAGATGCTGGCTAGACCTGAGTTTTGGTCACCTGACATCACGACCTAAATCTAACCTTATATTACGTCTTATTATGTTGTGTGCCTGCTGGGCTGTGTAAGGTTGCGTTCCAAATCAGCTCCCTGGTTCAGTAGCAAGGGCATGGATCAGAGCGTGGGCCATTTGAACATCTGTCTCAAATGATCATAAAATCTTATCTCAAACATTTGCTGCATAAAGGTCTCACAAAACCCCATAAAAACCAGGAAGCATCAATGCTAATTATGTTCCCATAATAAGAGTTCTGAAGCCTGCAGCATAAATCAGATACAGTAAACCACACATAATGATCTGTAAATATGGTTTTGAAAAAAAAATGTTTAAAATCAAATACATGTACAAATAGGTTTTTAACAACTTAAGCAGTGTTAAGTGTTTATGCTTGGTTCTGATTAGCTGAAAGGTTTGGATTAAAAACTTAACACAATAATAAAACACAAGTAGTTTCAGTAAAAACTGACAGCTACAAGATTCTACAAGAAGACTGACAGCTGGATGTTATTAATTAATACTGTTCACCAGTCAAAAATAAGAAAAAAATTGTAGTCTTTAAATTAATATTTTAAGACACAATATCCCTGAATACACATACAAATATTATTTTTAGAGATAACTTCATATATGTACATTATTATTATTATTATTATTATTATTATTATTATTATTATTATTAT
>CAIGQZ010000461.1:10913761-10930918 GCA_903798205.1 Danio tinwini | reverse complement strand
GATAGATAGATAGATAGATAGATAGATAGATAGATAGATAGATAGATAGATAGATAGATAGATAGATAGATAGATAGATAGATAGAAGTTTGAATTAATAAAGGTTTTCTGAGGAATCCCTCCGCAGTTGTTCTTGGCACATTACAGCATCAGAATGGAGCATCTGCTGCTTGCAGCGGGAGACTGCTGCTGAATCTCACCTCACTTATGCTCCGTTAATTACTGCCGATACTCATGAGATACAGACGACCTCCTTAGCTGGGATTTGTATCATTGCTTAATGAGAAAAGTCGGTGCGTACTCTTCACAGCCCTGTGATTATAGAGTAGAGTGTGTGGAGTAAGCATATTTAAATGCAACTCTCTTCTTAAGCACACCAAGAGTCAGCACAAGCCGTCTGATGAAGCTAGATGTTGACAGACAGCAAGTCCACTTGATCGCAGTTACGATAGTGATGCATTGAAAAGAGCTGTTGGGTTGTAAGACAGCAGACATATGCATTTGTGTTGTGGGACATCCGTTGCATAACTTTTCAGTGAAGGAAAAGGAGAGCGAAACGAAGCGGGAATGACCCTCTCGATATAACCATGAGTTCCAAATAGAGGTCACTGTCAGCATGACATCCATTAGTTACAGCTGAGCCTCTCACCTCAAAACACCAAGCACTCCATCACTGCACAGCAACTGCCCTTTGTAGATATACAGTGTTGGTTATGTTTTTAAAGTGAGTTTTAATATATTAAAAAGTTTGGATGAGGGGTGAATCATTACAATAACCAATTATGCTTTATCTTTTTTAATCTAATTAAAAGGCTTTGTCGTTGGGTTAAAGGTCTTAGATATTATTATTTTATGGGTATCTATAAGCTATTAGGCTACAAAACAGTGACAAAATTTGCATTTAGAAGATATAAACATAATATAAACATTCAAAGCTTGCAGTTTGTCACTTCCACCTTAATGGATCAATGATTTTTATCACGCCACCTCATATTTCAGTTTCTCATCAAATCTTGACCAATCAAATGCTCTCTAGTCATACCTGTCAACCCTCCTGTTTTTCTCAGGATTCTTCTGTATTTTACAGTTCTATCCTGCTATTATCCTATAAAGGTACTTTTCCGTATTTCTCCCGTATTTTTTGTCTTTCTCTGAAGGGTGGCAATAAACATTAAAGAGCCGATCCTCCCTATACACAACCCATATCGCCGAACCACCAGGTGCCCCTTGCTCTTAAATGTGAGTCTGTGCTGTAGTGATGTGCGATACCACTGGTTTCCTATCCGATCCGATACCAAGTAAAATGAAGGCGAGTATCGGCGATACCGATCCGATACCGATACTGCCCAAAAATGACTGTTTGGGAAATTAAAGTAACAAGTAGTGTAATGAAAAGTGTCACTTCATACTGAATACAGGACATATTACAGGTTATTCTTGTTTATTGATGAAGAATTATCATACAAAAAAGAGCCAACTTACATATTTATTGACAGCATCTGAGCATGTATATCTTAAAACGCCTGCCTGAACATCTTAAAAAAAACATTCACACTTTTACATTTAGTGACATGTTAATCCGGTTCCCCTGAAAGTGTTTTTAAAATGTTTCCGTTGTTTTATCAGTCACAAAAATCCCAAGCCCCCAAAATACAGCCCCATCGCCACATGTTCTCCTTCTGTACCTGGATAGTGCCTGCCTGCTGCACCTAAGGACTCTGAAAGCGATGTCTGTCTCCCCCTAGCAGCACCTGTGCCTCTCCATTCCTCCTCATTTGACCACCTAGTCATGACGTTGTCATATTCTGTCTTGTGATTTATATGTAGATGTTTGATTAGATTTGTGGTATTACATTAAGTGAATGCTTTAGGCTCGTAGTACACCTTCAACAAATAGATTAACTTCTAATCATCCAAATCCCAACGTCAGTGCATTCAGAAATAACAGTTTGTTGGCAAAAGCCGCTAAACGCCACTTGCCTTTGAAAGCAAAAGCCGCTATATCCCGAGAACTAATCAGAAGGTGTGAATCGAATCATGTTTTTAATAGCGGCACGCTGATGAGCCGGCTTAATGAGGAGACATTTTATTCCGCTTCAGATTTCGATTTTAAAAGACGGAGTTTGATGAACTGGATAAGTCTGTCTGACTGTCAGCGAATGGCAAATGAAAATGTCCTATACCTCAAAACTCTGCGCATTATAAGAAAAAGAAAACACACTGTACAGTCGGAAGTGTAGCATGCATTCATAACATTTGTTTGCACAGCGATGCTATTATGAATGAGTCTGATTTACTATACATTTAACAGCACCTGCGTATCACGAAAGACAGAGTTAAGATGCCGTTCTTTTATCACATGGATGCTATGAGGATAAACAAGAGACCAAGATCTTAAGCATAGTGAGAATGAATGAATGACAGCTTCTAAAATTGTCTGAGAGACGTCACCTTTTTGCCCAGTAGGCCTAACTTGTGTTTTATTTGCTAGTTTAAGCAATTTAAAAAAAAGATACATTTATTCAGAGATGTATAAAGTACTAGAGACCCAGACTTAAGTAAAAGTACAAGTGCTCTATTAAAAAAGTGACTTGAGCAGTAGTTGAAGTGCTCTTTAAGCACAATACTTAAGTGGAAGTACTAAAGTATTCAACATTTTTGTACTTAAGTATTGCAAGTAGTTTATTTAAAAATGTACTACTCAAGTACTGAAAGTAAAAGTACAAGTGTATTATATTATCTTTAACTTGACATGTTTCTTCAAATCTGACGGTAGAGTATGCACTTTATTCTATATGAACTGTCTTTCACTCTGACAAATGCAAACATTGGTTCTAAATAGGGTCACGGGTGATCTTTTTCCTCATCGCCACGAACAGTTGAAAGTGAAGGAGTTGAAGGTGGAATTTCTGGGTTTTCCATGTCTAAAACAAACTAAAGTGCTCTCAATGCAGGCAGGCAGCACTGTCTTCTTTGTTCGTCTGATCAGTGAATGATTGATTCGTAACATTTTTATAATTGTAAGGAGTAACTATGCAACACATAACAAATCTACTGGAGTAAAAGTATTAAGCTCATCGAAAATATGTACTGAAGTAAAAGTAGAAGTAGGAGAAGAAAACAACACTCCAGTAGAGTACAGATACAACCTTTTAGCACTTAAGTACAGTAGTGAAGTAGTTCTACTTCGTTACTATACATTTCTGCATTTAATTAATGAAACTATACAATATTTGTAATACTTCATAATACCTATACGTCTGATGAGCTTTTTATATTAATGGACAATGCACAGATATTGATGTTTCATAATGTACACTACATTATTTGAATCTAACAAGCTTAGCTTACAATGTTTGCAATGTTGAATCTACCAAGCTTAATTTACAATGTTTGCAATGTTGAATCTACCAAGCTTAATTTACAATGTTTGCAATGTTGAATCTACCAAGCTTAATTTACAATGTTGGTAATGTTGAATCTACCAAGCTTAATTTACAATGTTTGCAATGTTGAATCTACCAAGCTTAATTTACAATGTTGGTAATGTTTACATTGTTCTACTTACATTAAATCTAAATCCCAAATATCAGAAATGACAACAGGTTGTTAAGATTTAATTAATGTCAGTTTTAATGTTATTGATTAATGCACTTACTTGACAGATTATATTCATTCATTTTCCTTCTGCTTTGTCCCTGGTTTATTAGGGGTTACCACAGTGGAATGAACCGCTACTTACTTGACAGATTTATATATTTTTAAATTTTAGGTGTTTTATGTTTGGTAAAATAATTTAGAGTTGCATCTTTAGTGTTTTCAACTAGTTACACTGTCTTGTCCCAATGGTGGATTTAGAGGTTTTTGCAAAAAAAGCACAAGTGGTTTTGACGCAAAAGAAAATCTCCCTAATTAAAAACCAAATAAATGTCTAAAGTGACATAAAAAAAAGCTATTTTATTAACTAGCTAATAACCTTATCATTACCTATAAAATGAAACTTCTGAACCTAATCAGAAGAGGCTGATAGAAAATGCTTATTTACAAAAAAAGAGGTCTGATGGATTTAGAGGGTTCTGCATCTGAACTCTTCATTTATTTTCAATTGTCTACAGAACAAACCATCATTATACAATGACTTGACTAATCACCCTAACTTGAGTATTTAACATAACTTAACCAAGCAAAGCCTTTAAGCTGAATACTACACTGAAAAAAAAATCAAGCAGTATTTCATCCAATTAAAAATGTGTCTTTCATTTCAGTTTAATATTATTTTATTTATTTTTGAAGTAATATATTTTAAGTTTAAAACAGTTAAATATAAATGTTTTTGATTAAGAGCTCAACTAGAAATATTTGCTTTGACCAATGTAATATTTTAAGGTTACTCACAGAGGCGAGTGCATGTTTTAAACCGAAGCTCAATATGCTTTGTACGTTTGTGGACTTAAAAAATATTGTTTAAGGCAAATTATTATTTTTTTATTGGCTCAAGTGATCAAACTTAGATGTGAAAACATTACAATAATTGTTTTTAATTTGATGATTGAACATTTTATGGGAATTGTTGTTTTGATTAAAGCTATATCTTCTTGTTTAAAACAAAAAGAGAAATTCAATTAATTGATTTTCTTCAACAAGACAAATATGCTTTGTACCAGGTTTTTTTTTTCGCCTCTCTTTCCTGAATTGTATCTTACTTCCTTTTTCTAAATGCTACCTCCCGTTGACCTGTCTTTCCCTGAAATGTGATGTTTGTGTATGGTCGGGGGGGTCCAATTTCACTATATGTCAGTGTATGTAAATACATGGAGGTATATGTGACAAATAAAGGCTTAATTGTATTGTATTGCTTAATTGTATTGTATTGTATTGTATTGTATATAAAATTGCTCTTATGTAGATAGAAAATATTGTTTAAGGCTAATTATTTATTTTTCATTGGGTCAAGTGATAAAATTTAGATGTGAACCGTTACCCTAAAAAATTTTAATTTGATAAACGAAAGTTTTTTTTCAGTGTAGTGTCTTAAAAAATGTGTAGTAAAACATTTTATACTGTCATCATGGCAAAGAAATCAGTTATTAGAAATGAGTTATTAAAACTATGTTTAGAAATGTGTTGAAAAAAATCTTCTTTCTATTAAACAGAAATTGTGGAAAAAATATACAGGAGGCTAATAATTCAGGAGGGTTAATAATTCCATGCTACAGTTGTTCCTACGGTTGTTTTGTATTGGCTAAATACTTGGAAAAAAATATTATAGCAATAAGAGAGAGTGAATTAAAAGGTGGGGAGCAAGAGGCCGATGGCTCAGACATTACTAGGTGAGTCATTCCTCCAGGGAGACGTACAGCAGACAGAGTGTAATATATAATAGAAATGAGGGAAGCAAACCTGACTGTGTCCTTCTCTGACAGAGGACCCTCACGGCCAGGAGGAAAACTTATTTCGGGCCTTGGCATTGTACATGATGAAATACAACGAAAACAATCTGCTGTTTCTCTGATGGAGCCTATTGCGAAAAAGATCAACACAGGACTGAAACGCCAGTCACTAACTTCTACCATTCCCTGATGTGTTTGTTTGATCAATATTTCAGCTATTGATGTCAAAAAATTTTATTAAAGTGAATTAAATGCTGTTTGCTTTGGTGTTTGCTTCACTTTAGTTTGTCGGCCTTTTCAAGGTAGTGCATTTACAAGGTCGTACAATTCAGTGATTTTGTGTTGTCTTTCTGTATCCAGTTCTTGGCTTTTAAAATGCAGCAAGTAAGGGATTTGTGGTTTGGCGAGATGCGCTGCATGTAGTACCAGCGGTGTCTGCTTTGAATTTAAGACATGAATGTGTATAGCCTTTTCACATGGAGGACAAGGTGGTACAATTTGTGCTTTGAGAACTATGTTTAAACAAAAATTACACAGTAGTTAAAGCAAAACCTTTGCATATTGGAGAGTAACACATTGCATGTGGTGTTTTTCATTCTGAGTTCATCAGGGTTGAATGATTCTCAATCATAAAGACGGTCATATGTGTGGTTTCTGCATTTTTTTTTGAGAGAATTTCTACAAAGTAATTGCTCAAGATTGACACAAGTGTTGTGGAAAAACTTCAGTGCAGTGTACACTTAAAGGAAGCCAGGCTCATTGCAGATACGTACACAGTCTACATTTTTTTAGAGAGCACGAAAAATGTATCCGGATGTATTTTTCCTCACAGCTTTTGTTTTCGCGAATCCACCAGAGGCCACTGTGTGCACTTTTTGCCAATCTCAAATGTCTCCCATGCGTGCTGTTTGCGTGTACTCTTCTTGCGTAAATCCACCAGAGGGCGTAACAACACAGACATACACTCTCTTTAGCCGACTGGCTTGCTGTAAAGTGACTGACTGACCGACCTAACGACTGACCCAACCAACCCCCTTTCCTAAACCAAACCGATAGCATTTTCAAAAGGTGATCCAGAAAAAAAGAAAAGCCACCGCGCTATTTTACCACATTCTTAGCCTGTTGTTTATTTATTTGCTTTCAAGAGTTTACACTTAGCTGATGATTGATTATAAGCAAGTTTGGCATGCTGTCCCGGGAGAGAGCCCTGAGCTCAAAAGGTCCTTGAGCCCTGGGCTCCCTCCCGTTTGCGGGGCGAGAGGGAAGCTTTGAGCTCAGGTAGATCTCGAGAACTCCCCCCTTTTGTAAGAGTTGATGACAGAAAATAGTCGCTACGGAGAGATATGCTGATGGATAAAAGTTTGACTAGTGCTAAATTTAGATTGTTCAATTAACTTGTAGTGCATGTTTTTGGAACGTGGGAGGAAACCGGAGAACCCGGGGGAAACCCACGCAAGCACGGGAAGAGCATGCTAACTTCACACAGAAACGACAGCCAGTCTGTTAAAGGACTTGAACTGGTGGCGTTCTTGCTGTGAGGCCGCAGTGCTAGTCACTGGGCCACCATGCCGCCCTATGAAAGGAAAAGAGGAGGAGTAGGGGTGGAAGGGGGGATTCTTCAAATGAAGATGACTGTAGTAAGAAACTCTGGCTCTTTATAGTGGGTTAGAAATCGTCTGATTGGTTGGTCATACATGGTTAATGCATGACCAGCCGTGTTCAATCATAATCATGTGATCCTCTCGAAATTAGTTTATAAATAAACTTCACTTAATTTATGGTTCTTTCTGGAACCGTTCTTCGCCAGATTCAAACCCCCTGTCATCACGGCCCGCTCTGCTCTGCATCCCAAGTCCACCAGCGTACATGGCAAGCCACCAGGCAAACTGGTAATACCACAAAAGCCATCCACGCGAAGGTAAGTAGTCAGCCAGTAGCGTGAATAGAAACAGAAGCCATCAACGCCAGTGTCATACCATCCCCTAGTGTTTGATTTTTACAGACGCAGTGAAGCCAAACATACCTCGGAGTACAAAGTTTGCGCTCTCCAGAAATGTAGCCTGGGGTGCATAACCACAACTAACCTATGTTGGCTTAAAGGGATAGTTCCCCCAAAAATGAAAATTACCTCACCGTTTATTCTCATGTGGTTTTAAACCTTTATGAGTTTCTTTCTTTTGCTGAACACAAATAAGATATTTTTAAGAATGCTGATTGCTGACACCCATTTACTTCTATAGCAGGAAAAAAAAATATTATGGAAGTCAATGAGTGTCAGCTACCATAATTTTTCAAATTACCAACCTTTTGTGTTTAACAGTAGTAGGAAACTCAAATGTACAGTATTTTGAACAAGGGTGAGTAAATGATTGTAGAATATACATTTTTAGGTGAACTTTAATGTTCATTAAACACTCAGAAATGAAGGTTTAAAGGGATAGTTCACTAAAAAAATGAAGATTTACTCACTATTTACTGGTTGCCAACTTTCATGAGTTTCTTTTAATCTGCTCAACACTAAATAATATATTTTTAAGAAATCTGAAAACCTGTAACCATTGAGATCCATAGTAGGAAAAACAAATACAGTTTAAGTTAGTGGTTACAGGTTTCAAGTTTTCTTCAAGTATCTTTTTTTTGTGTTCGACACAAGAAAGGTTTGGAACATGTAAAGGGTGAGTGAATTGATCACTTGATGAATTTTCAGTTTTGGGTGAACTATCTCTTTAAGAGCTGTATCATAACATATGCGTACCTAAAAGGTACATATACACTCACCGGCCATTTTATTAGGCACACCTTACCAGTATCGTTTTGGACCCACTTTTGCCTTCAGAACTGCCATAATCCTTCATGGCATAGATTCAACAAGGTACTGGAAATATTCCTCAGAGAGTTTGGTCCATATTGACATGATAGCATCACACAGTTGCAGCAGATTTGTCAGCTGCACATCCATCCATTCCACCACATCTGAAAGGTGCTCTGTTGGATTGAGCTCTGGTGACTGTGGAAGCCATTTTGTCATGTTCAAGAAACCAGTCTGAGATGATTTGTGCTTTATGACATGGTGCGTTATTCTGCTAGAAGTAGCCATCAGAAGATGGATACACTGTGGTCATAAAGGGATGGACATGGTCAGCAAAAATACTCAGGTAGGCTGGGGCGTTGACACGATGCTCAATTGGTACTAATGGGCCCAAAGTGTGCCAAGAAAATATCCCCTACACCATTACACCACCACCACCAGCCTGAACCATTGATACAAGGCAGGATCCATGCTTTCATGTTGTTGATAACAAATTTTGACCCTACCATCCGAATGTCACAGCAGAAATCAAAACTCATCAGACCAGGTAACATTTTTCCAATCTTCTATTGTACAATTTTGGTGAGCCTGTGTAAGTTGTAGCCTCAGTTTCCTGTTTTTAGCTGACAGGAGTGGCACCTGGTATAGTCTTCTGCTGCTGTAGCCCATCTGCCTCAAGGTTTAACGTGGTTATTAGAGTTACTGTTGCCTTTCTATCAGCTGGAACCAGTCTGGCCATTCTTCTCCGACCTCTGGCATCAAAGCATTTAACCCCACAGAACTGCAGCTCACTGGATATTTCTAAACACTAGAGATGGTTGTGCATGAAAATCCCAGTAGGTCTGCAGTTTCTGAAATACTCAGACCAGCCCATCTGGCACTAACAACCATGCCACGTTCAAAGTCACTTAAATCACCTTTCTTCCCCACTCTTATGCTCGGTTTGAACTGCAGCAGATCATCTCGACCATGTCTACATGCTGTCATGTAGTTGCTGTCATGGGAAATTTGCATTAAAGAGCAGTTGGACAGGTGTTCCTATTAAAGTGGCCAGTGAGTGTAAGTATCTAAAAAGTACAAAAGTGTACCTCTTGAAAATTTTGTAGGGTTCTAAATCCCCCCTGAGAATAAATGGAGAAAGAATGAATAATAATAACAGTTACACCATATTAGTAATCAAATTCCTTGCTTTTTCTACATCCATTATACTGTACTTTCATCTTCCAACATTAAAAGTACTTAATCCTAGTGTTTACACCCCTCCAGCAGAATTTAGCTGATTTTAATTCTCAAAATAAGCTAAGGAAAATGATGAAATAATACACAGAGTCCTCCTGGGCCTGATTATCCGTACAGTCGTCCTGAAGCAACCTTTTGTTAAGCAATAATCCAATTAGAGTCCCTGAGCTTTAACCACTCCATCACACCATTATCCGCCTTCCTGAACAGAGACGTTTTTTTTTATGAATGCTCCATCATTTTGAGTGAAAGCAGCTGTCAAACTCAAGGCAGGTTGTGTCCTTATAGCATCCTTACAGAATGTTTCCAGGACAAAAGCTCAGAGCCGAAGCATCTGATCCACAGCAACTCCTCTGGCAGAAGAGCATCATTAGGGGACCACAGTGAGACAGTCTTTCTCCCATAAGACTCATTAGGATGCTCTACCTGCTCCAGTGACTGACCTCATTGTCCACCGTGACACCAGAACTCCCACAGCTGGCACACAGTGTTCAGGAACCCGATCGCTAGGCCCACATGGGAATCTGCAGATTTTTTTTTTGCAGATCAGTGAGTATGTTTACATGGACGCCAATACTCTTTTCGCTACATTTTGCGACGGGACACACACACGGCAGTTTTCAGGCGTTTGACAACAAGCAGGAAATGATGACTGCTATGGATTCTGGAAGAAATGGACATTACCCAGGTAGCAAAGAATTCTGGCCCAGATTTGGCATAAATCTGGCACAGCAGGCATCCATCCGGCGTTTGGCAGAGGTGGCACAGTCTTTAAGGTGGCACACAATACTTGGGCCAGATGTAAAATGTAGTATTTGGCCCAGATTTTAATAATTGATATGTGGGCCACGTAAGTTTGGCCTATCTTGACCCACATTTAAAATACATTTTCATTATTTTAAAATAAAGACAAAAAAATTTACCAATCAGGTCGCTTCGAGAAAAATCACACCAATATAGCACACCTAAAGGGTTTATCAATTTCATTGCAGTGTTGTGGGTAATTAACTTTGCTGAAACTCTGCACAGATATGGTCCATGTTTGGCTCTTGTCTGGAGACCAGACTTGGTCCAGTCATGTACTGTAGTTCATTGCGGCATGTGGGCCAAGCAAAAGCTGACTGTGTGGGCCAGAGCTGGGCCAGATATATTTTGCTATGTGGGTATGAAACGGCTTGACTTTGACGTGATTTTGTAGCAGGGGCATGAATGTTAAGCTAATGAATGAAATGGCAGAGCTGGGCTGTTGCTTGAAAATTTGATTCCGCCGTTGTCTGTTTGCATGCATTTTGTGAGAATTTAACTGAGACCAAACTCACATACACACTCTCAGAAATAAAAGTACAAAATCTGTCACAGGGCGATACCTTTACAAAATATACTTTTTTTTAGTTCCTAACAGGTCTTTAAAGGTATTTGTTAATACCTTAAAAAGAGTTCAAATCTGTACCTCATAGTCCTGTGCCTCCAGTTATACCTCCAGCGCCTAGACTGCAGCTCTGCACAAGAAGTTTGGCAGTTTGGCCAGAGGAGAAATAGTCATACCCAACTGAACCTTGTTTCTCTCGAGGTTTTTTTTCTTTTGTCAATTGGTGAAGTTTGTTCCTCACCACTGTCGCCACTGGCTTGCTTGGTTTGATACTTGTGGAGCTGCACATCGATGGATTTGCTCTTCAGTGTTTTGAATTTCAGAAATTAAACCACACTGAACTGAACTAAACTGAACTTAAACTCTAAAAACTGGACGTTTGAAAGGTCTACTTTTTACTCATATTTTAAGTAATATTTACAACAGATACTTTTACTCTACTTGCACTACATTTTTAGGCAAGTAATGGTACTTTTACTTAAGTATGATTTTTCAGTACTCTTTGCACCCCGTACTGGTACTATAACATGTAAAACGGTAACATGAAAAAAACATTCAAAAAGCAACTCAATCATATTATTGTCATTTTCAGATTAAGGCAAATCATTTCATTACTGATGTCCATGCAAGCATAGTCAATATATGTACTTATGTAAATGTGTGTAAATATATTTATTCCATTTTTGCAAATGTTTATATGATTTATAGTTTATAATTGATATTTATATTATAATTTATAATATAATTTGTGGCAGCACGGTGGTGCAGTGGGCAGAACAATCGCCTCACTGCAAGAAGGTCGCTGGCTCGAGCCCCGGATGGGTCAGTTGGCATTTCTGTGTGGAGTTTGCATGTTCTCCCCATGTTCGCGTGGGTTTCCTTCAGGTGCTCCGGTTTCCTCCACAGTCCAAAGACATGCTCTATAGGTGAATTGGGTAAGCTAAATTGTCTGTAGTGTATGTGTCTGAATGAGTGTGTATGGCTGTTTACCAGGGATGGCTTGCAGCTAGAAGGGCATCTGCTGCGTAAAACATATGCTGGATAAGTTTGCGGTTCATTCCGCTGTGGCGACCCCAGATTAATATAAGGACTAAGCCAAAAAGAAAATGAATGAATGAAAGAACATACATTGTAAAATAATATTTTCATTTTTTAAGTAGATATATTAAAGTATATAAGACTTGCTTTGTTTACCAAACAAGTGGATCTAATTGGATTGGCATTGTAAACCTTAAATAAAGGGGTCCTATTATGCCCATTTTTACAAGATCTAAAATTAGTCTCTGATGTCCCTAGAGTGTGTATGTGATGTTTCATCTTAAAATATCCCACAAATAATGTTTCATAACCAGGGGCGTCACTAGACCCCATTTACTGGGGCACGTGCCCCAATAAAAATCGCCAGTGCCCCAGTAAATGTTACTTCATATGCAAAGTGTATTTATTTAGAGTTGTAATGCCGAAATAAAGACGTTATTCCCTATGTGCAACCGAACCAACACTGGTGAAAGCAATATAGTTTAATCAAAAAAGCTAACTGAGCACGTGCGCAGAAAAAAACATACCCGTGCGCCTCACGCACTGCTCCTGCTTGACACTGACGTACTGATGTGACTCTGCTCCTGGTTTAAATCTCGGTTGCGAACATGCAAGCTGGAAAAATAGCCGCGCTGCATACTCGCCGCTCATGTGTTGTGAAAGTCTTCTATGTGGAGGTGTTGGCACACAGTTTTGCAAGTCGACAAAACAAAGTTTAAATTATATGATGGTGATCTTATTTCGACTAAGCATGGCTCCTTCTATAAAGCAAAAAGGAGAGATGATGAGTCAGGGAGGTAAGACTTAATAAACCTAATTCTCGGCCATAAGTCGGGTCTAAGACAACATTTATTAATTTTCTTTTTGGCTTAGTCCCTTTATTTCTAAGACAACACACAACAGATAATTCTATAAAACATAATTTTTTTGTATTCTACAGAATTGTCAATAGAATTAAATTTTAATAAAATTAATATTCATATATATGTAATTATTTATTTATTTATTTATTTATTTTTTGAGGGGGAGCTGTGCCCCAGTAGAGCTTTATGTCTAGCAACGCCTCTGTTCATAACTCTTTTAAACTGCTTCTTTTAGGCTTTGATCCTAATTGAGCCATTTTGGTCGCTTCAAATTTATATGAGATTGTGTTTTTTCAAAAGTGGGTGGAGCTACAAATGCCTATGTGTCAGCATAGTGGCAGACTCAAAAACAAGACTAGCATCCTATGCTAATGAGTGAGAGATCATCACTTATGGGCGGGGCTTTCCTTCTTTGATGACACATACAATAAGGAAGAATTTCAATCAAAGTGTTTCTGCAGACTGTTTTTATCAAGTGTGAGTGTAAACTGTCAACAAATGCTTACGAATAGATGCTGGTTATATTCACAGACTGTGGCCACCTAACTGTGTTTAAACCTATTAGAAACTGATTTTTGCATAATAGGTCCCCTTTAAATAAAAATTTTCTGTCTGGTCCTACCGATTACACTATAACAACACAGGCCAAGCGCGATTAATCAATATGTACATTGGCTGTGATTTTTCATGAGCGTCAGAAACATTTGCGTCCATATCCCTGACTCACTGGTTCCTGCTGTGTGTGTGAGTGTGTTTTAAGGTCAGCGGATATGCGTGGGTGTCACACACGCCGAGGGTCACATCAGTGTTTAGTGTGTATGCTATTGCTTCTGTCTGCTGGATATCGCACTTTAAACCCCCGGATGAAGCACACAGTCAGGCTGACTTTGATAAAAGGGCAGAATTCACCCAGGATGTTGCACAGGAAGAGCTAGAATTGATATAAATGGGCAAGTCACACATGAGAGACTCATGAAATCACTATGGCTATTGAGAAAAAGGAAAAAAAAACAGGCCTAGCTGAACACTGTCTCATTATTTTTTATATAAAAAATGGTCAGAGCCTTTTCTTGAATTATTCGGAGAGGGCAAGAAAGTGGTTACACTGCATTTTTGCCTGGAAAATTGATCCTGCTCTTTTTCTTTCTTACTGCATTATGATTTTGCTTTAAAGGGGAGATATAATTAAAATAAATCTTATTCAGTGTCTTACACTGTGTCCTAACTACACGCAACATGTGATAAGGATATCTTTTCCAAGTTAATTTTTTTTGTCTTAACTATTATTCAATGAACAAAATGTTTATTTTAGAAACAGTTTCTAATTCCACGACGTCACAGCAAAACAACAACATAAACTACAAGACAATTATCACCTCAGGTACTGATTATGTGCATTATTTGGTGTTAAACGCTACCAATATGAACACCATTTTACATGACATTTAGGCCCCGTTTACACTAATACGTTGTGGTTTTACGAAACGCATAAGTTTCGCTCAAGTGTGCCGCACGCCTGCTTTTAAGTGAAGGTCTCGGCTGTTAGATCACCCCCTGGGGGCTGGCTGCAGTACAAGTCATAAAGCCCGCCTCCTTCGTGTTAATGAAGGAGACATGAGGCTAAATAAAAAAAATTATTACACTTGCAATAAAATGTTCCGAAAGATGGATCTGGTCAGTTAAGGCACTGGTTATTGTGCTGATATAGGTGCAGACCTTCATTTCTGTAAAGAGTTTGTTTTGGGCAGTAATTTAATGCTGGGCGTGTCATCGTGATTGACAGCTGTGATTGACAGTTTCTCAAAGCAGACGTTGGAGCTACGGTAGGAGACTGAAATGTTATTATTCAATTTCTGTGTTATTTTACCATGATAAAATGAGTTGCTCAGCAGTAAACTATAGTTTCTGACATACAGGATCTGGTGGAACACTGTATATGTGGTAAGGTCATGGCTTTAGTTTGCTGATACATGCCTAACCACTCAGATAACAAAATACACTCTCGCCTGCTGGAGACATACCCCTCGGCCTGACTCCTTCTGCTGTACCGACTCGCGCACATTACTCGCGGGCCAATCTGGTTGGGATGAGGCAGCGTCGGCTCAAGCGGTCAAGTGAGAAGTTCGGGGGGCGTGGTTGATTTGATGTACAAGCGTTTGGTTGGAAGTTCGATTCCGCAACTCCTCCTCTAGCTCCATCAGGCAGTCCTTCTACGCATCCAATTTCAGCAGTTTTTTGCGACAGTTTGCGCCCGTCATGAGGCGTTTTTTTCCTTCACATCGTTTTATGGAAAATGCCGCTGTCGCGACGTCCATATTTTATACAGTCATTGGTTTTGCTACAGTTACATCTTCCGCCCACACTACGCTGGGGTTTTGGAGCGCCGAAAATGTAGCTTTTTGAAAACGCTGAAGAGGCCGTTTTCATTTTAAAACGCTGCTGCTTTGTGTTAGTGTGGATGGGGGAAAACAGAGACATCTGAAAACAGAATCTGATTAATTGTCACTTAATCACTCAATTGTGCTCACAAACCATTCACGTGGCCTCCATTTCCCAGGTGAGTGAAATTATATACTTATACATTCATCTATAAATGTATTTGTTTTTATTAAAGATCATTTATCATTAAATTTTTCTTTAGAAAAGCACTACAGAATCTGACAGATTGATTAGCTGTAGGCTCTAGAACAGTCATCTAAAACACTGTCATATAGTGTTATGCCTGGATTTCATAAGCAGCTTTGCTGTGTTGCATTTACTAACACAGACTATATTTAAAGTATTTGGAAGTAATTTATGTTTTCCTCCTGTAGAAAAACGCCATAAGAACAATGTTTAGGGGCTCAATGTGTTTTTAAAAGACTAAACACTTTATTGATATTGTGTACAACTAAGCACATGTGGTCAGAACACAAACGAGTCGCAGGTAATAAAGTATTAAGCGTTTCTCCCAAAGAAAAACCTGTCTAAACAAAAGGCTAGCAGGAGTCTGTAGCTCCGCCTCTTTGCCCTTGTTTGGTATCCCCTGGTCAGTGCAAAATAACGACGGTTGGCCACAAAATACAAAATAATGACACGAACAAAATAACAACGGTTGGCCACGCTTTTTCTGTAGCTTCTTTTGCATTCTTCAGACACCTATGGGAGACGTCATAGATATCTTTTACAGTCTATGGTACAGACATGCTGGATTCACCTGATTTGTTGACAAATGGGTTGCGGATCCATTCCTTGGCAGTTTGTGGGTCCTCCACTAGGCCTTTTCCTCTTCGCAAAGAAACTTTGCATAGACATCTGTTTCTTACTCATTTGGTAGCTCGTGGGTAACATGTTGGCACTCAAGTAACAGAGATGTAACCGAGAGAATATTGTCATTTTTCAAAATAAAAGATCCTTCAGACTCAGAGAATAAATAAAACAGAAATAATTAATGATTTTTTGTGCGACCAATTAATCCATAAACCAGTAACGGATGCTGGGGACCACTGTTATAAACAACGCAACTAAATTGGCTGTAGTGTATGAGTGTGTGTGTGTGAATGAGTGTGTATGGATGTTTGCCAGTACTGGGTTGCAGCTGGAACAGCATCCACGGTGTAAAACATATGCTGGAATAGTTGTTGGTTCATTCCTCTGTGGCGACCCCTGATGAATAAAGGGACTAAGGCGAAAAAAGGAAAATAAAATAAGATGTGTGTGTGTGTGTGTATGTCTGTGTCTCTCTCTCTCTGTCTGTGTGTGTGTGTGTGTGTGTGTGTGTGTGTGTGTGTGTGTGTGTGTGTGTGTGTGCGTGTGTGTGTGTGTGATTGGGTTTTGTAAGGACAAGATGTCCCTCGAGGGAAGAATATTTTAAACATCTGAGCTTTATCTCAGAGCCTTCAGTCTGAAGCCAAAGGCTAAACAGAGCTCATCTAAACAACACGATCTATGGAGCAGCGAATGAAGCCTCCGCTTTGATCAGGCAACACACTTTTTCTTTTACAACAGGCGAAGGTGCTGCATTCAGTCACAGTGGCCTGCTTACTTAATTGGGTTTTAAAGTTGAAGGAGAAGTCGCAGATTTGACACTGAGCATGATTTATATTTTTATCACAGAACACTGGGACAGTGGTGGAGCGGAGAAGGTAATCAATTGTTATCAGGGAAGGCAGATCATGACACACTTCCATCCCCACAAGTCCTAAGAGACCTGTTTCACTTAGAGAGAGAAATACAGACAGACTGAGCGAGAGAAGGAGAGAGACAGGGCCTGCCAAGTGATAAGACCTGCTACTGTACACAGATGCTTGGCTTTACTGCAGCCTGACAGCATCATACTGAAATATCTGATATATGACAGTTTCACATTTAATTCAATAATAACAAAGCAAAGGCATGAAAAGGAAATAAAGCCTATTTTTGGGCATATATACAGATGAAGTTAAATCTAGTAGCCTTCTTGTTTTTTTT
>CAIGQZ010000461.1:10862269-10895336 GCA_903798205.1 Danio tinwini | reverse complement strand
ATATATTTAAAATAAACAAGATTAAGCCAGTAAATCTAGCAAATAGTGTTGTGTTACTTTTGACCCACTCATGTGTTACTTTCGTCCCTGCCTATGGGGTCAAAAGTAACAATGTGCAACGTTTGTTTAAAGTGAAGTTATATTGGAGTTGCTCTATATTGATACAAAATAACAGCTGATTGATAGACCACTGTTATGAGTTGGTAATCACAGCAATAATATATTTCTGCTAAAAACATATTTTTGTAAATTGAGGTTTTTATGAAAAATTTTACTTTCGTCCTTGCTCCCCCTTAAAATTTAAAGCTATTACCTCCATTCCTAAAATATAACATAATGTGATGCGTAATATATGCAAAAATATAGGTAAAACATATTTTTTTATGATTTATCACGAGACATCTTTGTTGTCTGCATCAAATGCAATGTACAAAAACGTGAATTTTTTACAAAAAATATTAAATGCAATTTTTGTTTTGTTTAAAGGTGTCAAAGTGTCACGCTTGTACTCTTAGCAGCAAAGTTTGTGAAACGAGATTTATCAAAACGCAGATATATTTATTTTCAACAACACTTACATCATGAACTGGACACCACGCACGACAAAGAACAGCGACAATACATTCATTCATTCATTCATTTTCCTTCGGTTTAGTCCCTTTATTCATCAGAGGTCACCACAGCAGAATGAACCGCCAACTATTCCAGCATATGTTTTACACAACGGATGACCTTCCAGCTGCAACGTAGTACTGGGAAACATCCATACACACCCATTTACACTCATATAATACGCCTAATTTAGTTTATTCAATTCCCCAATAGCGCATGTGTTTGGACTGTGGGGGAAACCGGAGCACCCGGAGGAAACCCACACCAACATAGTTAGAACATGCAAACTCCACACTGCAAATGCCAACTGACCCAGCCGGGACTCAAACCAGCGACCTTCTTGCTGTGAGGTGACAATGCTACCCACTGCGCCATCGTGCTGTCCAATTTAGAAAGTCAAACTCTCAAAAATGAAATTCACAGTAATATCATTGATACATCAAATATTTAATAATAAAAAACACTAGAATGATGGCATAAATATCATATCATATCAAGGCCTCTCTGCTGAAAAAAAAACAATCACGTTAAAATCCCTAACATATCTAAGCAACAGGTTTATTGTAAAAAAATTTTTTTAAAAATTACTAAAAATGTTAAACTTCTTATTTAAAGGTGACACCCAGTGGTTGAACTAGGTATCGCAGCGCTGGTTCAAAACACACACAAGGGCAGATTGCCAGATTGATAATATCAACAGAAGCGTGCCTGACTATCGAGAATAAAGACTGATTTAAGGCCAATTTAAATTGTGTTCTAACTAAAAGCAACGGCACGTGATAGAAGTAATATTTTCCATTTAAAAGGGAATTTTTGTTCAAACCAACACCTGACATTTATATTTTAGAAACAGCTTCAATTTCTAATTAATTCAGTGTTAAATGCTAACAATGTGAGTTTGAATGCCATTTTACATTACCTTTATTGCCATATTACTGAAAGCAGCAGCAGATAGTTCACCTCAGATCTTGAAAAAAAAAAAAAAAACTAAAATTGAAATTCAGATCTGTGACTCAGTGCAAACCAACACATAACAGTGATTCAGCATGTACATTTAGGCCCAATCCCAATTCTATTTTTGTAGCCCTACCTCTTCCCCTTCCCCTTGGCCCTTACAACCGAGGGTTAAGGAGAAGGGCTTCAAAACTTACCCCTAAGAATTGGAACAGCACTTCAACACCTGCACACGTCATCATACGTCATCGCGATGTCTTGCTTCATATGAGATCAGACGATCGTGACTGCTGTAGTTATTCCAGTTGTGGTATTTTTTGTCATTTATCTTCAGAAAATCCCTGAAGGCATATATTATGTTATCATAATGATCTAATGTAGCAGTAAGATCGAAACTGTAGTGTGTATTTACTCTGTGGCCATATTAATCTATGTAAACACACGAAAACAACATTAACATTATAGCAGACACTGTAAAAAGCTCATTATCAGCCACTATACTTTTCTGACAGGGTGTTTGAGTGTCATAGAGTGTTAGAATGTTGTGGGACTGTTGTACAGGAGTTATTATTACGGATTATAGATCGTGAAATTTAGTGTTTTTTTAAAGCATGACGGTAAAACACGAACGCGGTTATAAATATATTCAAACATATGTTTGTTTGTTTGTTTGTTGTAAAAATTCATAATAATGACAAAAAATACAAATTTGTGAACCTCCTTACTTCTGGGTTCAGCGATACTGCCGTTGTGGCAGGTGTATTCTGAGAAATTTTCTCACCCCTTGGTATCAAGTGTGCTCCTAAAAATTTTCGTTCGAAAGGGTGTATACCCCTTGCCCTTAGCACTATGCCTTCAAGCTAAAGAGAATTGGGACACCACTACCTCTTGACGTGAACGTGCAAAACGAGGGATAGGGGTAAGGGGAAGGGCTAAGGGGTAGAATTGGGATTGGGCCTTAATAATGTTAAAGACGTTTCATATTAATTAATTAAATTATAAACCTTACCATTTCGTTGGAGTGCAGTAAGTGCACTATTCTGTGCATCTGAATGGCTGTATTTAAATCTGGTGCAAACAACCAAATTGCTTATCATTGCACATCTTGTCATGTAGCGTGTTGTTAGGACAACGGGTTACAATGTAACCTGCTCACCTAATGTTACGTTGGTAATATTTATATTATTTTTTAATTAATAACCTCATGTGGAATTCTGAATGTGCGTCTCATTTCAGAGACTGCTACTGTCCACCAGAGGTTGCATTTCGGTCATGAACGCATGCTTTGAGAGCCTTTATGAATGAATGAAATATGTGGTTTTCCAGCAAGGCAACCAAGGGTGCTGAAATGTAATTGGCTAAACTGACATTGGGTGGGTAAAAAAACAAAAATCAAAGACAGACGTTCCGGCACGTATCACACATTTTCGAAGCAGAATATCAGACTTTAGCATTGTTTTTCAGATAAACAAGAATTTCACTTGTTTCTTAAATATCTGCAAACATATTATGGTATTTTTAAGCTTTAGAAGAGTGAAAAAACTTACATAATCTGATTACATTACACATAATCTGTGTGTAATAAACTGCTAATGAGCGCAAGCATTCAGGGATATGAAAATTCTTTATTAAATTCGTTAGTTGTACATTCATATGTAAACACCACTGGTATGAGGCAGACAGAAGCTAACAGGAGAGAAAGTTTGCATGCTACCTAAAATAACCAGCTGGCCTGCAAAGATGTTTTTTTTTTCCCCATAAAATGAGCAACTTTTCAATCTGTCAAAAGCACCCATGATCACAACACTTATTTGAACAGGTCGATACATTGGCATGTGCAAAACAACATGATGATTAATGTCTACATCATCAGATTATGGCCTTGATAATGGGCACTTCGTGACACAAACAAGCTTCCAAGCTTCTATTGGCTATCATATGGCAGAGACGACTTGAATAATCCTAACTGGTCATTATATATTTCAATATATGAAAAGAGTATTGGTGGAAAACAGGAACAAAACCACAGCGGTTTTATAATCAGTACTTGCAGAGGAATGTTCAATAATTACTGTAAATCTATGAAAGATGAACAATGTGCTACAGGGTAAACTGAAGAACTGATTTAACAAACACTGGTTTATTCTTCACATATTGGTCATTTCTTAGACTGTAAAAGAAGAAACATTAAAAAAGTATTAAATAGCTTAGCTTTGTCCTAACATATCCGTACTCTCATAAATCACAGATTCATTGCAGTGAAACAAAATTATATTAATATTAGATATTAATTTTCAGTTAGTCAACCACAATGTCTGAAGTATTAGTTACACGCTTACAAGTGTTACAAGTTACAAGTTACATATTTGGCAGAGATTTGCTTAGATTTTTGTTGACGTATGTATGTCAAATATTGACTTTTTTTGGTTCACTGCTTTGCAAACAAAGTCTATAATAAAAAAAGGAAAATCACAGCTACCACTGGCAAAATAAAACTGACAATAGGTGCGTTCGACTTCATGCAGCACTGCGCAGATCAATCCAAATTGATGTGACTATTTTCAGTTTCATTAGGGTCCAACAACAAGACATTAACAACAAGACATCAGTAAATAAAGCTATTTCCCCTAACCTGCTTTACTGAG
The DNA here is from genome assembly GCA_903798205.1 of Danio tinwini. Taxonomy (NCBI): domain Eukaryota; kingdom Metazoa; phylum Chordata; class Actinopteri; order Cypriniformes; family Danionidae; genus Danio; species Danio tinwini. The sequence continues at coordinate 10,891,125 of CAIGQZ010000461.1, read as the reverse complement.
CTGAAGTTGCTTTTATATTCACATTGGTTCATTTTTGAGCAATGACAGCCTCCCTATACTTTTTATCATGCTACTCTGAATATTGGCTCTGAAATATGATGTATGCGTGGCTTAGTAATAAGTGTAACTCCTGCACGCTGCCAGCCAACCACTAACTACATTTCTAACTGGCGAATGACATCAACTAGTGGATTGTCTGCTGTCATGTCGCCGTGCGTGCGTTCGTGATTTCAGGAGGCCTAGCTTTGAAACACAGTCCCTCCCCTGCCATCCAAAGATAATATGCTAACTGGTTAGCATTTCGGCAGATCACCTACTGCACCTTTACATAATTTGTTTATAAAGGCTAGATTGTTTGCATAGGTTTGTTTTTGACATTTTCATAAAGACCCTTTACTCTAAACAGCTCCATATATGATTTAAATGATATATTTTTTAGTGAATAATTAAATACCAACTCAAATAAGTCTTAGAAACTTGTAATATAATAGTCATCATTGATTACGCCACCCCCATAACGTTTTCCCAACAAGTTAAGATAAACAAGCATTCTATAAAATAGTTCTAAAATAATTTCGACATTTATAAATATTGTTTTATCCTGTCAAGCCGTTTAAAACAATTTAAATAGGCTATACCTTGCTTTGTCTGTGAAATTTCCACTTGAAGTGTAGCTCACTTTTTTGGGAATGTCCTTTTGTTCAATATTTTTGGATTAATGTGTTTGAATTAATAAATAAATAAATCATTGATCTTGCAATGTGATTTGTCATCATGCTGCAACATACGAGCCCCGGGGTGTCCGACCTGACAGCCTCGTTTGCAGCTCTGCCCCTGCCTGCGCACGGCTAATGTGGTTGATTGCCAGCTGTAGCCGTGGTTCAAAATCGAACGCACCTATTGTTGATGTCACATGTCTGGTGTATCTGTGTTGTGTCATATAATGTTATGTTGTGTCCATGTGCGTGTGTCTATGTCATGTGACCCCTTTGTTCTGTTTCCCACTGTGTGTTAAGGATCATTAGTTCCACCCGTATGTTACCCCTGTTTGTAATCTGTGTAATCGTGTCCTATGTATTTATGTATTTACGGAATAAAACCTTGCAGGAGCAGGTGGGTGTGGGACAAAAAAAATAGTCCCACGCAGACCTCTACCCCAAAGCTTCTTTCACTATGAACACACTATATGACAAAATGTGTTGGGTAAAGTTACTTTTAAAAGTAACATATTAAAAACTTAGTTCAACTAAATGTGTTTCTTAGTTACATTTTAAGGAAAAGATCTAGGAAAGTGTGTGTTATGTTGAGTATTAAGTTTAAGTTTATGAGTGTAATATTCATTTATTCATTTTCCTTTGGCTTAGTCCCTTTATTCATCAGTGGTCGCCACAGCGGAATGAACCGCCAACTTATCCAGCATATGTCGTACACAGCGCATGCCCTTCCAGCTGCAATGCAGTATTGGGAAACACTACTGCCAATTTGGTTTATTCAATTCACCTATAGTGCATGAGTGCATGGGAAACCGGAGCACCCGGAGAAAACCCACGCCAACACAAGGAGAACATGCAAACTCCACACAGAAATGCCAACAGACCCAGCCGGGACTTGAACCAGCAACCTTCTTGCTGTGAGGTAACATTGCTAACCACTAAGCCACCGTGTTGTCCCAGGAGTGTAATATATTATTTTTAAAAGAAACACTACCCAACACTGACAAAATGATTCTTGTGTTTTGACGATCATCATTATTTATGAATTATCACAACACTTTAAACCGACTGTGGACTGTGTCAAAATCCACCAACTCGATTACACCAAGTAGGACATGATGTTCCTGGATTTACATCTATGTTGATTCTGGAACAACATTTCAATCAACCAATCAGAATTAAGGAATAGGTTTACGGTTTATTGTTTAGGCTTGTGGTTAGGTTTATGCACTTCTATATGATTGTTATTAAACTATTATTCCCTTCTGATTTTGGGAATAATTTACAGTTATGATTGGGTTTAGGGGTAGGGAATAGGTACGGATTACATTTTCCAACAAAAATGATGTTCCAGGATCAACATAGATGTTAATCCAGGATCGCACCATACTTGGCAAAATCATGACATGCTTCAAAATCAAGCTAATATTGTGCAGTTGGACCCTAAACTCCTAAACAGTATGGAAATATTTAGATATGTAGTCATTGCATATTCCAGTCAAACAGCACAGGTTACTGTGCCATTTTTTTGCTGATCTAATTTTAGTGCTTTAACATGAGAAATATTCCACATACGTGTCTCCACATGGAGTTTTGGAAAATGAAAACAACTCTATGCATCCCAGATAAACTTATGATGAAAGATTCTCCTACTGAGGTAAAGGTTGTCAGACATGTTTTGTAATGTATTTAATGTAAAACAAACAAACATATTATCAACTCAGGCTCATTCTGATTACGAACCGTATTTACAGTACATTTCTGGAGAGTGCCAAATACGTCAAATGTTTTCACGAATCCGCCAGAGGCCGCTGTGTAAACTTTTTGAGAGCTCAAATTCTCTCACAAGTGCCATTCGTGCTCTGCTGTTCTCGCGTAAATCCACCAGAGGCCATTGTCTACTGACTGATTGGCTGACCCACCAACCTCCTTCTCTACACCCAACCCAGTTGCAGTGGAAGAAATTGAAGACCAGGAGGGGTTGTTGTCGTGGACAAAAGTGAAAAGCGGAGGGAGAGTTGATGTCTCCATGCCAGCCCTAGTAAAATGCTGCCGCTTGCAGTCTAAAGGTGAAAGCGAGAGGGGGAAGGGGGGGGGGGGGGGGGTCTCCATCATGCTACCCCTAGCAAGACACGGTGTTTGTGCCACCCTTTTGCGGATGAAAATAAAGAGTGTGTGGGGGTGGGGGGGCGGGGGGGAAAAGGTATGGGGGATGTAGAGGGGGCTGTGGGTGGTGGTGTCTACATGCCGCCCCTAGCAAGATGCGCAAATTGCCCATAGGCCCACACAGATCTGCGCGAGCAGAATTCTGCAGATTTTTTGCAGATTTTCTGCAGATTTCCGCAGATTTTTAGCCCATCATTAATTCTGTTTATTTACTTACAGTTAACTATTTACTGTTAATCTAATTGGATTTGCATTTTAAACATTAAATAAAAGTTAAAAAGATAGTATTTTTTTATTTCACATTTTAAGGTTTTAGTTATGGTACTCCTAAAATAATTCCGCAGAAATTCACAGATTTTTACTAAAACTCTCAGCAGAAATAGCAAAAAATGTCCGCAGATTTCGTCTGGCCCTACCTATGCCTAAATCTGCCACTGACCCAACCGATAGTGATTTCAAAATCACTAATTGATCCGCCCACCCACTTCCCTAAACCCAACCAAGTGTTTTTAAAAGCAATACAGAAAAAGACAAGCCCTCACGGCCACCTGAGTTTTACCACATTTTCAGATTTTACCCTGTACCATTCTCACCCTGATATTTACTTGTTTATTTTATTTTTTGGCTTCTGTTTTTGTTTTACCTGCTTTCTGGAACTTTTCTTCAGCTGACTCGAAACCCGTTATTGCGGTCAACTCGGCTTTGCATCCACTGACGTACGTGGCGAGGCACTGGACAAACCGGTAACAGCGAAAAAGCTGTCCATACGAAGGTAAGCGGTCAGCTGGTAAGCGTGAAAAGGAACAGCGTCAAACCGCCCCGTAGCGTTTGTTTTAAAGACGAAATGCAGCCATACGTTCCTCTGGCTATAAACTTTGCGATCTCCAGAAATTTATATAGGGCTACGTTTTTAGAATGAGCCTATGTTTCATATTATGTTGCCATTCCGATTTGAAATACCAGCAAACTGAAGAGTGTTAAAGGGAAAGCTCACCTAAAAATAAGAATTCTGTCATCATTTATTTGTAACACAAAAGAAGATGTTTTGAAAAATGTTGGAAACCGGTAAGCAGTGTCTTCCATAGTGTTTGTTTTTCCTACTATGGATGTCAATGGGTACTGGTTTCCATCATTCTTCAGAATATCAGACAGGTGTGTGACCACTGAAAGGTGAGTAAATGATGGTGGAATATTCATATTTGGGTGAACTATCACTTTAATTTTAAACCCTGTACAATGTGTAAGCAGTTTGGCTGCACACTTGACAATACACATCAAGAAATCACATCTTATATCTTTCAAACCTGACTTCCCGATCAAAAGTCATGTGCTCAATATCTATTTCCAGGCATATCTACAGTACTGGCGATTATAAAGACAAACTCTCACAGTAATTAATGCTTAGGACTACAGGGTGGTACAGTTGATTGATATTTAAAAATATTTTCTTTAATTACTGAAAATATGTCCATGGATATACGTACTGTGTTTAAATGCAGTGCCATATAGGACGTTTTACAGCATACCTCACATTATTCACATAAAAGTCCTGTTGACTTGGCTTTAGGAATCCAGTGCAGGATGTCCATGTAAACTGTTGGGAGTAATTTAGTTTTGATGGGCAGTGTTCTGCTCTTTGCTCCGCTCCTGCAAGCCAAGATCTCGTTCTGCGACCTCTGAATATGCAGAAGGCATTGCGGTTACACTGGCTGATGTTTCTGCCGTCTGGTTGCCAGCTGGGCCTTGTGAGCCCGGACTAACTCGGTTTTCAGCCATAAGGGGACTGGTCAAACCCAGATTGCTTAGAGTGTCCAACGTGCCATCAGGGTCCACCATGATATCAATAACTGCCAATTGAAAGAAAAAATACATTATAAAAATACAGTATAAAATACACATCTGATTATCTTCAGAAAAAAATGACCACTTCAAAGTTACTATCCATTTTTTTGAATTCAACACTTTTTGATGTGTTTATCTCACGTGTTATGTGCTCATTTGCATGCTAGTACTAATAATGTGTCTTCTAAATGATACTTTTATCATTAAGAGCATTTATATGCAGAACATGAGGAGGTCAGTGTATAATTTTCCATGTTTTCAGATGTTAAAGGGATAGTTCACCCCAAATTCTGTCAAAATTTTCTCATCCTTCACTTGTTCCAAACCTATTTAGATTTCTGTTGAACACAAAGGAAGGTATATTGAAGAATGCCGGAAAAAAAGCCATTGACTTCCTTAATATATTTTGATCCTAGCTTAATTTTTATTGTTCAGAATATCTTGATATTCATAAAGGTTTAGAACCACTTGAGTTTAATTTCTGGATGAACTATCCCTTTACATTTTATGGGGGAAAAAACAAACAAACAAAAGCACATCTTAAGAGTCCAAAAGCATTCACTGTGTAAAGCTCATTAGAAGCTTATTAGAATGTTGAATAATTCACAAGAAAGCAAAATAAATGCCCCTGTGTGGCACTGTTTTTTATATTGACAATACATAAGTAATTTTGCAATTTAACCTACCTGACAAAAGTCGTCTATCCAGGTTTTAGAAACAACAAATAATAACTTGACTTCTAGTTGATCATTTGGTATCAGAAGTGGCTTATATGAAAGGCAAAGGCCTCTAGATTATGCTTATTTTACCAAAATAAAATATGATCATGTCTTGCTTTTTAATTATTCAATTAGGACAGTAAGGTCTGACGTTGCTTAGACAAAAGTCTTGTCACTTAACAGAAATAATGTACAGAATAGAATATAAAGTCTCAAATAACTTATTAATAAAGTCATCTGGAATGACAAAGAAAGCGTTCTTGCAGGACTCCCAGAGTTCATCGAGATTCTTTGGATTCATCTTCAATGCCTCCTTCATTTTACCCCAAATATGCTCAATAATGTTCATGTCTGGTGACTGAGCTGGCCAATCTTGGAGCACCTTGACCTTCTTTGCTTTCAGGAATGTTGATGTTGAGGCTAAAGTATGAGGAGCAGTGCTATCCTGCTGAAGAATTGTGCATCTCAGAGCATCACAATGATTTGTTCTTGCATAAATCAATCGAGTGATTCATCAACGATTCATCCATTAAAAAGTCTATATGACAGCACCTGAAACTGTTTACTTTTATATAGTAAGTGAAAAACAGTATGTGGCAAAATAATTGTCTAAATTTGAAAGGCAGGCAGAGATATTACACTAACATTCAAGCAAATCTTCATCACATTCATTCAGATACCATTTATGCTACCGTACAAAACATACTTTTTAGTTGCAAAGTTTTTAGGTTTGTGCTTATTTTGGATGCAGCCTTGATTTTATTTATCTAAATGAATCAGACATTTTAAATAAATCTTTTGCAGGAATAATTAAAGGTGTCAGCAATTAAGAAAGCGATCACCCCTTTAGTGTAAAATGTATTTTTTCATGATTTAAACTATAAGTACCAGGACAAATTAAACACTCAGCAAAATGTTGATTAATTGCTGCATGAAAATAAATCCCAAAAAACAAATGAGATTTTTTTCGTCAATACCATACACCCCCACCACCAAGTAAACTAATGGAAATCAATCATTCAGTCAATTAACAAACAAGCAATAAATCCCTGGATTTATACTCCAGAGACCTTGCAGGACAGTGATTCTGTAGAGAACATTGTTTTTAAAAAACATCATACAGTTTTAAGATACAGAGTATCTTGAATCATTTTTCAATGGTAGTTCCTCTCAGGTCTTTAAATGCTGACATTTCAATTACATAATTTAATAAAACAATACAGAAAAACAACAAAGGGGAACATATAAAGAAATTAGATCAAATCACGTCTTCACAGTAAACTGACTACATTTATTAAAAAAAAGAAAAACACTCACTAAGCACACACATATTTTAGACTACTCTTCAGATCTTCATGGTCAGTAACTTCGTTAAGGATTTAGCAAGGACTTAGCAAGGATGCTTTAACGTGATCAAAAGTGACATCAAAGACATTCATAATGCTAATTCTGAACTTTGAAATTCGGTTAACACTGAAAACAATAAATAAATGATGATTTCTGAAGGATCATGTTGACACCAAGGACTATTTAAGATTTATTCAATTTCACTATCACATAAAAATACATTTTTTCATTCAATATATTCAAATTTCAAAATGATGTATATTCAAATGATATTTCACATTATTACTGTGTTTACTTTTAGTCAAATAAATGCAGTCTTGACGAGCATAAAATACTTCTTTCCAAAAATCCAAACTAGTGTATTAAAATTATTAAATTGTTAAACTGGTTAGAAGTGGTCATAAACTTTTTTGCTTGGTAATGATGTCTAATGGTGCTATTTTTAAAGCTGGAAAAAGTGGCACGACTTTTAAAAACTGAACAGATTCTAAAACACCAGGCATCGCAGACTTTGTAAACGCTTACAAAGAAAAATTGGGCACCACACACTAAATCTGAAGATCACACATATTCATACTTGTAATCTAACACTCTAAAAATAAGTAAAAATAATAATAAATTCACTTCATGCTAGATCAAAATGTTGTACTAAAGCGCTGCATGTTAGAAAGCAAACATTAACAAGCATAAAAAGGTCAAGAAGAACTCAGTTCTGCTTACCGAGCAGCTGTCGCTCCACTCTCTTCAGATTCTGGAGTATGGAGGAAATCTCCTGAGGGTGATCAAGTGGGAAAAAAAACATTGAATAAAAAGTGCCAGAACTTAGAAATGACCTGTTCAGCCAATTTAACACAGATATATAAAAGTCAATCTTTAAAAAGGATAATTATCATCATTCTTTGCTCATTTTAAAGTTATAAGCTTATGGTCTAATCTGATTCAATGATCTATGCTAAGCTGAGCTAAGCTAAAAGTTCCTACCCATATCGACTTAGAAAATAGCAACTCTTTCCATCACTCTTAGTACACAATGTAACTACAGAAGAGTCAAGCTTTAAATAGGAAATTTATCATCACTCTTTGGTCATTTTAAAGTGCTAATGGTATAATCTGATTCAATGATCTATGCTAGGCTAGGCTAAAGTTTGATTCCTACCCATATCGACTTATAAAATAACTTTTCATTTTCTGTCTGCCTTAGTACACAATTTAACTACAGAAGAGTCAAGCTTTAAATAAGTAAATTATCATCACTTTTTGGTCATCTTAAAGTGATAAGCTAATGGTCTAATCTGATTCAGTGATATATGCTAAGCTAAGCTAAAAGTTCCTACCCACGTCGACTCAGAAAATAACTTTTAATTTCTGCCTGCCTTTGTACACAACATAACTACAGAAGAGTCAAGCTTTAAATAGGAAATTTATCATCACTTTTTGGTCATTTCAAAAGTGATATGCTAATGGTCTAATCCGATTCAATGATCTATGCTAAGCTAAGCTAAAAGTTCCTACCCATATCAACTTAGAAAACAGCAACTTTTAATTTTTCATCTGCCTTTGTACACAGCATAACTACAGAAGAGTCAAGCTTTAAATAAGTAAATTTTCATAATTCCTTGGTCATTTTAAAGTGATACGGTAATGGTCTAATCTGATTCAATGATCTATGCTAAGCTAAGCTAAGCTAAAAGTCCTCCCGGCAGACTCTGATATTGACTGAATACATTTAAAAATGATAAAACTAAACTGTTTAATTTTAGGTAAGTTGTAAAATGATCTTATTTCCAAAAAAAAAAATGGAGCGTATCTTTAAAATGAATGTGCTGTTGAATTTTCATGCTCTAGGTAAACTCATTATGTAAAATAGCAGTGTTACCTGAGAGAGTTCAATTTAATTTCCTGTCAGCGCTCGGGTGTGGTGGTTGTTTGTGCTCTTATACTGCTCAACAGCTTTTTTTTTTCATTTCACAAGTTTCCTGAGTTCAGTTCAGGCCAGCCGGCATCACAGAGGTAGATTTACTGGCCTGTCATTGAGCAGAGGTGATACGACTCGAGCCTAATCTGAGCGCTGACAAACCATGAGTCAAAAGCTCAGTCTAATTAAACTGAGAGATCTTCAGCCAAGGCGCCAGTGATGTATGAACACTAAAGTCTACCAAAACATCAGGACTACTTCACTGACACTGGATAAACAATCAGCTTCTTTCAAAGAAATGTGCAAATGTGAATTATTTATGTTTATTCACTTAAAGGCGCCATATACTGCATCAATTCAGTAAGCTTTCTGATATCTATAAATTATGTGGTTTAGGTAAGCTCAAAAGTTTTACATACTCATTTATTACCTCAAAAATAGGATAAAGTCAAGAAGGGATACAGCCGTGGATACATCAATATGCAATAATTTTTGCAACAATGTAAAACAATAATTATTATTATTACGCTAGTGTGGTAGTGGTATATGTCAATAAAATACAATTTAATGGGTAATTTAATCATAATAATAATAATAATATAAACATTTATTGTTAACTTTGGGATGTAGCTGTATTGTTTGACCATATTTGGAATGGTCATGAATATTAATGGGCTCTGCTCTGATCAGTGCCTCACACACACACACACACAGCATTATGTACTCTAAAATAAATAATCAAAACTGAGTGGATGCATGTAATGTATATGTAATGATGGAGAATTAGCAAAGTCCAAAAAGCTACCACTTTCAAAATAAGAGTCACACATATATAGAAATTTTGAAATAAACTTAGATAAACTTAAAAGGAAAAAAACATTGTTGTAATCTTACTAGGAAATATTATGGCCAATCAAATGCAACCTGGGGCATGAATATTAATAATCCCACGTGCAATGTAACAATCTGTGTTTTGTTACGTTAGGGTATATGCAGAAGCATGCAGAAGGACTTTTATTTTGTCAGTAACCTGTGTCAAACGCTTCCGGAAGCACGTTTAAGGACTGTTTTCTTTAAAAATCAATGATCTTCACTGCCTAAATGATATACGCTATAAAGTGGGTTTCAGAATGTACAAGAAGCACTGCATTAAATTAAATTTTTCCACGCCATGTCTAAAATATTTAAATATAATTTGCTCCAGTATTTTCAATGGTGTTTCTGCGCTTGCTCGCTATTGAACTGAGTATATTTTAATTACATTACAGCATTGATGCTGTCAAAGGAGCCGTCTAAAATTCAAAAAGTCACATTAACCGTTCACCGAAAGTTTATCGGTATGGGAAGAAACACAAGCTGCATATACCTATTGGCTTGTTTTTCACTGGGATTTTACACTCATGAGATTTACATGAGAATGAGGAAACAATGGTGTTTGAGGCTCATGAAATGTAATTTCCATCTACTGAACTCATATTATTTAGCTATGCCTAGGTATATCCAGATTTTCATTATGCATTTATCAGTTTTTTTTTAATCTACGCTATTCTTTTCCTGCTTTTAATAAACAATATAACTATTTTGATTGAATTTTTTTTTATTGATTGTACTGCTTTCTTTAATTTATCCAATGAAAACCATGATATATTTGATAAATTAAATAAATATTTTACTGCTGATTGTCTTTCTAAGCCTTTTCTGCTGAAAAAAAATATACCCTTCTCACCTGATTAGAAGTCTTGAGGAGAAGCACCTCGTTTTCTGCCCGCAGTTTACTTTCAATTTCCTCCCACTTTCGGTCCTTGTCTTTGAATAAAATCCTGCATGAGGAGTAATAAATCAAAATGCAGCCTTCCAAAAAGACCTTGCAGAACTGAATATTGTATTAAAAAGCATATCAATTTAAGGTCAGAGATGTTCAAGGATCATCCTTACAAATACAATTTTAAGATGAAAATCAAGATGGGAAAAAAAAACAAAAAAAAACAAACAAATGATAGATGACAAAAATAAAGAAAATTACAGTATAACTTTTAGGGCTGTGTATTGGCAAGGGCCTCATGATACGATACATGGGTCACAATACAATATATCACGATATTGTCTCTCACGATATACCAGTACTGCCTGGTATAGTGTTTAAGGTTGAGTGATGTTGACCAATTTGGCATTGTACAATGTCTAATGTGAAACATCGCAATGGATGATAGCATCTCTGTCATAGGCGGAGATGAATTCGTTATTTAGCAATAATTCATAAATTCATAACAAATTAATTATTTGTAGCCTACGGTTTCAACTACCTGACCCGCATGGTCTTTGTTTTACTCATAACCAAATCATAATAGATAAGTTACACACTGTAATAAAGTTTACGGCCACCTGGCCGCCGGGAAGAAGGAGGCGGAGAACCGATGAACTTTATATAAATATTTATTAATAAAAGGGACGGCAGCCCTGTGGAGGAATCTATTCACCCGTCCGTCTTCTGGTGTCCGGCGGCGGTTCTCCTGGCTGGCTGGCGGCATTTCTGGTCTCCTGCTCTGCTCCCGCTTCGGTGGAGGACGCAGGCTTCGGCGTCATGGCGGATCGCGGCGACTCCCCCCGGGCTTTCTGGGATGGCTCCCTTCAGCTCTTTCCCATCCGGTGGGGAGCCCCACGTCCCCTGCTCCTCCCCATGCTGGGAGACGGCAGCAGGCAGATCCTTCCTCGCCAGCCTCAGGCCGCCCTGGCACTCTGGCAGACGAATGGGTTTCTCCCCCACTCTGGTTAACTCCCGAACACTCGCCATCCTTCTCAGCAGCGAGGGCAACTGGACGACGTATCCCTCCTTCTCCCGGGTTTTGGCACCACTGTAATAACGTTTACAGCCACCTGGCCGCCGGGAAGAAGGAGGCGGAGAACCGACGGACTTTTAAATAGGCCTAAATATTTATTAATAAAATATTAAATCAAATATTTGCCGTCTAAATCAAAACAAACGGATGGCAGCTCCTCACGGAGACTGCCGTCAAACTGAAAGCAAATGTAAAACAATATGTCCGGGCCCGGTCCTCTCTCTCTGTCCTCTGCCATCGTTCCTCCTCCTTAAAGTCCAGAGCTTCTTCCGTGGGATTGAAGGCAGGTGCACGCCACAAGTGTATCTCATCTGTGGCGGGCCTCGTTTCGCTCCCACGGCTCTCGGCCACGCCCCCTCGCCACACACACAAATTACCATCTGTCAATCACTTTTTTTCTGCGGGACACTGGCATGAATAGTCAGAGTGATTTGTGTGGTTATGGTGTCCACAAACTTGATTGGTAAAAAAAAAGGTGCACAACCAACAGAAACCAACCAACAGTATCTGAGGTTTTCGCTAAAATTAAAAGTACAAGCGTGAAAGCGAAAGACTGAAGCAGTGTACTGACGCTGTAACACGTTACCTGAGAGAATCAAAAGACTGAAGAGTCATTTAGATTGAGACAAGATTAATTAAATAGCATGTTTAACAACTAACTTATAGTGATACGCGAGCCAGCGGTACATCCTTGATAAACTATCCAACATGCACTGTTCTCTGGAGCTCAGACGAGCGCATGACAGTGTGTGTGTGTGTGTATGTGTGTATGTGTGTGTGTGTGTGGTCACGGTATGTGCGTTTTCAGCAGACGGAGGGCTGTTCAGAAATGCTAGGTGAAACGCCAGTGTGGATGTGGATCATTTTTGTTGTAAAATGTCATTTTAAAATTAAGCTGTATCAGTGTAAACGGGGCCTAAGTGTAACAGGGGAGGAGGATCAGCAATGCCGCCTCAGCATCGTGATGTCTATAGGCCATCTGCATCGTCTATCGACACAACCCTAATAGCGTTAAAACCAAAGTGCAGCCACATGTCAGCTCTAAAAGCTGGAGGCACCTTTTTATTTATGCCATGCTCACTCTTGCTTACTTCTGATACCGTACTACTTGGTGTTTTGTTGATCACGAGTTAGCGACATCTACAGGAGCGGAGGAGGAAGTCGTTTGGCACAACTTAAATCAATACTTAAGGTTGGACTATCGATACACTATCGTAAAATAAATTATTGCGATAGTTAGATGTATCGTTATTTTTGCACAGCTCTAATAACTTTATTATTTATAACAGTAATGAATGATACTTTATGGCTCGTTTCCACTGAGTGGTACGGTACGGTACGATACGGTTCATATGCTTTTATGGCCGTTTTCACTGTCAAAAAGTACCTAAAAGCGAATTGTACTGTACCACTTATTGGGTACCCTTTCAGAAGGGTATCTAGCACAACAAAAGGGTACCAAAAGGCAGAGCAAAACATGCAACTGAACGCTATAGCTTTACAGAGATACTTCACTAGCTTGTGAACAAGCAGGAGAATGAAAACAAAGGAAGTGCCATTATTAAATACACAGCCGAGACATTACACTGTAATAATATATACATATAATAACAAGCCATGGTTGACTCGAGCTCAAACAAACCTTGTTGTTATCTTAATGAACAGCCGCAAAGCCAAGAAGAAGAGCAGAATCTACCCTGTGCACTGTAGTTTTTTACAAGGGCTTCTAATGCGCAAGCAGTTTCCTTTTCTTACTTGCGCTCGCCGCATGTCTATATTTAAAATAACAAACTTCTTGAGCTGATGATAATAACGTGCACGTCATTATTGAAGTGCTTCTGACATCCGATCCTTTCAGAAACGGACAAACGCGAGAGTGATGCACGAAAAAACAAAGGAGAAGCCCGTTTTTGAACCCAAATAAGGACTAAATGTGCTGTGTGTAGTTTTTCTGTAATTGGTAGCATATCGGAGACTGTAGGGATCTGTGTGTGTTCATATATGTTGCATTTATTTATTTATTTTATATAATTGCAGATGTTACAGTAGGCTATTTCGCATTGATAATTGATCTGCAGTTATGATCAAATTCTCTTCATAAAAAGGTTAGTAATGAACATTTTACACACGTATTTACAGTATGTGTATAAAACATCTGTTTTGTGAGAAGTGCTTCTCATATGACATGTGAATGACACGTACAGCTTTACTTTGACATTTCTTTGAGCGACTGAAACTTTCTGTCATACACCACGCCCACCACCCTTTTAGCAGTGGAAACGCAAGCCTGATAAAGGTGACCCGTACCGACCCGTACCGTACTGTGCCACTCAGTGGAAAAGGCGATAAATGAACAGGTTAACCGCTTCAGACCTGAATTATGTTAAAAGTTTCAGAAAAATACAGAAGCACATTTGCCCTGTTCTTAAGGCTTCCATAAATGAAAATACAACAAAAGTACTAATTTCAATATTCATTAATTTATAAATTTTTTCTCAGTTTCAACTGGTCAGCTCAAAATACAGTTGTACTGCAAAAACAAGATACCAACTAAAAACAACATAATACAGATGGTTGATGTTACTTGATGTAACAAATGGTTGATATTAAACCATACAAACAATATAATGTGCAGTTGAAGTCAAAATTATTAGTCCCCCTGTTTATTTTTTCTCCCATTTTCTGTTTAAATCAGATTTTTTTCAATGCATTTCTAAACATAATAGTTTTAATAACTCATTTCTATTAACTGATTTCTTTTATCTTTGCCAGGATGACAGGAAATAATATTTTAGATATTATTCAAGATACTAGTATTCAGCTTAAAGTGACATTTAAAGGCTTAACTAGGTTAATTAGGTTAACTCAGGTCAGGGTAATTAGGCAAATCATTGTATATCGACGGTTTGTTCTGTAGACAATCGGAAAAAAAATTAAGCTTAAAGGGGCTAATAATATTGACCTTAAAATGTTAATAAAAAAATTAAAACTGCTTTTATTCTAGCCAAAATAAAACAAATTAGACTTTATCCAGAAGAAAAAAATATTATCTGAAATACTATGAAAAATTCCTTGCTCTGATAAACATCATTAGGAAAATATTTTAAAAAGAAAAACAAATTCAAAGGGGCTAATAATTCTGACTTCAACTGTACATAATATAATATTTTTTACAATACTTTTATAGACTGCAGATTATTAGAAACCACTTTCCATTAGGGCAGCGCAATATATATTGTTTCAGCATCGATATCACAATGTGCTAATCTGCAATAGTCACATCGCAGTATCTGCAATTTTGAGTTGGCATTTAAATAACCAAAAATCCCAGTTTAACCCTAATGCCTGGTTTCCACTGACTGGTACAGTACGGTATGGTACGGGTTGGTACGGGTCACCTTTATCAGGCTTGTGTTTCTACTGCTAAAAGAGTACCAATAGTACTCTTTTAGTGGGTGTGGTGTATGACAGAAAGTTTCAGTCGACGTCATTTGAGCTCGAGAAAATGTCTAAAGTAAAGCTGTACAGGTCGCTCACATATCATGTCACTCTCGGGTTTGTCAGGGTTTGAATTTCTGACAGGATCAGATTTCAAAAGCATGTCAATAATCAAGTGCACGTTATTATCATCAGCTCAAGAAGTTTGTTATTTTAAATATAGACGTGAGCGCAAGCAACAAAGCAAAACCACTCACGCTTCAGACTGGCTCGTAAAAAACTACAGGGCACAGGGTAAAATCTGCTCTTCTTTTTGGCTTTGTGGCTGTTCATCAAGACGACGACAATGTTCGTTTGAGCCCAGATCGAACAGGGCTCGTTATTATATGTTATTATATGGATATATAGTCTCTCAGCTGTGTATGAAAACATGACGGCTTCTTTGTTTTCATTTTGGCTTGGTGCGTGAGCTCGTGATGTATCTCTGTAAACCAATAGCGTTCAGCTGCGCGTCTAGCTCCACCTTTGGTACCCTTTTATCGTGTTTGGTACCCTTTCAAAAGGGTGCCGAAAAACGGGTGCGGTATGGTTCGTGAATGGTATGGTATGGAATGGTACGGTATGGTTCGTGGTAATATAGTGAAAGATTTACATTCGAATGTGTTTTTAAGACTCGCGACTAAGATATCAAGCTAATTTAAACCAGGAAGTTTATAAATTTAACAAATATTAATTGTATTTAATTATTTATACAATAAAGACAATTCAGTGTTATTTTACGTTTAATTAACATTGAATTTCTGTTCTTCATTGCTGCTAGACCCCACAGAAAACCAATTCATTTCTATTTTTGTTAGGCCTGTTACAATAATCAATATATAGTCTTATCGCACAACACATGCACATGTCCTCAGTCATTTTTGGTGATGCAATATATATCGCCGTACATAACAAACCAAAAAATTGTCTTAAAATGACAATAATATCATTTATCGCAATATATATTTGGTGCAATATATCGTACAACAAAAAATAGATATCATGATAGGCCTAATCGTTGTTCTATTGTATTTATCTGCTTGCTAATTATGTTTTGTGCAGATGTATGCCTTCTTTCCAAGTGGAGTTATTAAGGTAATCTTTTGTGAAACTATGTTCATGTTGCAATATATATCACTATGTTTTTTTCCATTTGAACCCATTATAATTGGCAGACATATTAAAAAAATCCTGAAGCTTTCAATTGTACAATATATTTTTTTGATTTAATTAGTTAATGCAATCCTTTCTTTCTCTATGCAATCTATGAAATACTGGTAAATATTGATAGGCAAAGCTATCAATATATGTGAATAAAACCATTAAAAATATTGTTTACTTTTGTGTTTGGAACAAAGTGCTGCCATACCTCTCTTCAATCAGCATACTGCATATTTCTTTGAAATTACAACAGAGCCTTACTGCCATTTGATTGGATAACAAAAGTCTAATATAGTGGATTGGATAACAAAAGTCCAATACAGCAGGCATTAAAAGGTAGTGTATTTTTAAGGCTTGCTTGTGTTTTAAGATGCAAAGAAATGTGTGCTCATGCTTCACTTGTAGAAAATCATGTAATTTTTTCATATATCTTACTTTGATTATATAACCCTACGCAGCTAACATGAAAACGACGGTAACGTCTAGATTGGATATGCGGCCGGACGGAAGTGCGATATGCACATTAATATAGCGGAACTTTTTTATGACACTCTATAACAATAATTAATATTTTACAGTACTGTGACGATTGGGTTTAGGGTTGGGGTGGGGGGTAGGCATTAAAAAATACAAGTTATTGGGTAATTTAATAGATAACATAAATAATACTCAGTACAACTACTGTTTTTAGGTTACTGTGGCGGTTGGGTTTAGGGTTGGGGTAGACGATAATAAAATACAATAAATAGGAAATTTTATAAATAACAAGAATAATTCTCTTTAACTTCCGGCCGCAAACACATCTGCTCTAGCAACAACCGAAAATGACTGTCATATTTCTTAGTTCCTCCGAAAGGCCTGCCCTCAAGAGGCTCTGATTGGTTAGCTAACATAATGTGCCGTGATTCAAGAATCGGCTTTACGTCACCACATTACGCCCCTACAAGCACACGTGTAAACAGTAGCTGAATCAGACAGAAAATGAAATGCACACAGCTGAACCTCATGCCTGCTCTCTAAAATAAAATCTGACAAGTGTCTTTCACATATAATGGGATTAAGCATGTGTAAGTAATATGAAACGTGGGTGTTTACAGCAGTTTGATAACTGATAAATATGAATTTGTAGCTAAATTGTTAGCGGTGCCAAACAGAAACAGACGAAGCTCTGTCTAAATAGCAGTGTTTGGACGGCATTTTAGCTTTCTCTGCTATAACATTACAGTGCCTCAGGCCACACTTCTACGCTGCGCAGGGTGTATATATGTGCTGTATGCGTGTAACCTGAAGTGTTTGTGATATCACTAGCCCAGATGTATTTTTTTTTGTAGTCCCCAAATTTGTTCGCTGTAGGCTTTGCTAAGCTAACTCTGTAAAAGCCAATGTCTTCCTTTGCATTGAACTTTGAGCATATTAGATTCAGAGATGTTGTTTATGTTCACACAGCTACCTTATACATGAACTAAAGTCTAAAATATGATATTATAGTGGACCACCCCTTTAAATATGATGAAATGCTACAGAAGCAAACAAAAAAACATGACCTGACATGACCTGATGTGATGTCCATTGTAATAAATGCAGGGGCCGAAAGGGTTAAATTTGCAGCCTTTATACAATCAAAGCAATGCACGATTTCTTTCAGACAGGGGCAAGGGCAGTGTACCTGATTTTGTTGGCTGTCTTTTCCACGGCCTGTTTGATTTTTGCTGAGAGCTGTGAGACTGATGCCAACAACAAACTGTCCAGCACACCCTGTGAATGCAGAATAAGCAGAGAGAGGCACTTTTTGTTATGCAGCCTGTCAGTGCATGAAATGAGATGCATTCAGAGACGGGTCAAGATACTGTTTTTCTGTTAAAACAAAACCAAAAAAAAAAAAATCTGCGCCCTCTAGTGGCACACAAATAAATATAACTTCCACTCACTGGCCACTTTATTAGGTACAGCTTTGGAGCTGTTTGATAAAGCAAATATTTAATCAACCTATCGCATTGAAGCAATTTAATGCATTTAGGCAAATTAACAAAGTTAAGGTGATCTGCTGAAATTCATAATGAGCATCAGCATGAGGAGAAATGGTCATTTAAAGGGACAGTTCACCCAAAAATAAAAACTCTGTCATCATTTACTCCACCTTCACTCTTTGTCACAAACCTTGTTGCTGCAAGCTAAATCTTGCTTTGCAGTGGCAGGAACATTGAGTTCTTACTTGTCACAATGTTAGACAATTCAGTAAACAAATGCGTGTTTATTTAAAATGAAAGTATAAATCCAGATGATTCTTAAATCCTGCATCCTTATTAAACCTTTTACATGTGTCTCCTACAGTGTTTAGACACAAAAAATTCTTTAAACTGACAACAGATGGTAAGAAAACGGTTTCCCCAATGCCAGCGTTTACACTTAACTTCTCGTGAGACAATGCAAGCATTAAAGAAACACCACACAGATTATACATAATAAGGCATCAGGAATAATTTTGCCGTACATGAATATAAAACATAAACTTGGCAGGAAAGTTATCACTTGAACGTAACATTTCAACAACAAATATAATATTCAATTATTGACATTAAACTGTCAAAAAAATGTCACTGAAAGGTGCTGAACTATCCCTGGCATGGCTAAAAGTTCCTACCGATATCGACTTAGAAAATAACTTTTCATTTCCTGTCTACCTTACTACACAACGTAACTACACAAGAGTCAAGCTTTAAATAAGTAAATTATCATCACTTTTTGGTCATTTTAAAGTGATAAGCTAATGGTCTAATCCAATTCAATGATCTATGCTAAGCTAACCTAAAAGTTTCTACCCATATTGACTTTGAAAAATAACTTTTAATTTTTCGTCTGCCTTACTACAGGACACAACAGAAGAGTCAAGCTTTAAATAAGTCAATTTTCAATCACTCTTTGGTCATTTTAAAGTGATAAGCTAATGGTCTAATCCAATTCAATAAATTATGCTAAGCTAAAATAAAAATTTCCACCCATATTGACTTAGAAAATAACTTTTCATTTCCCACCTTTCTTAGTACACAACGTAACTACAGAAGAGTCAAGTTTTGTCCCAGATGCATGGTTTGAGTATTTCAGAAACTGCTAATCTATTAGGATTTTCATGCATAACCATGAGAGTTATCAGAAAACTATCCAGTGAGTGTTTGTTTAATCAAAAAAAATGTCTTTTTAATGCCAGAGCTAAGAGGTGAATGACCAGACTGATTTGAGCTGATAGAAAGACAGCGTTTACTTTACAACCAAAGTCTGCAGAAGGTCATCTCTAAAAGGATAACATGTCCAACAACATTGAAAAAGATGAGCTACATCAGCAGCAAAAAGCACTAAATAAGAAGAAGTTTTCTAAACTCAAATAGCCTCTACAGTATAGACACCAAGTCTAAATTCACTTTTGAAAGCAGGAGAATCCCATCATGGATGTGCACAAATATGCAGCGAATGTGTGATGCTGTCATATCATAATGATAATGATGAATGCTTCAAGTAGTTCCTTGAATATGCTGCATGCACTGAAAAATTAAGACAGTTCAGACAAAACTTGGAACAACTAAGATGTCTCTAAGTGAAGTTTATTTAAAAACTAATTTCGAGAGGATCATGTGATTATGATTAAACACGGCTGGTTCTGCATTAACTATGTAAGATCCACCAATCAGACAATTCCTAACCCACTATAAAGAGCCAGTGTTTCTCACTACAGTCATCTTTGATTTGAAGAATCCCCCCTTCCACCTCTACTTTCCCACCTTTCCCTTCATAGGGCGGCACGGTGACCCAGTGATTAACACTGTTGCCTCACAGCAAGATCGCCACCAGTTCTAGTCCTTTAACAGGCTGGCTGTCGTTTCTGTGTAAAGGTAGCATGTTCTTCCCGTGCTCGCGTGGGTTTCCCCTGGGTTCTCCGGTTTCCTTCCACATTCTAAAAACATGCACTACTAGTTAATTGATCAATCTAAATTTAGCACTACAGTCAAACTCTCATCCAGCAGCATATATCTTTATAGCAATCATTTTCTGTCATCAGCTCTTATCAAAAAAGGGGGATTTCTCGAGATCTACCTGAGCTCAAAGCTCCCCTCTCGCCCTGCAAACGGGAGGGAGCCCAGGGCTCAAGGACCTTTTGAGCTCAGGGCTCTCTCCCGGGACAACATGCCAAACTTGCTTTATAATCAGTGTGATTATAAGTGTAAACACTTGAATAGCATTTGCCTGGTTAGTGTGTAATTATAAATGCTAACTAACAGGATGCAAAAGCTGTAAGACTTTTTAGCTGTACTGAGAAGATTCACCTCTTCTCTGCTCCAGGTCCTACGACGGATGGCACGGGGATCTTGACTGCTGATGGCACCACGAGACCTCAGTTCCACTCCTCTGCCACTGATCTCTGGAGCACTGCCCAGAACATCCTCAAACACACGGTCCTCAACCTGAGACAGGCAGAACTTGGATTTTTACATCACTGAATACACAAAATGTACTAATATTTTATTCCTTTTTTATAAAAAATACTTCCAACATATCTCTAAAAATGCAGCATTGTGCAGCATATCCACATGCAGTATGTACATTATTCTCATTTTATCCGATATTGTCACAATAATGGTGTACATTTATAATTTCAAAAAGTCAAAATGCCACCAGCACACTTTTAATTAGCTATTGAATTCATTCTGTGAACAATGCACGGTGTGCAAAAGTCCTTTACCGACTCGTCGATATGTATTGATATAAATCTCTACAGGAACCCAAAACTTAAATGGTCCATATAAATATAAAGGACACCTATAGCTCTGGTAATGATGTAGTTATCTGCTTACTGAAGCCGAGGGAGCAGAGGAAGGACTAACGGAGTCAATCTCGCCAGCAACATCATGGATCTCACGCGCTAACATGGCCAGATCTTTAGCCAGGTCTTGACTGATTCTGGAACAAAGGAACACATTGTGAGACTTTTTAAGGCACAAGCTGTAATAGACAGTATCATCGCTAAAGATGATGAAGCTATTTGTGGCAACTAAAGAGGAGGAAAGAAAACAGGATTGAAAAAAGACCTGCAGTGCTGCTGCACCATATGCTGGAGCACTGCCCACAATGTTATAGCTATTAGTTTGAGTCTGATTGAGCTAGAGTTGCTCCAACACACACTACAGTTCAAAACTAGTAATTAAGAATGCAAAATGTATGTTTTCATAATTACAGTAATTAATAATTAAAAAAAAGTACAATGTATTTTTCAATAAATTGGCTACAAAATCATAAAATTAATATTGTTTCCACAAAAATGTATCAGTATGCAGCCTGGAGACTTCCAAGTGAGAGGGATTTACACTGCATGTTGGCTGGTTTAAGGCTAGATGACATACAGCTGTGGCTACTACTAGATCACATACAGCTGTGGCTACTGGGCATGACGCAGCACATCAATATAATGTAAATTTTGTAAAACTGTACAAAAACTATTATTGTTTTTGCATTACTGTAAGGGGTAGGTTTAGGTTGGGTTAGGTGTAGAAATTAATACAAAACAATAGGTTAGAATTAGAGGTAAGTTTAGGGTTGGGATAGATGTTGATGTTAATAAAATATAACAGGTTACTTTAAGGAGTAGGTTTAGGGTTGCGGAAAATGTACACTGTAATGAAACAAAATATACTGTAAGGGGCAGGTTTAGGGTTGGTGTAGATGTTAATAAAACATAACAGGTTACTGTAATTAGGTAGGTTTAGGGTTGGGTAAGTGTAGACATTAACAAAACACAATAGGTTAAGTTTAGCATTAGGAGTAAGTTTTATGTTTGGGGAAGGAGTATATAATTAATAAAACACAATAGGTTACTGTAAGGGGTAGGTTTAGGAATGGGGTAGATGTATATGTTAATAAAACACAATAGGTTACTGTAAAGTGTGGGTTAGGGTAGGTGTAGATGTTAATAAAACACAAAATGTGTAAATTTATGTACAAGGCATAAATCAATCAAAAGCCCCAAGTAGTTTGTACATCCCACAGGTGCTCAAATCCAACCCATTTAGAGCTGACTCTTACCTCTGCTTATACCTAACTCAAAATTTTAAATAGCACAATGAGTCAAAAATCTAAAATATTTTTTCAGCACCTAATCATGCCCAACCACAACTGTTAGCCATTACCTGGCAATCTCCTCACTGTGGGCAGTCCAGTCTCTCATGTAATCATCCTGCTCTCTGCTAGACTGGTGTCGTAACATGGACATGCCTCCAGGGCTGGGTGTTGCAGGGGCGGAACCACCCAGTTGGGTCACCCGTGGAGCCATTGGGCGTGGGCGAGTGTGGTGAGAGGGGTGGCGATTGGAGCCATACTCATCTTCTGATGTAGAAGCATACTCGATAGGCACCCGGCGCCACCTTCCCCCAGCTATAACACAAAAACGTTTTAGTGGGAATATTTTCAGATAGTTATGTTTCCTAGTACTTTCTTCCTCAAAGTTCTGACCTGCAGGTGTACTTTGAACATAGGGAGTACCAGGACATTTATCAGGCAATTTGGAAGCACTGTTAGCTCTCGCTCTGGGGACCGCTGCAGTTGACGTGACTCCTGTAGAGCGAAGACCAAGCCGAAGTGCACTCTCAGGGCCAGGACGTGGGGCAAAGCCCTTGATCTTGCCTGACGTTGCCTCTGAGTCACTCCGAGCTGAAGGAGAGCACACTCTTGGTTTTCGTGGCTGAGCAAGAGCTTCAATCCGAGAGAGGGTCCTGCGCCCAGCTGAAGGTCTTGATGCAGAGCTGGCGGTAGATGCTTCTGATGCAACAGACATTCGATCGACATCAGCAAGATCAGCTTCAGCAGTTTCACCCAATCGTGCACGCCGAAGAAGGGAAGCCCGTGTGGGTCGAGGGCGGGGAAGTGTGGTTGGTTTAGAGGTGGGGACTGGAGGAGTTACACTTGTCTTTGGTCCTTTGGTCTTGCCACTTGTTTGCTCAGCCTTAGAGCTGATATTTTGACCCCTACCCTGGGGTCGCTTTACTGAAGTAGCATCCTGAGCAAGGGAAGAGCTCAAGTCATCATCTGTCAGGTCAAGAGATGTCCAAGCTCTGGAGTCAGCAGAGCCAGAGGGCTGAGCTTTGCCTTTCCTTTCTGTGGTGCTGGTGTTCTTATTTGTTGTTTCACGTCCAGCTAAACGCTTCCTTTGGGCTGTCTTACGTCCTCCTTCTCCCCCAGCTTGGCTAACTGTACTTGTCGTATCAATGTCTGATTCAGGTGAGACAGACCCCTCCAGGGAGTAGCTTGGTGGATCTGCTAGGTCTGATAAAGTGGTTTCCAGAAAAGCAGCAACGGCCTCTGAGTCTTTCTGCATTGTGGTAGCATCAATGACCTCACTAATGACTCCCATTTCCCTGGGCTGGGTTGAGGCACCAGGCCCGTCAATGCAGGGAATGAGCTCTAGGGGAACATTAGAACTTGGCCGTTCCACTGTAAAGCTCTCTTGCCTTAGTAATGGCTTCCCTGTCTTTTCTCTGTCTTCATCACCTTTTTTCCGTCTCCCATCTTCTTGTTTTTTCTCAGTTTGACCAGGTTGAGCTCTTGGTTGACCAACTTTATTCTGTATTCTAGGTGGTGCTGGCTTGCTCACTTTAGACCGATCTTTGTCTGTGCAAGCCATTCCTGAAACTCTTGGTCCTGTCTTAGAAATTCTATTAAGCTGATCTACTTTCTCCTGAAGTTCTAAATCTTGTTTCTCTGATGAAGAAGCTGTTTGCCTGAATTGGCTCTGTGTGGCCTCAGGAGCCAGTGGATCCATAGCAGAATCTTCAGAAGGGAGCTGTGGGAGTGTCCTTCTCTTCCGTTCAGATGCTTTTGTTTCAGCTGTTGAAACGAACCAAAAAATTGGTTAAAATCAAACTATATTACAAAACCAAACTTGAGAAATTTGAAAGCCCTTTAACCTTTTTCCTCTGTGGAAAGCATGGTGGGTTCAGCCCCAGATCCCTCAGGATCAGTTCGTATATGACTTGCAGCTAAACTAGCCCACTGTGAGACCCACCTTGGACCACCAACTACAACCAAGTCATCTGGTAGTGCCTTTAAAAAAGGAAAATTGACAATATTTTTTTAAACCTGATGTAATCGATCAGTTTGAAAACTTTTGTACATAATGGACATTTCTTGTCTTTAGAAACTGAGATCTTTACCGAATATCTTAAAGGATTTGTAAATTTCTGCTGATAAACAGTACCTCTGCACCAACATAACCAGTTTGTCTGGTTTCCATAGCTCCAGATCTTGGACAGATGGTTCCTCTATCTTTCTGGTGTTTTGGAAATCGCAGTTTTGTCAGGGCTTGGTTATCCTCCACACCAAAAACCTAAACCAAATCAGATTCCTCATCATAACTGTATATCCATATCTAACAACTATCCATATCATGCATAAACATAAGCAAACAACAAAATCTTATTCTTTTACAAGTTTACCTTATCAATCATACGCCTGGCCTCTTCCACCTCAGCACTGCCATTTTCCAGCTCAATGGTGTAGGTTCCTCTGTCGCTTTGGTCATCTATATGCCCTCTATTTGGAGTCTCTTGAGACCCAGTGCTTTGCTCTCTGGGCACGTTGGTCTTCTGTGGGGAAGAACGACTAGCTTTTTTGCTAACTTCACCCCCTATTGGTGCCATCTTTCTATCTGCAGATGATGGTTTGTGCTGGAAGAGATCCTCCCTCCCACAGATAGGGCCTTCTGTCCTCTGCACGATCTGCCTTCCTCTGTAGCGCTCTTGCAGAAATGTCCTGCGGCTACTGAGCTGCTCTCCCAGTGCATTCTCTGAGTCACTTTGTGTGCCATCCTCATGCTTACTGCCTGAGAAAGAGTTGGACAAACATTAAGGAGTGGAGCCCATGGCATTTAAAAAACATTTTATCATTTATGGGTCAAAGACTTACTTAAAGTTTATTAAAAATATAGTTATGTGAAAAAGTATTTGCCCCCTTACTGATTTTTATACATTTTTTGGCATATTTTTCACACTTTAATATTTCAGATCATCAAACTAATTTATATATTAGTCAACGATAACCGAAGCAAACACAGTATGCAGTTTTTAAATGAAGGGTTTTATTATTAAGGGAAAAAAACACAACTACATAGCCCCGTGCGATCTCTGTCAAACCATGAATCATGCTGGTAAACTTGTAAACATGGTTTATAAATTGCAGACTTGTAATAAGATTTGCTTTATTAAAAAGGAATATTTGGAGTTGCTGTAGCCTAATAGGCACTTAGCTTAGCCCTCCACAGATAAATAGCACAAGCCCTGAAAATGTAATGCATATTATGCAAACACTTAATAATTAATAGGATTAGATTGTTATATAATGGCATTTAATAGATTATGCTTTCAATAAAACGTTTGCAGTTGGTTTGTAAAAGCTATTTTTGTGTATGTTTAGCCTGAATTTTTGTTGTATTTACATGGTTTTGACCGACATAGAAAATGACCAACAGAGAGCTGAAAAGACCAGGCAGTATATATAACAGGTAAACTTAACAAAAGTAAAGCTGCCAATCATATCTATCTATAGAAATAAACAATTGGAGGTTAAAATATGTTAAACTAAGAACTAAGCAAGACAGTGAAAACAGAACAAAATAACAATAGAACACAAGTATATCACTGACATACATATATATATATATATATATATGTCAGTTAAATATTAAATTTATTGTTAGGGAAAATTTATGTTAGGGAAAATATTAAATACAATTTTCAAAAATAGCAAAAATCTAGAGAAACTAAAAATACATATAATTTTGTTGAAATGTTGTAGTTTGTAATTTCTTTGCAATATTTTGCATGAATTTAATTGTATTATCTTTCCATTTCTAAAGATTTTCTTTTACTAAAATATTATTTTAATAAATATATCAGCTTAATAAATATGTTTTATTCAAATGCACCAATATATATAACCCATATTCAATAAGAAATTGATAAAAATATTCATTTTCAAAATGGGGTGTACTCATTTATGCTAAGCACTGTATATATATATATATATATATATATATATATATATATATATATATATATATAAGCTGATGTACTAGAGGCATCATTGTGAGATATTTCTCAGCCTTTATATTTACATTTGAACAGAAACTTAATGTCAGAATTTGTCAGAAGTATGAATAATTTGGGGCTTGACTACATTTTTTTTTGAAAATCCACACAAATACAAAAAAAATCCTTTTTTAAAATCACCTTTAATTATTGTTTTTGCATTACACAAATAGATCAGTAACTCCTTCACCTTTACCTCTGAGGCTCCTCAGCTGAACCGGCACATCACTCTTCACACTGTCTCCATCCTCTTCAGCAACAGATTCAGAGCGGGCTAATGGCAGTTCATTCTGAGCCAGCCAGTCTGCCACCTTTACCTCCGCTGCCACCATGGCAGCCTGCAAAGCACTCAGCTCCTCCCCAGCCCCTCTTTTTGGCCGCTGTCGAAGGTCTTGGTTACTCTTTGAAGCTTTGTTTCCCTTCCCTGAAGCTGCTGTGTCAAACTCAATAGTGAAGGAGGCATGTCCGTGAGTGCCACCTTCCAGCGCCGGGACGGTCAAAACTGATGCAACTGCTTCTGAGCTGTTGTGTAGACTTTCTCTTGCTTCTCCCCCTACTGGAGGAGTCTCTTTACTGGGGATCTCAAAGTAACTTGGTTCCTGGGTTCCCAAATTCTGTGTGGTTTCTGGTCCTATCTGCAACTTAGTAGCTGTTTCTTTACGGCCTGAGTGAAGACATAACATGTGCACATTATTAAAGTTAACAATAGTGGGTAAATCTACATGGAGATCAGCAATCTAAGTGTTTACATTATTCTGAAAGATGACATCATAATGAAGTTGTTTACATTAGAGCTGCTTTCAGAATATCCCTTTCATTTTCCAGTTTTACATGTTATAGTACATGGACTAAATAATGGGACACGGCATTGTGTACCCATATGATCCCATTCGATATGGTAAAAATATACTTTTTTTTTTAGCCAAAATATATTTAACTATATGTTAAAATATATGTTGTACCTGTGTTGTTCAACAAAATACAATTTAAATACATTAAATTTATTTAGATACAAATAAAATATATTTCTATATATATTTTAGTGTGAAGAAAATACATTTGCAAACTTACAGTATAATGTGTATGGAGATCAAAGTCATTCATTCATTTTCTTTTAGGCTTAGACCCTTTATTAATCCGGGGTCGCCACAATGGAATGAACCACCAACTTATCCAGCACATGTTTTATGCAGTGGACACCCTTCCAGCTGCAACCCATCTCTGGGAAACATCCATACACACTCATTCACACTCATGCACTACGTACTCATACAACACTGCATGTCTTTGGACTGTAGGGGAAACCGGAGCACCCGGAGGAAACCCACACGAACACAGACAGAACATGCAAACTCCACACAGAAACGCCAACTGACGCAGCCGAGGCTCAAACCAGCGACCTTCTTGCTGTGAGGCGACAGCACTACCCACTGCATCACCGGAGATCAAAGTATTAATTTTATTTTTAATTTATTTAATGCAATTAACAACAACAACAATAATAATAATAATAATAATAATAATAATAATAATAATAATAATAAATATGCATCTTATCAGAAAACTACTGGATGCAAACAATATATATTTAGGCTAAAATATATTTTCGACATCAATACCAAAATAAATTGATTAATAAAATCTTATAAACTTTATTAACTTGGTGCACCTTCAATTGCACGTTATGTTTTTGCTTGTAAACCAGATCAACAGGTTAGTTAATTAATAACATGAGTTAACATTAATAACACAACCGATTCTGATTGGTCAGTCCTTCGACCTTTCAAGGTATAGCATTGAATCCTTTTATATTTATGTAGCCTACTTACATCCACATTTATATGTATCTGCTTGTCAGTCACACCGCGGTTTTTGACTTTTTGACGCCATCTTTTGAATGAATAATACGCAAGTATCGGTAAGTATGCTTCCTTCAAATGTTTTCGTTTCTGTCAGGTTTGCGTTTTTGGCGCCATCTTGTGACTGAATAATGCGTAGTTTCTTGTATTGTATGCTTCGCTGTTTTCATTTCTGTCAGCTTTGTATTTTTGACTGTTTGGCTCCATATTGTGACTGAATAATGTCCAGTTCAGTCGTTTCTGTCAGATTTGTGTGTGATTTAAGAATTAATATCTATAACAGCTCTAAACAATGTTTTTATATTTTGTGGCAAGTAGTCGTGTAATAAACGGGATAAAGTACATCCAGGATGCTTGTTTTTGCGAAATAAACCTTTCAGTCTTGTACAACAGTGCATATTCCACTTTTACATCAGGCTGCCGATAAGCCTGTCAGGATTTATTCTGCAGTTACAACCTCCTTGTACCTTATCACTAACATAAATGTGCTCAAGGTCTTACCTGCTTCACTTCTAGCTTGCTTTGCATCATGTTTTACAGAATTTTCATCATCTGCATCCCCGTCACCCCACCAAGATGGCTGTCCGTAAAGAGGGGTTCCTCTGTGGAGCACAGCTATGTCCCCTAATGAAAGTTTGACATATTTTTGAGTTTGATAAGTTACATTGACACTTATTAATTTTGTATAAATACTTC
>CAIGQZ010000461.1:10833060-10852772 GCA_903798205.1 Danio tinwini | reverse complement strand
TCTCTCTCTCTCTCTCTCTCTCTCTCTCTCTCTCTCTCTCTCTCTCTGCCCATTGGCTGCTGGGGTCTACGGTTCACATGCAGCCCATCATTGGTTTTTACGAGTCTCTCCCCCTCCCACTCGCAGCCGTCCTGCTCTCGCCTGTGTTTAGCAGATCCATGTCCATCATCTACCTCTCTGGACGGTCAAGTTCGCTGGCACGTCACGTCCGCACTTGAACTTGCACAAGCTCAGGGGGCTTCGCTTACTTTCCGTTCCTGTCTTGTATTTTCCTCCAAGAAGCCATGAAGCCCAACACAAGCGTCTTCTCGCCGGTACAAGCGTATTTTATGTACTATTCTCTATAATTCATGTGGGATACCCGATGCATCGCTGAAGAAGATTTTTACTCTGGACACCCTGAAGACTCTGGCGCTTCCCAATGTGAGCCCAGCTGAGACCGAGTCCAACATGTCTCGCCGCAAGCAGGGCAAACCCCAGCACTTAAGCAAACGGGAGTTTTCGCGTAAGTTAGCGGAAAGTTCTTCTGCTTTTTCTATCTGTCTGGATTGCTCAAGTGCGTCTCGTGAAGTGCGTCTCGTGTTTTGGAACGAAGCGCGTTTTAATGGTTCGCGCGAAGGTTGATTACGCATTACGCATATGTGTATTTATATATGTATAAATCAGACGATATTTGTAAGCAGTTTGAAGTAATGTAAATCTGCGTTCACACTCCCTTGAGGTCCGTTAAAAGCAAAAACTTGTAATAATTAAAAGTAATAAATGCATTTGCGTATGATGATGATTATTAATTTTTATGAGGACCATGTAGGCTTATTCTGGGTTTCCAAAAATGAAACAAGTGCAAATGTTCATTTTAAACTGTTTCCTACCCGCAACTTTCTTGAAAGACAAATGTCAAGCTATTATTCAGTGAAATAAGGTTTGCTCTTTAGTGAAACAGAGATTTCTTTATATTATTTTGCACATACAACTGAGGTCTTTTGTCAAACCTGTTTAAATCCCCGGAGAACCTCTCAAAGCACCACAAGTGCAGCTTCTAATTTTTGTATTTACAAATGTTACATCTATTATGAATGAAAAAACCTCCACGAACTTCATATCAAGGTGATTGTTACCCTTGAGTCATTTCAGTTCAATTTTATACCTGTATTTTATTTTATTTTATTATTTTTTGTGCGTGTTTTCCGATGCGGAGTTGTGATGTGTATCCGCTAGGGGGCAGAAAAATTACAAACGAAGGTCCGTTCAGGATGAGAGACACTGCTGGATGAACTTGAACTTGGTCTCAGCCCCAGCCTTCGTCCATTTGTTCAGTTCTGTATACATTCACAGTGTTGCTTATGTAAACATTGCTTCGGAGGACATGTGGGTCAATGACAAAGTATGTCAGAGATGATAAAAAAGAGAACTGTGTTGCTGATCTAGATTGAGATAGATAGGCCTACCCTTAGATATGCTATTGATAGTACAGTTTTAAAATATGTTATTCTTTTGTTGGCCACACTTTATTTTAAGGTACAAATCGTGCTATTAACTGAAACTTTTAGCTCAATAAAAGACTAATTTAAAGCTAGGGTTAAGTATTGGGTAGGATTAGGGAGGCAGAATAAGATCCTACATGCTAATAAGAGCCAATATCTTAATAATAAAGTTATAATCAAGTAGTTAATAGTAGAAATTAACTACTAACTAGCTTTTCAGATACTATTCTTGCATTTAATACTCAGTTAAACAGTTTTAGAATAATTTAATTTAAACTAATGACCTATATGTCTTTATGGTCATTTAAAATGTTGATAAATAAGCAATATTACATCAGGTTATATTATCTTAAAGTATCCATAATAGTTTATTGAATAGCTTTTTAAATAAAATAAAAAATCACCTGTTTGCCCAGCGAACAGGTTTTAAGGTACAAATATTGCTATCAACTGAAACTTTTAGCTTAATAAAATACTAATTTATAACTATAGTCAAGTATTGGGTAGGATTAGGGATGTAGAATAAGATCCTACTCTATATGTGCTAATAAAGAGCCAATATCTTAATAATAAATTAATAAACCAGTAGTTAATAGTAGAAATTAAAGCTATTATTCAGATACTATTCTTGCATTTAATACTCAATGTTAAGCATTTGTGGAATAATTTAACAACATCATTGACCTATATGTCTTTATGGTAATGTAATGTTGATAAATAGCAATATTACATCATTAAATCTTAAAGTATCCATAATAGTTTATTGAATAATAAAACAAAATCCCCTGCACTGTAAAACAATCCTGGTTGCCTTAGATTTTTAAGCTGAATCAAATTAACCTTATAAGTCTATTACCTTCTTATCTTAAACTGACTTAAAACAGCTTGTGTTACGTATAAAATTAAGTTAAAACATGATTAACTTAGTTTAATGTTATAATGAACAAAAAACATATGCCGTCATGACTAATTGGTTATATATTTTTTTACAGTGTAATATTAGGGGGGTAGAATAAGATCCTACTCTATATGCGCTACTAAACAGCCAATATCCTAATAATAAAGTAACAAGCTAGCAGTTAATAGTGGAAATTAAACTAATAGCTACAAGCTATTCAGAGACTTTCCTTGCATTTAATACTTAAGCATTTTTGGAATTATTTAACAACATCATTGACCTAAATGTCTTAATGGTAATTTAATATGTTGATAAATAAGCAATATTACATCATTACTTCTTAATAGTGTATTGAATAGTTTTTAAATACTAAACAAAATCACATGCACTGTAAAAAAAATATTGGTTGCCTTAAATTTTTAAGCTGAATCAAATTAACCTTATGAGTCTATTTAACTAATGTTAAACTGACATAAAACAGTGTGTGTAATGTATAAATTTAAATTAAAACATGATTAACTTATTAACTTAACTAAGGATTAAGTTTAATAAGTTATAATGAACTAAAAACATGTTGTCGTGAATAATTGATCTGTTTTACAGTGTGTTTGCCCAGTGCACATTTCAATCCAAGATGTGTTAAACATGTTTTGTAAGAAAAGAAACATTACAGAGGATCAATTAGAATGATGTTTTTTTTTTCCTGAGAAACTTACATCGTCGCCCCCACCTTTTGTCCCACACGACCTGACACAGAATTAGGGTTAACCTAGCACTGATGGCAACAATCTCCCTCAGCCCAGTTCAGACGCATGATATGGTCTTGATTGCTCTTTCGTATGTTCTGGCTGTCTTCAGGGAACTACCCCACATACTCCCCTCAATAGCTAACCTCGGTTCAGAGGATTCCAGCACTTTTAACTAAATGGGTTCCAATCATCTCGAAGTCAAATTAGAATCTATTTTTTGATTCTCAGAGGTGTTGGGTTCATTAAGACGTGAGATTGGCAGGATAATGAACAGGGTCATGCAACTAAAGCGAACAACCCCCTCCTCTTTATACCATTACTGGGCAACCACTGTTTTTTTTTTTCTGGCCATCTTTGGTTTCTCATCTTCTCTGCATCTTCCTTTCATTGATTGATCGTCAGGATTCCTCTGACAGAAGTGTCAGCGTTTCGGTAGTGCATATTAAGGGTGGGATTGCTGTGCTGATGCATATATGAATATCAACAATCAGCATATTTATTATACACCCATGTGACTACATATGGGTAGATGATAAATAGACAGTAAAATTGTTTTGTGTGTGTGTGTGTGTGTGTGTGTGTGTGTGTGTGTGTGTGTGTGTGTGTGTGTGTGTGTGTGTGTATGTGTGTGTAAAAAACATTTTTTTAAAGAAAAAAATTATATTTATTTAATCTGAAGTCTGATGTTTGAGAAAA
The DNA here is from genome assembly GCA_903798205.1 of Danio tinwini. Classification (NCBI taxonomy): domain Eukaryota; kingdom Metazoa; phylum Chordata; class Actinopteri; order Cypriniformes; family Danionidae; genus Danio; species Danio tinwini. The sequence goes on along the minus strand of CAIGQZ010000461.1, from coordinate 10,848,945 downwards.
TATATCTCAAATATATAATTTATATATAAATTATATATATAATTTTAGCACTTTCACTGTTGTTTTAAAATGTTTTTTCTGAATTGTACCTTAAATATGTTGTATGGTGTGACAGAAAACATTAAGAAAAACAACTCAATATAATACCACCTCACAAGAAGATTGCTGGTTCAAGTCCCAGCGGGGTCAGTTGGCATTTCTGTGTGAAGTTTGCATGCTCTCCCCGTGTTTGCAGGGGTTTCCTACATGCTCTGTTGTTACGTGCCTTCCCTATCTAGAGCCAGGGTGGCCCTATCTAGGGGTATGATTCTCGCTTAGGGTACGAGGGGTTGCGGGTTTATATCCCGGACGAGCCCCCAATTGTTGAGTGTTTTTAGATTTATCCTGAACTTATCCTCATGTAATGCCAATTATTTAATATGAAATTATGAATTATATATATTTTTTCTCTATAATATTTCTAATAAACAGAGGTGGCTCACCAAAGTACAACTAAACGTAACAATTTTATTGTCATTGCCAGTGATGGACAAAAATACATTAAAATGTATTTTAAAATAAAATACCAGATACTTCAATTTTACAATAAACTAAAAAACACAGCAGCCACAACACGTATCAAAATAAAATACTGTATTTTTTAAATACTACAAAGTACTTTTACATGGTAGTATAACATTTCTTCGCAAACCTTCCATCAATAGGCATATTCGATCAATCTCTTCACCGTTGAACTGACTTTGTGAAGTAAACAATGTTTGATAACAACAGCTTTTCTCTGAGCAAGTTTAAGTCCACCACTGTAGGACTAATTTGTATGTTGTTTGTCTTGTTTTCCTGGCATCTACATCAGCAATGAATCCAAAACTACTATTATCTGTACAGTATACTCATTCTCCTAAGATTTTGTCAGTTCTTTAACTGAAAGAGTTTCAATTTAACCTCTTAGTGAACACAAGTACACAGTCTTTAGGTGTTTTGCTGTTGTAAACTTTGTCTGCATTTGAGACTGAGATTGAGAATGATTATGTGCTGAAGGCTCCTCATTCTGTTCTTAAGGACTGATGTTTTATTCCATCTCATTTTTTATGCAAAAAGGCAGATGCTGAGTTGTTCACTATACTGCCTTTACATACTGGTCCAGGCATTGTGCAGTATACTATTTTCAATGATTGTTGACGTTTGTTGTCATCTTTCTGTTATTTTCTTTATGTGTGTGTAACTTCCATTCATAATCCAAGCATTGAACACCTTCTTAATCAATTTTCTGTTCTGATCTCAAGATGATCAATCTGAGGTCGCATTTTTATGATGTCAGACTTCTTACAAACAATTTTACAGTATTTTAAGAATACAAAAATATAAGACACTTAAGTATTTTCATAGAAAATGTTAACCCATTTTCATAAACCCTGCCAAATACAAATGACAAAATACTATTTTATAATTATTTAAAATATATAAATGTATCATAAATACCGTCCATCTCTAGTGGTTCCCAAAAAATTAAATATATAGTGTCACATGATCTTGAATGAAAGTCTTCAATAATTAAAGTTTTTAGTGGAATTATCATGTCGATTTAAATGTCATGTCAACAACCCATGCCATGTAACACCTCTGCAACACATTTCCATTCAAATGTACATCAATATAATCATCACTTGTGCAATATGTGTAATTAGCACTTATCAAGCCATTATCAGGTTTCACCATAGCATCGCTCACACATATTTTCTGCATTTCTCCTACTGTAGCCGAGCCAGTGACGGCAGATATCCCAGAGGACGGAGAAAGCAATCCCGGATCAGAACCATCCACCCCTAAAGGGGACCAGGACCTCCTCACTTGTGGTCAGTGCCGCTCCAGGTTTCCTTTGGCCGACATCCTGGTGTTCATTGAGCACAAACGCAGGCAGTGTCAAGGACGCCTATGCATGGACAAATGTTCAGACCTGCCACCGTCGCCTCCACCCGCAGGCCTGCGGCGAGCCTGCGTCCCAGTGGAGGTGGCGGTTCAAGTTTCGCCCCACGGAGAGGAGCGTTTAGCCTCCACGCCACATGGATTACGGCCCAAGCAGGAGAATTTATCAGGTAGAGTAACAGATGCTTGCGCATGAGAGGGCAAAACTTCTAATTGGAAGGCCCTGATGAATACCATGTTCCTGCTCACGTTTTTTTTCACAGCCTTCCACTTTTTGTGACGAAAATAGTGTCCTCACTGTCACTATGAATGGGCATTTTCTCAGTTCTCTCATGTGGCTTTTCGCAGATGTTGCTGCGTTTAGTGTGGTTTTCACAAGATCGTATCTCACTCCAGTAAATGTATAGCTGCAGCGAGAGAAAAAGACAAGAAAATCATTTTCAGCTGTCTGAGAAAAGACCTGCCACAGATTGTTATGGATTGTAGTCATTTTCATAATTATGAAAGAGTGATTCTTCCTGCGAGAGGAAAAACATGCAGCATGCATTATGATATTATGTTGCAGTTATGCATTTACAGTTCCTGTGCTGGGATGCTAATTCATTTTGTAGGGTTCCATTTTAGTTTTTAGTATGATGCTGTTTCAACTTGTCCCTGATCAACCTTTTAGCTTAAATTGTGATGACATTATCATTTGTTTATACTATAAAAAATACTGGGTTGTCTTAACCCAATGCTAGGTTGAATATGGACACAATCAAGTGTTGGGTTAAAACATGTAATTTATATTTAATAATAATAAAGACCCAATGTTGGGTTTGTTTGACACAATACTGGGTTAATATTAGTCAAGGGACGATAACTGTTTTCAAGGTTTTAAAACCTTTTATGTGTATGTGGTATGTGTATGATTTTTTTATTTACGTTTTTTATTGTATTTATTTATTTATTTTTGTTTAGGACAACAGTATCTCCAGCAGAAAAGATATCCAAAGATGCCATTTTAAATGGTAAAGAAATCTGTGTTTTTGAAACAGCAGAAGTCAATAATTCATTTGAACTATTTAGCCTGACATGTTTACTGTCCCAAAATATTTAAATGTTTCTCAAAGTAAATTATATCGTGTTCAAAGGGTAAAAGTTTTAGTTTTTTACCCAGACATTTAAAAAGAATATATTTTAGAGCAGTATTTACAATACCGTGAAACCATAATATTTTTATCATTCACTCATTTTCTTTTCGGCTTAGTCCCTTTATTAATCCGGGGTCGCCACAGTGAAATGAACCACCAACTTATCCAGCATACAGTTGAAGTCAGCATTATTAGCCCCCCTGATTATTATTTCCCCCAATTTCTGTTTAACTGCACTGTTTTCTGTTGATTTTTTCAACACATTTCTAATCATAATAGTTTTAATAATAATAACTGATTTATTTTATCTTTGCCATGATGACAGTAAATAATATTTTACTAGATATTTTTCAAGACACTTCTATACAGCTTAAAGTGATATTTAAAGGCTTAACTAGGTTAATTAGGTTAACTAGGCAGGTTAGGGTAATTAGGCAAGTTATTGTATAATGATGGTTTGTTCTGTAGACAATCTGAAAAAAATTAGCTTAAAGGGGTTAATAATTTTGACCTTAAAATGGTTCTTAAAAAAATTAAAACTGCTTTTGTTCTAGCCGAAATGTGAAAATGTCCTTGCTCTGTTAAACATCATTTGGTAAATTTTTAAAAAAGAAAAAAATCAAAAAGGGGCTAATAATTCTGACTTCAACTGTATGTTTTACACAGCGGATGCCCTTCCAGCTGCAACCCATCACTGGGAAACATCCATACACACTCATTCACTACGGCCAATTTAGCTTACCCAATTGACCTATACGGCATGTCTTTGGACTTGTGGGAAAAACTAGAGCACCTGGAGGAAACCCACGCAAACACGGGGAGAACATGCAAACTCCACACAGAAATGACAACTGAATAGCCGAGGCTCGAACCAGCGACCTTCTTGCTGTGAGGCGATTGTGCTACCCACTGCGCCACCATGATGCCAATATTTTTATCATACCGTCATTATCATCACACCATCAAAATCTTATACCGGCCCATGCCTAGTTAATACAACCCATCATTTTTTAAAGTGTAAATCACATTGGAATGCGGTTTACTGGTAGCAATTTACAATTTAAGTTTTCATTCGTTAGCGTTAGTTAACTACAGTACAATAGTGAACACAAACAACAACTAAACCATGCTGAATTTATTAATCTTAGTGTAAAAAATGTAATTGCAAATTAGCATAGAAACAGTTTTCACCAACAATTAACTAATAACACGTTGAATTAAATGTGAATTTTTTAAGTGGCAGCACTTGCACATCACATGTACTTATTATAGTAATAAACGTACATTAATTACACGTACCCAAGCTAAGTGGATATTTGTGTAATTACACTAACAACATCACCTTAACAGTTTGTAAGAGGAATATATGATGCAGTTTTAGGAGTAGGGGAGAGCGGGGATGAAAGTAACGTAGGACGCCAGTAACAAAGCGATTTTCTTAAAGCCCTGACAACATTTGATTTCCAGGCTATAACAGCACATTCAGCATGCAACCCTCGATGGAGCTGCCAATTATCATGTGATTTTTAGAATGTGTCCCGTGGTTAGGTCCGAATTTCAGTTTTTAAGTGTAGAAAGTATTGTAGCGGTGCTTTTTTCCTTATTACAAGTTGTGTTTCTCTTTTCATGCGTCACACTAATGATCTATCTACAGGCTATTTAGTGCAATAGCACATCCTTAAGTATGCAATCTCTGAGATTTTCAGTTTAAAAGTAAATTAGGTTTAAATGGCAAGCGTTCCTGTGGCGATGAAAGTAACACTGTTATGTTCAGGGCTTTACATTAACATCCGCCAACCCGCCAAATGCGGGTAGATTTCAGCTCTGACGGGTTAGACAGACACCTCCACTAGCCACTTTGGCTGGTTGGAAAGCATTTTTAAATTGTAGTTTTCTTAAAAGCAGGGTTTGAAAATAAGCATGGCCCAATATTTGTGCAAATGTGGTCTTAGAATGGAGAAGCAGCACGACTGACAAAAATAACTGTGTTCGCACGAGCAGGAAGCAGGTAAATACCGAATGAGACGATGATCACTCGCACGCACAGATGATGTGATGCGCGCGACTGTTAAAAAGCGAGCGTGCTCCCGTTTACTTGCGTGAAGCAAACGGCCATCAGTTCTCTTTGAAATAGAATGGACAAAGAGCGATGATCATGCACCCACAGTCCTGCTGCTTTCAAGAGCTTCAGATAAAAAAAAAACAAAAAACTGTTTTTGTAAGCAGCAGCGGTCAGTGCTTTTTAATTATTCTTTGAACAGATTATTAACAGGCCTATATTAACTGTGTGCGCTTGATCATTCTTTTTATTATCAAACGTATGGTAAAATGGTATGTTTCACCAGCTTTCTTTTACTTACAGTTATTTTTGCTAATATGGTTTAATTATTTTTTTTACAATAACATTGCTTTAATGAGAGATTACTCTTCGTTTATGCGTAGTTAACTGCTAATCTGGGACAATTTTGTTATTTATTTATTTTTATTAAGTTTTGTTTAATTAAAAAGTGCACCTATACAGCTATATTTTCCTTGTTTCGACACTTAAAACTTAAAAAATTGTGGCTAAGAAATACGTATTTGGTGTGGTCAGAGATAAATTTTGGTAAATCCTTAATTTTGAGCCCTGAAAAGTCATGTGAAATAAAAACTGATTGCATTGCGACAACCCATTTGCTCATGCACACTGAGCAAGCTAATACACAATGCACACAAGAAGTTAAATGAATGAGAAGGCATGTGTGCATAACACATCTAAATCAAGTCATTTTAGCATGTCAAAGTCAAATTTATGCATATAAAATATATTTTCCCAACAAGAAAAGTGTAGCTAATGAAAATGGCAAGTGGCTAGTAATGTTGGAATCTACAGTGGCTGGTGATCAAAACAGTTAATTTTAAGCCCTGTTTATGTCCCACTGCTAGTATTCATATCTTATTTTTCACTTCCACATTAGACTTTGCAGTGTTTTGATTAATATGTTTTATAAACAATGCATATTGTCAATAATAAAAATATATAAAAAATTGTAGAAAATGTTCACATTTTGCATTGCTGGATTGCGTTTGAAACGTTTGATAAAACTGAAATTTCATAGATATATTGAAGGCCATAGTCAGATCAAGGTTATAATAGTTTTGAATTTTTCATTAGTTTTTATTTTTATTTCATTTTAACATTTTGTTTTCAAATTTAGTTAGTCTAAATTCATTTTAGCTGTAGATTTACTAGTTTTTATTTGAAATTGGGGTGTCATGTTGGCGCAGTGGGTAGCGCGATCACCTCACAGCAAGAAGTTCCCTGGTCAGTTGCCATTTCTGTGTGGAATGTGGAGTTTGCATGTTCTGTGTGGAGTTTGCATGTTGCATATTCAGTTGGCCTTTCTGTGGAGTTTGCATGTTCTCCTTGTGTTTGCAAGGGTTTCCTCCGGGTGCTCTGGTTTACCCCACAAGTCTAAAGACATGCTCTGTGAATTGGGTAAGCTAAGATTGTACATAGTGTATGAGTGTGAATGAGTGTGTATGGATGTTTCCCAGTGATGGGTTGCAGCTGGAAGGGCACAAACATATGCTGGATAAGTTGGTGGTTCATTCCGCAATAAAAAAAAATTCATAAAAGCAATACCCATTTTTTTTTTTTGAGTTAAGTCGAATTAATTGTTTTACCTGGAGAACATGAACTGATGTCAACAATTAGTTGTTTAGCTGGAGGTGGGGTGCAAGTGTAGTGCAACCAGTTTTGTATTGTTTTTTTGCTTTTTCTGATGTTGCGCTTTCTGCACTTGTCAAGAGTTTTACTTACACATAATCTACACTTAACAACAACCCACTTCTTTTCTTCGATGAGTTAAAAATAACAAGAATCCATTGCAAAAATGTAAGTCTCCGGCCTGCCATTGTTTGTGTTTCCGACTGTCTGTATGATGACGAGAGATTCGCAAATGAATCTTTTGTTTTTAACTGGAACTTCTAAGTGAACCGGTCGAATCAGTTTATTGAATTGAACGGAGTTGTCGTAAAACAGTTTGCGTCTTTAGTACTAACATCCTGGATACCCCCTCTGACCAGTATCCTGAGTTATTCAGTTACTAAAACAGTACAGGGATTCATCTGCTGTGAAAAAGGAGACCTGATGATGATGAAGATCAGTGCAAGTCAACTGTATGTTCCCTCGCAGCCTGCTCTCTCATTGAGTTTGTGATTCAACCTGATTAAGGTCAGTTTTATTCCACAATATATTTTGTAAAAGCCAATTAAGCAAGGTAAAAAGTAACTCGCGTTACATTTTTTTAAAAGTAACTTAAGTATTATTACTTATTTTTAAAAGTAATACGTTATTTTACTTGTTACTTTGGAAAAGTAATATTATTATGTAACGTGCGTTACTTATAATGCGTTTCCCCCAACACTGCTTACTATAGTATTAAAGTATATTGTGTATAATTACAGTACATGTAACCAAACTATATATTTGTGTAATTACACAGTAACAGCATCCCCTTAAATAGTGTGTATAACATGTTTATCAATGCATGCCTATGGCACTATTTCTCATCACATACAAAATTTCCCCGTCCAGACAGGTCACACGCTTTCGCCGTTACATGTGAAGCACACGCGTGATCTGTCGCGTCCTGCAAGCAGATGTCCATCACAACAGATGGAATTCTGTATCGGCTGTAAATGGTGAATCCGTTAAAGGTTCACGCTTGGAGAAATTTGCATGATAAACAATTTAAGATATGCATGTGGACAGCTTTTAATACCTACCCCCCTTTCTTAAAAACACCCCATCACACCCCCATTTTATTCAAGTCTGAATGCCCCCGAGCGGCCAGACGATGAGCTCAGGCAATAACCCCCTTCTGCAGACCTCCATCCCCTGCCCCCTTATCTGCTTTCTCTCTGGGGTTATTTTCTTAAGTACATCCATGTGAAGCCATGATATTCCTATGCCTCATGAAGCTTTGCGTGAATTATACAAGCAACCCCTATTAAAGGGATAGTACACCCAAAAATTAAAATGACTCATTTATTCTTCCTCATGTGGTTTTAAACATAATTTCATTCATCTGTTGAACACAAAAGAACATATTTAGGAGAATGCTGATGGCTGGAATCCACTTTTTTATGCTGTAAAAAAATTATATGACAAAAAGTCATGACTACAAATGTGTTATGCTACTTATAATCAGGTTTCAAATGCATATTTCAAGTTGTGCAAAGTTTAACTTAATATTTTTAGACAATATAAGTTGAGATGGCTACAAAAGTTAATTTGATTCAACTAAACAATATAGTCAGCCCAAATTTCTTACAGTGCATTTTAGGAATTAAAATGACTATGGAATCAGTGCTTAAAAGCAACCAGCATTTTTCAAAATGCTTTTGTGTTCAGCAGAAGAAAGACACTTAAAAATAGATTTTAATCAAGTAAAGGATGAGTAAATGATTGAAGAATATTCATTTTTGGGTGAACTATCTCATTTAACTGTAAACAATAAGTGAAAAAATGGCCATGAAGTAACAAATTACTTCCAGCTAGGCATGCATGGGACGATAACCGTTTTTAAGGTATACCGTGGTTTGGAAAAGTCAAGGTTTTAAAACCGTCAAAATTTTCTGCAATACTGTTTCTAAGGTATGTGTAATATTTTTTATTTACTTTTTTTGTTTGTTTTTTAAGACAACAGTACCTCCAGCAGAAAAAAAAATATCTAAAGATGTCGTTTTAAGATGTAAAGAAATCTGTGTTTTAAAAACCAATGAAGACAGCAGAAGTCAATGATTCATTTGAATAATTTAGCCTGACATGTTTACTGCTCCAAAAAAATCTAATTTCAATTTTAAAAGGGAAAAAGTTTTAGTTTTTTACCCAGACATTTAAAAAGAATATATTTTAAAGCAGTAATCACAATACCGTAATACAGTGAAACTGTGATTTTATTATCCAAGGTTATCATACCGTCAGAATCTTATACCGGCCCATGCCTACTTTCAGCAGACCATGAATAACCCCAAAAAATCAAAACAAGTGTTAGTTGTGATAGTTGGGATACTAGTGTCACATTAAAATACCAAGCGTGACATCATTTTCATGATCTACTCTGTAAAAAGCAACATACCTGTAGGCTTCATTCTGAAAATGTACCCCTAAAAATTAAAAATGTATTAACCACAAAGTCATTGATGTTTCCAGCGATATAGTGTAAATGGATATATTTCAGAAATGCAAGTTGCAAGTAGATGGACGTGGATCGTTTTTGTTCTTAAAAGCAGTTTTAAAAACTAAAACGCATTAGTGTAAAGGTTAAAACACTTCCAATGTGTCCGAATTTGCATACTTCCATACTATATAGTATGCTAAAAACAGTATCCGAGATTGTCCGAATTGCAACATAGGCTCATTATTATGTATTATGTATATATATATATATATATATATATTTATATATATATACATAATTATATATTATGTAGCCAGAGGTACGTATGGGTGCATTTTGTCATTAAAACAAATGTTACAGGCGGTTTGACAACGTTCCTTTTCGCGCTTACCAGCTGACCACTTATCTCCATATGGACGGCTTTCCTGCTGTTTGTCTAGTAGCTTGTCATATACGTCGGCAGACTTGAGATGCAGATAGAAGTTGTCCATGATGATGCGGTTTGAGTCCGGCAAAGAATGGTTCCAGAAAGTGGGTAAGACAAGAAAACAAAAGCCAAAAAAAATATATAAAATAAAAAACAAATTTTAATTGTAAATAACATGGTAAAAATGTGGTAAAATCTGAAAATGTGGTAAAAATCAAGGGAGTGCTTTTCTTTTCATTTGGGTTTAGGGAAGTGGGTGTTCTGGTCGATCAGTGCTTTTGAAAACACTATTGGTTGGGTTTAGGGAAGGAGGAGGGTGGGTCAGTTGATCGGTCAGTCAGTCAGGATTTACAGGAAAACAGCAGGCACGAATGGCACTTGCGAGAAAAATGTAAGATCTCAAAAAGCGCACACAGCGGCCTCTGGTGGATTCGTGTAAACAAAAACTACAAAAACTTACGTATTTGGGTCTCTCTAGAAATGTATATAGTGGTACGTTTTCAGAATGTGCCTGGGTTGCTAAAAATGCTAGTTTCCACAAACGTCCTTCATGTTGTTTCAACACAAATATATTGTTAAAACTGAATTGTTTTTACAATTTTAAGTGGATTGAACATAAAACAATTTACGTCAATCTCCCAAAAAAAATCTCAAGTATTGTTGTTTTTTACAGTGTAGATCATGAAAATAATGTTACGCTTGATATTTTAATGTGACACTAGTATCCCAGCTATCATAACTAACACTTGTTTTTAGTGTTTTTTAGGGTTGTTCGATATCTGCTGGATGTAATGTGTTACTTTGTGTCCAGTTATTTCATTGATTGTTTACAGTTAAAAGGGATAGTTCACCCAAAAATGAAGATTTTTCAATCATTCACTCATCCATTGCTTGTTTAAAACCTAGTTTATTTCTTCTGTTGAACACAAAAGGTTTTTTATAGTCATAGCCTTCATTGTTTAGTTAAATCAAATTAACTTTTGTAGTCATCTCAACTTAACTTATCAATTAAACTGACTAAAATATTAAGTTAAACTTTGCTTAAGTTGTAAAATATGTAATTGAAACCTGATTAATGTTAATATGAAACATTTGTAGTCATGACATTTTGTCACATCACTTTTTTACAGTTTGAAAATTGATCCCAGCAATCAACATTCTTCAAAATATTTTCCTGTCTTCAACAGAAGAAAGAAATTAGGTTTAAAACTACATTCATGTCGCCCCAACACAAATAGAACATATTTATTCTATATATATTGTTTTTTTTTACAAATTTAAGTAGATTAAACATAAAACAATAAAGTTGTCCTAAACAAAAGCTCAGGTATTGTGTTGTTTCAGCTCATTTTAACTAAGTAGTTTGCAAGCAGCAAAAATCTTATTTTTTTGGAGTGTATAAAATAAAGCACAGCACACATGTACTTCTAACTCAGTTTTACTATGCAAATGGATGATTTATAACACCTTGAATTGTTTCAGTTCCTTTGAATGGAAGTTCCCCAAACCAGAAGTCCAAAATAAATTGAAACGCAGTGGTCACATATTGTTGTTTAAAGGGGTAGTTCACGCAAAAATGACATTTACTCACCATTTGCTCACCCTCATTGGTTCCAAATCTGTATTATGTTAAACACCAAATAAGATATTTTAAAGAAAGCTAAAAACCTGTAACCACTGACTTCAATAACAAGACAAACAAATACTCAATGGTTACAGGTTTCCAGCTTTCTTCAAACTATCTTCTTTTGTGTTCAATAGAAGAAAGAAACTCCCAAACAGGTTTGGAAGAAGTAAATGTTGAGTAAAAAGGGACAGAACTTTTTAGTTTTGAATGAACTATGAATTAAATAAGCAATGTACCATCTCCTGGTCTGCATAGGTGGCTACATAGATAAAAGGAGAAGAGCTTTGATGATGAGTTAGCTAATACATTTTATTGTGTGAATCATATTTGCATTGCAGGTTAACTGAGTGTGACTGCTAAACTCAGATGAAATGGACTCTTTCTGTTATGTTTTCCGGTGTCTGCTGGTGTTCTTGGCATTGGTGTGTTGATGTCTTTGGCACTGATCCACCGTTCTGTTAACCAGAGAGAGTTATGGATCATTAGCTGGAAGAGAGCAAGTGGAACGGGGGGAAGGAGGTGTGGGAATCCCCAATAATGCACCGTCACTAAAGAGCTTTACAGGCTTTTGAAAAAGAAAACAAAAATCTGAAATGACAATTTATATTCAATAGCTTAATGTTTGTGTTACAACGCAAGGAATTAAATAAAGGAAACATGTTATATTGAAGACATCTACTCTTCTCCAGTTCTATAGTTTTATTATTGCGTATTAAGGACTTGATAAACGTGTTCTAACATATTTTGACACATTTTATGCACATCTTGTCCTTTCTATCCAGTTTTTTTATGTGATATGCCAAAGCATACATAAAATGTAATGTAATGTAATGTGTATTTATATAGCGCATTTATTGTGTATGGCCATACAATCAAAGCGCTTCACAATCATAAGGGGAGTCTCTTCACACCACCACCAGTGTGTAGCATCCACTTGGATGATGCGAAGGCAGCCACAGGACAACGGCGCCAGTGCGCTCACCACACACCAGCTATAGGTGGAGTGAAGAGACAGTGGTAGAGCCAATTCAGTGGATGGGGATGATTAGGAGGCATAATACATAATAACTGTGTCTCTGAACATTCAGTCAATAATAGCAATGACTAACACTATCTTGTTATCTTGTGTTTGGATGCCTGATGTTTGGGAACACAATCTTGAGTCTGGAGGTGCTTTATTTATTTATTTTTTTGTAGCTTAGGCATTTCAGAATGACTGAAACAAAGATTTGAAATGAATCATGAGTTTTTTATTGCGCATCAAGGACTTAATAAATATAACAACTAAACATATATTTAGACATTTTATGCACATCTTGTCCTTTCTATCCTGTTTTTTTTTTATTTGTCAGAGATTTCAATGCTAACTCAAAATTTCCAAACTCAAACTCAAAAGTCTTAGTTTAGTCTGATTTATATCAATTTCTAAATAATTTCATAAAGGGATAGCTCACCCAAAAATATAAATTTGCTCACTATTTACTCTATTTACTCGTCATCAAATGGTTGCATTAGTTGAACACTAATTTGAAGAAAGCTGAATGCATGTAACCATAGTCTTTCATAGAGTGAAAAACAAATGGAAGTCAATGGTTACAGGTTTTCAGCTTTCTTTAGTATATCTTTGTTTGTGTTTAACAGAAGAAAGAAATTCAAACCAGTTCTGTTTAGTAACAAGTAATGAATAAAGTGTGACAGAATTTTCAAAATTGCGTGAACTAACCCTTTAAGAAGCATCATCCACAAATGCACAAGGTTTAGTTGATATTTAAGGGTAATTTGATGCTACACAAAAGACAGACAATTTAGAAGGGAAACAAGGTGGTTTGTTTGCGATTCTGAGCAAGAGCTTGTGGGTGGTTTGCTGAGTCTGTCTTGACATAACATGACAGAGCATTTGACTTGGCAGACGCTGCCAATGGGTTCCCTTTCAGTGGGCATATGGCAGGACATTGGCACAGAGCAGCCGAGAGCGTGTATTGTGGTGGAGTTTATATATTTGTAGTAGCTGACATGGCATTTTGAGCACTAACAGCAGTGTCCTGCAGTTCGACATGCATACTATTTGTGTTATTATTTCTGTTTTGCATGAGGGTTTATGACCTCATAAACCTGATTGAAGGATAATTGGAGGACATGTAATAATATTTCGGCAAACTTTTTTTATTTTAAAGTACAGTTCTTGCTGTTAATAAACCATTAACTATGACTTTTGCCTCACTAAACTCATAGTTTGCTGCTTATTAATATCAAGGTAGTATTTAGGTTTAGGTTAGGACATTGTTAGGACATTGACACAGAGCAGACAAGAGCATGTATTGTGGTGATGTTTATGTATTTGTAGCTGACATGGCATTTTGAGCACTAACGGCAGTGTGCTGCAGTGCGACATGCATACTATTTGTGTTATTATTACTACTTTGCATGAGGGTTTATGACCTCATAAACCTAACAAAAGGATAATTGGAGAACATGCAATAAGAGTTCTGTCTCACTTTATTTTTAAATACAATTCTTGCTAATAATAAACCATTAACTATGACTTTTGCCTGAATAAACTCCTAATTTGCTGCTTATTTAATAGTAGAGTGGTATTTAGGTTTAGGTTAGGACACTGTTAGGACATTGGTACAGAACAGACAAGAGCGTGTATTGTAGTGAAGCTTATATATTTGTAGCTGACATTGCATTTTAAACCCTAACAGCAATCTGCTAAAGTGCGACATGCATACTATTTGTGTTAATATTATTAAGCATGAAGGTTTATGACCTCATAACCTGACTAAAAGATCATTGGAGGACATGCAATAAGAGTTCTGTCACACTTTATTGTAAAGTACAATTCTTACTAAGCAATAATAAACCATTAACCATGATTTTTTTGCCCAAATAAACACCTAGTAGGCTGCTTATTAATAGTAAGGTGTTATTTAGGTTTAGGTTAGGACATTGTTAGGACATTGGCACAGAGCAGATGGCAGCATGTATTGTGTTGAAGTTTATATATTTGTAGCTGACATGGCATTTTAAACCCTAACAGCAATGTCCTGCAGTGCGACATGCGTACTATTTGTGTTATTATTATACTTTGCATGAAGGTTTATGACCTCATAAAGCTAACTGAAAGATAATTAGAGGACATTTAATAATATTTCAGTCACACTTTATTGTAAAGTACAATTCTTGCTAATAATAAACCATTACCCACAATTTTTTTGCCTCAGTAATCTCCTAGTTTGCTGCTTATTAATGATAAGGTAGTATTTAGGTTTAGGTTGGGACATTGTTAGGACATTGGCACAGAGCAGACGAAATTGTGTACTGTGGTGAAGTTTATATATTTGTAGCTGACATGGCAATTTGCGTATTAACTGCATTGACCTGTAGTGCGACATGCATACTATTTGTGTTATTATTATCATTATTATTTTTTTGCATGAGGGTTTTAGACCTCATAAAGCTGACTGAAAAATAATTGGAGGACATGTAATAATATTTCAGCAACACTTTATTTTAAAGTACAATTCTTGCTATTAAATAAGTATTAACAATGACTTTTGCCTTAGTAAACTCATAGTTTGCTGCTTATTAATAGCAGAGGCATTAGGGATGTAGAATAGTGTCTTACCAAATTTGTGCATCATGAACACTAATGAATATCCAATATTTTAATTATAGGCAGGTAATAAGCCACTAGTTAATAGTGAAAATTGTTACTCAAACTAAAGTGTTGCCAATAGTTCTTCTAAAAAGTAGAAAGGTATTGAAATAAAGTGAAAAAATCATATGTAAAATGACGGTTAAAAAGGATACAGCACACAAAATGTACACATTTTCCAGTTATGTTAATATAAATCATTTGTATGGGTGCTGGAAAAATACTTGAATTATAATCTAGAGTTTTCAAGGTTTTAAATGTGCTTAGTTTTTTTGGCTTTCATAATTATTTAACTTAATAAATAGTTAATAATAATTACTATTAAAATAAAATAAAATAAATCACTTAGCTTTTGCATAAAATAAAAACTCTAGAGTCTGCGCATGTGCCTGGAGTATCTTTTTTTATCTGCCCCCTTTAAAATTTAAATAAGTACAAATTTATTATGAGTTGCATGATGGCTCAGTGGTTAGCACTTGCCTCACAGGAATAAGGTCGCAGATTCAAGTCCAAGCTGGGTCAGTTGGCATTTCTGTGTGGAGTTTGCATGTTCTGCCCCTGTTAGCGTGGGTTTCCTCCAGGTTTCTCCAGTTTCTCCACAGTCCAAAGACATGCGCTATAGTTGATTTGGATTAATAAATTGGCCGTAGTGAATGAGTGTGTGTGAATGCAAGCGTGCATGGGTGTTTCCCAGTACTGGGTTGCGGCTGGAAGGGGTGTCCGCTGCGTAAAACATATGTTGGAATAGTTGGCGGTTCATTCCACTGTGGTGACCCCTGATAAATTAGAGAGGAAAATTAATAAATTAATACATTTAATATAAAAGATGACATATTTGAGATGCCAGTAAATAACATTTAATAGAGTAAATGAATGTCGAATTTGGGTCAAAAATATTTTTGAATACTATACTATACTATACTATACTATACTATACTATACTATACTAT
>CAIGQZ010000461.1:10812651-10828060 GCA_903798205.1 Danio tinwini | reverse complement strand
TTTACTGCTAAATAAATGCAGTCAACACATTGATCACTGCACGTTCTAGTAAGAATGTAAAGGCCCATTCACACCGAGACGTTTTTTGCTTGCGTTTTCCGTTGACGTTTAACGCCTTGTGACTAAATAAAGGGCGTCAATGTGATCATGCACACCAACACGCAAAACGCCAGGCGCAAAACCGTCATTTAAAAAAAAAAACGCCTCATGCTCGTTTTTTTTGTTTTGACGCGCCACGTCAAAACCTTCTCCACCAATCAGATTGGCACTTTTGTTCATGTGCACGGAGCTGCTGAAGTTACAGTAAACAGCACTTGGAGGCGCTCATGTGCAACACTGTCAAAGCAAGCGCACACTGAAGAAGATGCCCAGAGGCGTGATGAACGTGGAGTTGCTTATTGCACTGGTGAACAATAATCATTTCTCCATCGCTTGAGCTGAAGCTGCTACTTGAACCATCCATAACAACAAGCGTGTTAACTTTGTCTTCTTTCTCTGTATTACAAGCGGGTGTCAGGAGCTTAAAGTTGTGTAGCACCATCTAACGTCAAGGAGCGATTATGCATACTTTTCTGCTCAAAGCCTGTGAAAATTGCTTGGGTTTGAATCTGGAAAAACGACTTGGAAAACGCTGACGATAAACGAGCCTTTACAATAACAGATATTTTAGAAGTAATGCTTACATCCTCAGCACACAGATTCAGGTGAAGTTATTCATAACATAGTGCACGAAAAGACAAATGCTATAACGTTAAGTCATATTACACTGTCAGAGACTTGCTCAGACGCATATTTTTCTGTTATGATTTGGCTCAAGTCGGGCGTTACTGGCTCGGTTACTGGCTCGTTACGGTTATCAGACTCTCCACACTGCACATCTTCATCGCGTTTACTTCACGGTTTCTGTGCTCTTCACGGTTCATTCGCAAAATGTGTCCGCGTTTACGTTTCGAAAACATAATTGGCTAGCATATGCTGGGGTATTTGCATAGAACGATCTAAGTGGCATTTGTTTGACAATTTATCGTTAACGTTTGATCTGTCTATCTAGTTAAAAAAATAGAAAATGTGTCTTCAAATTATTTGTAAATAATGAGAATAGGTCGGTTAAGTAGTACAAATCTCTCTCTATATATAAACTATTTTAGAACTTACCATAAAAATTACCAAAAAACAGTAGCATGAACATTCATTAAAAAATCTCCTTTCATGTTTTACATGTCTAATTATGTTTAGTCTGTGGTTTAACCCTTTTCTCTTCATTCTCCCTTTCTCTTCATTCATTAGCCCTGACAAACATAAAATACAGTGTCCAGAAGTGCTATCTGTCTAGCCAGAGAGCAGATGTCCCATCACGGGCCTGTAGCGTCTCACCCCGTCAGCTGTCAGCAGCCCAAAACAATCTTTGAGCTCAGAGAGAGCGCAGCTCCAATTAAAGAGGTTAATTTGTTTCAGCACTTATCTGTCCATCGATGTATTTCTTTCTGTATCAGCCTGTCCTGCTCTTCTCAGAGTCTCTTTGTCTCTCTGTCTTTCATTCATTATACCTCTCATCTTAGACTCTCTTGTCTCACTTTTTTTTTTCTCATCCACTGTCTTTCTTTCTGGAGTTTGTTGTTTGCCTCTCTTGCATTTGAGGAACACACCGTGCTGACATTACGGCTGTAACAAATTGAGCACTTGTAGAATGCAGGCATGAAACCATCACAAAGCTTCCATTCAGCTTCTTACCGACTGAACATAAAGGCCCATGACAGTTTAAGTGGCGTGTTGAGTTTGCATGTGAAAGCGCGTCTACTGATGTTTACAGCAAGAAAGAGGGTTTGATGAGAAGGTTGAAACAATGCATGTGTGTGAAAACCAGACGGACAGTGTTACACGCTTCCATCACCGTGAAAATCTGTCAAACCATTTAGCGGTATGGTATAAATGCGTTGACGTGCATAGATCATTACACTTTTTGTGGCATATAATGTTTGTTTGCTGAACTACAGTGTATATGGAATTGTGACCAGTGTTGAGGGTTGAGGGTTAATGCATTTTTACAAACTGCAAAAAAAGGCTTTTCTAACGTAGAGTTTTGGTCTTGTTTCTTGTGCTAATTTTAAAGAGTCCTAAATAAAGAAGCTTTTTTGAGACAAGTATATAGTCTTGTTTTAAGAAATAAAATGCCAAAATGATATTTGTTTTGCTTGTCTAGAAAATGCATCTTGATTTAAGACTTTTTAGATATTTAGACTAGAAACAAGACAAAAAATCTAAGTAAGAAATGCATTTTTTTGCAGTGCACAAGTTACTTAAGTTATGTAATCAGATTACTTTTTTCAAGTAACTAGTAAAGTAACTCATTACATTTTAAAGGATTAGTTCACCCAAAAATGAAAATTATTTTATTAATTACTCATGCTCATGTAATTTAAATTCCCTAAGATCTTTCTTTCATCTTTGGAACATAAATTTAGATATTTTAGATGAAATCCTGGAGCTCTCGAATCCTCCATATACAGCAATGGTCCTGAGAAGTCCAGAAAAGTAATCAAAAACTTCAAAACTTTCCATGTGAAACATTGCATTAAATGTTCTAATGTAATCAAACAAAGATCCAAGAACTCTTTTATGCAACCCCCCCGCAAAACAGTAAAAACTACTTTGCCATCGTCTTCTCTTCCTCATCAGGTCATCAGAGAGCGGAGAGCACATTTACCACTTTACTACAATGACATTGCCATTAGAGTCAGTAGCACAAGGCTGACCAAACTCAGTTCTGGAGGTCCGGTGTCCTGCAGATTTTAGCTCTAACTTGCCTCAACACACCTGCAAGGACATTTCTAGAAAGCCTAGGAAGTGCTTGATGAGCTAGCCCAGGTGTGTCTGATTGGGGTTGGAACTAAACTTTGCAGGACGGAGTTTGGGCACCCCTGCAATAGTGAAACACACAACCATTGTATTGCCTGTATTAAACACTCACCCTAATCTAATACAGAAGACACATTCAAAACAAAGTCATTTTTACTGGGGTTTTTGATTTACATGGAATGTTTTGACAAGGTTTTTGGTTCCTTTTTTATACTTTGAAAGTTTTGCAACTCTTGCTGTCTATGGATGATGAGAGCGCTCTCAGATTTTTAATTTTTGCATGAACTAACCCTTTAATTTACAAGAAAGTATCTGAGTTACTTTTTCAAACACTGTATTGACTGATAATAAGTGTCCACACTGAAAAAATGATGTCTACAAAATTATTGCAAACAATGTATGTGTTGAATTTAAGCAAATTAAATTTAGTAATGTTCAACTTAGTTTTTTTTGTTTAAATTCAGCCCAAATTGATTGTTTACAGCCACTTAACTTAAAAAATCCAAGGAATCATCTTTGATTCATTTATTTCAGTGCCCTGAAGTATTTTTTTTTCCCAACTGAGCATGTTTTCTGTTATTGTCAATGGAAACGGCAAGTTTTTTTGAGCACCTGCAGCTTAGCGAAGCACTGAGTGGGCGTTTTACGGTTTTACTTTTACAGCTATCCGTCCAATCACAGTGGATTAGGGGCGGGACAATACCACGCAAATGTCAACAAATAATCTGCTAATAATAAGACTTTTGATTTGTAATGGTACAGCAGGGATATGCTCTATCATAGCAACCAACTTTAATTTTTTATTTTTAATTGTTTAAAAAATGTGTTTATTTGAGCACTTTAAGAACTACGCTAGCATTTCTGCAGTGCAAAAACACTTCGGTGGACACACACCCTAAGTGCAGATGTGTTGTGTACAATATGTAACCATGATATTTAATGTAGTTCTAGTTTAAATATGAATATGTATTTACTCATCTCACCTGCACAAAAACAAATTTAGTATCCTTAAAAATAAACAATAAAATGCAAACCTATAATATTCATTGCTGAAGAGTTTAGCTTTTTTCATGCATCACTCTTTCGTCATGCAATCCGGATAGCTTTGCGCAGTCAATTGTACAGACTTTTCCCTTCAGTCCGAAGTTTATGCACTTCACTTTTCCTTTTTCCTGCAAATAGGACTTACATTTTTCAAAAATAAAAGGTTTTTATTATTACAAACACACAAGACCAGCCCAGTTAAAAAAAAGTAAGCCAAAAGAACCACAACACATTACTTTTCTTTAAAGGTTTTCAATAAAAAGTACCACATTTAGTTACTTTTTAACTAACTTAACTAGTTTTTATTGAAGAATTTGAAGAATACAATATTGCATAGAGTACGATAGAGTGTAAAAGGTTTCTTTTGCATGTTAGTCCATCAATTTTTAGCTACCATAATGGTCGCGAATACATGTTGAGAACAAAAACATCCTTAAGACATATAAAAGAGGCAAGAAAAAAGTATCATAATATATATTTTTAAAATAATAATAAAAAATATATATCTAAAAAAAAAGGGACAGGACACGGTGGCTCAGTGGTTAGCACTGTCGCCTGATAGCAAGAGGGTCGCTGATTCGAGTCCCGGCTTGGCCAGTTGGCATTGGCCAGTTCTGACCGTGTTCACGTTGGTTTCCTTCGGGTGCTTCGGTTTCCCCAATAGTCCAAAGGCATGCGTTATAGGTAAAATAAATAAACTAAATTTGCTGTGGTGTATGCAAGTGAATGCAAGAGTGTATGGGTGTTTCCCAGTACTGGGTTGCAGCTGGAAGGGCATCCACTGTGTAAAACGAATGCTAAATAAGTTGGTGGTTCATTTTGCTGTGGCGATCGCTGATAAATAAAGGGATTAAGCCAAAGGATTGAATGAAAATGAATGATTAAAAAAGGGACAATAAGATGGAGAAAGAAATGAATGACCTTGATCATAACAACATTAGTAATACATAACTTTTAAATGTAACTTTACCCAACCTTGCTATGAACCATTCAGTCCAGCGACCTGTCATCATTTTTATGAACCGTTTAATAGGACCGGTCCATTTAGAAAGCAAATCTAAACTTTGATCCCCCCTGCACCCATTGCTCTTGTCATGTCGTGATGGTCTGGATGTGAATGGATCATCTCCTCTGTCCCCTGCCCTGCTCCGTGAACCCCTGCCCTCCAAGCCTGTCAGAGTGAACTATCGCAGACAGACACACACAGAGACACTGTCACACACACAAAGATGCATATAAACCCAGAGGCCCGTCACACTGAGAGGACAGATGCCCTCGTTGTGGTGTAGAGACTCCTCAGGATTTTCCTGTCATGTATGAAGAGGCTGAGGTCCTCTTGTGAGTACACATGTGGAAAATAGTTTGCAAAGAAAGTCAGTTTATAAGAATTCTAGTTGCTTGGGGGTTTGATATTTTAAGACGCGCTGAAGAAATTGTTTTAGCAATTCATTTTGTTTTGTTGGGTCTGACTTTGAGATTGCCTGGTGCTGAGAACAATCTCAATCATATGTATAATAGTTCAATAGTATACTGATGGTATCATATGGTAATACTAATATCGTATACTTTGACATCATGTTTGGTGCTAAAACATTAACATAAATGAGTGATTCTCAACAAAACTCAAGAAGATTTCCAGGGGAGATTTAATATGACAAAAAATATGTCAACAACAGATTAATATATTATGACTTCTTGTTGATCATCTGGAAAAGTGGCAGAAGGTAGATGTTTCAGACGAATCATCTGATGAACTGCATCCCAATCATCACACATACTGCAGAAGACCTATTGGGACCCACATGGATCCAAGATTCTCACAGAAATCCGTCAAGTTTGGTGAAGGAAAAATAATGTTTTGGGGTTGCATTCAGTACGGGGGTGTGTGCGAGAGATCTGCAGAGTGCATAGCAACATCAACAGCCTGAGGTATTAAGACATTTGTGCTGCCCATTACATTACAAACCACAAGAGAGGGTAAATTCTTCAGCAGGATAGCTCTCCTTATACTTCAGCCTCCACATCAAAGTTCCTGAAAGCAAAAAAAGATCAAGGTGCTGCAGGATTGGCCAGCCCAGTTACCAGACATGAACATTATAGAGCATGTCTGGAGTAAGATGAAGAAGGTATGATCATATTTTATTTTGGTAAAATAAGTGTCATCTAGAGGCCTTTGCCTAAGACTTAAGTAACAAGTGACAAGACTTTTGTCAGCTAGTTTGTGTGTGTGTGTATATATATATATATATATATACAGAAATATATATATATATATATATATATATATTTCTGCTGCCTCAATATTTAATTTTAACCTACTTAAAAAATCTACTGAAGTCACAAAATCAATTGTTGTAAATTTAATATCAATGCTTCCAGTTTCTGTACGTAAAAAGTGTTAAAACATCTAGCTTTGTCATAATTACTGCAGAATTGTTTTTAAAATAGCTTATATTGATGAGTCTTTGGAAGTTACTATGGAAAATCAAGGGTCAAGGAACTATTGGTTTAAATGATTTTAAAGAATATGGTACTTACACACAAACCGATGGCAATACCAACATAATTAAGAATACCTTTTGTATATACTGTATTAATATATGCCATCTAAATAAACCTCAAAATGACTTTACAGGCATGTGTTGACTTATTTTCTACTGAAACATGAAGTTGGGACAAAGGATGAAAAATTGACATCATAATGCGTGAATTGTTTTAATAATGTTATGGATGTCAATCATTTGATTAGACAAAAACATTTTGATCAGATGTGAAAGATAAGTCATCAACACTTTTGGACTATTTATTTTTCATTAAGAAAAAGACAAGATATATTTAAATTTGTGTATATCTGCTCAGTTTTTAAGAGATTTTAACATAAACTCAAAGCTAACACGCAACACAAGTGTTGTGTCTGTTATGTTGCGTTTTTTCCTTTAAATGCTTGGAGAAGCCAACAAGCTGATGAGTGTTTGCTGTGCCACTTCCTCAGATACTCTTCCGCTTGGCTCCACCACTCACTGAGTTGTGACCCTTGACCTCTGCGGGGCCGTGTATGTGTACGGTCTTGCCAGCGCCCCTCTGGAATGTCTGAATTTAAGGTCTCTTCTAGTGCATAGCTGGAGATGGTGTGCTGTCCTACAGCTGCCTGTGTATAAATCCTGCTGTCACCAGAAGGCCAAAGCTCTCCTTCGGTACCCCTTCTTTCGCTTGGTGTTTCTATCCCTTTTCACTCAGTCACTCCGCTTTAGTTAACTGCACAAGTGTCTCAATACTACAGTGGGGGAAATAAGTATTGAACACGTCATGTTTTTTTCTTGGGAATAATATTTCTAAAGGGAGCCGTTGACATGGAATTGAACCAGATTTTGGTAACAACCCAAGCATTAAAATAAAACAAAACCAAAAAAGCCTGACAAATTAGTTGTTCAATAACAATGGACTGACATAAGAGAAAGCACTGAACTACTGAAATGTATTTAATACTTTATATAAAAGGCTCTTTTTGGTGATGGCAGCTTAAAGACGCCTCTCATACGGAGAATGAAGTCACATGCATTGCTCAGGTTTCTATTGGATTCAAGTCGGGTGATTGGCTGGGCCATTCTACAGCTTGATTTTTTTTCTCTGAAAGCATTTGAGAGTTTTCTTGGCTGTGTTTTGGATCATTGTCTCACTGAAATGTCCACCTTGGTTTAGGGTTGTCATGATACTGGAATTCGATACCAATCGATACTGACATTTTAAAAACGTTCATTTCCACAGATACAGGGACACTTGAAAGTTTTAAAGCTGCAATCCATCAGCGAATTGCTCGTATGTTCGCTTATTGAAAACCTGCAGATCAATGTGACTTTGAAACGCTCCAATGTCCCTGTATCTTTGGTTACACTCTGTAAACAGTGATGAGTTTGGTGAACTGATGACCTTCTCGGCCAATCATTTCTGTTGAGCACGCGAACACAATGGCAAATCAGCGTTGTTTAGAAACGTGCTCCACAGCTCTTAAATGTTTGTGGGAAAATGGGGTTTTAAATTTTTAAATTTCAGGACCGATTGTATTGAATTGCAGTATCATGACAACTCTACCCTGGTTTCATCTCCATCATCCTAGTAATGTAGACGTTGGACTGAAGCAGCTAATATTAATTTACAATGACAAAGGGCAGAGGGTTGCTGAAGAACTACTAAGAGATTTCAGCTGCTGTCTGGGCTTTCACTGCCTTTCTACACTTCCCTTTTTTTATGTGTTCAATACTTTTTCCCTGCGTCATTTCACTTTATTACACATAACTCAGGGCTCGAAATTGCAACCATTTTTGGTCGCATATGCGCCCAAAATTTTATCTATGCGACTTAAAAATTTGGGAGAATTTGTGAGAGTGCATAAAATTGATGTCGTGCGACCAGTTTTCACAACAAAATGTTCAACACTAGCGCGGATTTAGGAGGCATTCACGCATTATGCATCTTTGCACCTAAAAACACCAAACGCAGCTCTCAGGAATGGTTTAAAACAGTTGACCAGTCAACTTGCTGCAGTAAACAAGGCTTGCAATGCTTGCCCCGCCTTCAAGGTCTTCTTATTGGCCCACTGCACTAGAACAGACCACGAATGGATTGGTTAATTTCAGCTGTCAATCACTCGGTTCAAATGACAGGGAGCTACAGCTGCGAAAATGTAAAGGTCTGGATCCGAGAATGAAAACAACACTGACACATTTAGTTTTAATCAGAACACAGTTATTATTGTTAATTCAGTTCATCTCATTCACGTCAAGCAGTGCGTGCAGGGCCGGTGTGAGCATGCAGATTTTTGTTTATTTGTTAGTTTTGATTAGTGTTTATCAAATGCTATTAATGCTATTAAACGGTGCTCATAGTTTTTGGTGTGTGCGACAAAATTTTGTCTGGTGCGCTAAAAATTTTTAAGTTAGGAGCACCGGTGCTACCAAGAAAAAAGAGTGTGACTTTTTTTGCACACTAAATAGTCTTGTTTTCTTTGCATATATGGATTTCTTTGGTTATCAAGCCAGCAGCGCCACCAGCAAACGATGAAGGGTTGAATACTTATTTCCCCCACGGTAAATTTGGTGCCTCTCGCTCTGTGGCGAATAAGAAAGCTTTTGTGCATTTGATTTAACATCTTCTGAGCACATTCACGGCTGTCGAAGGGCTTTTACGTGACCACACACGCAGATGAAAACACTCCCCTTCTTATGCAGACAACTGGTTCACCCTGTACCTCTCGAGGTTTAAAAGTGTTGTTGACATTCGTTTATACATCAGCTAGAAGACCTGGTGAAAACAGGCCCCTCTCTGTGATCTTTGACCCCTTACAGTCTTTCGAAAGTATGTACTGTATAAGAGCTGAGATCTGCAGGGCTCCAGACAGGTTTCTGGCAAGAGTGCACAGGTAACATTCCAACTCTGCCTGGAATTCCTGTGAGCTGTAGGTTGTTAAAATAGTGATTTATCTGTTGCTGGGTTAATTAATATGCTGTCATTGTGATTGAGCTATGTGACAGATGTGATTCTCCTACCATCCAGCTCAATCTTTCAATGACAACATTAATCTATATTCTTGGAGTTGATTAGATTACTACTCAACTTGTGTGTTTTGAATTTATTAAATGGGATAGCCCCATCTTATTTTTGAGGGGGTCTTAACTTGACTTTTAAAATGCATGTCAACATGTCGAGTGTTATTTGGATATAATTTTTTTGTAATCCAGCCTTCAGACTAGGGCTGCACAATATATCAAAAACACATCGTTATCTTGATAATAATATATCTAATATCCATAATGCTAACAAGTGTAATCAATTAAACTAGTTTTATGGGTCAAGTTTTTCTGTGCTGCATGCGTAGGTTGTTTATCCCAATCTCACCAATCAGATGGAGCCTACTATCACTATCCACACCTCTCCAATACATGCAATTAGGTGAATGTAGAGCTGAAAATAAATGCTAATGTTGGGAGACAAGAGAGAAAAATTACAACAACCGACAAAAATCAGAGGTTTTCAATCACTTGTGGTGTTTTTTAATTAATTATTTTTTTATTTGATTAGCTCAGAATATCTATTACCTGTTTATTTTAGTTTAATCATTACATAAAAAATATTTTTAATTGGAGATGAAATAGAATTTTTTAAAGTTAGTTACGGTTGTCCCTCGTTACTTGAGTTATGTTCTAACAATAACCCGCAATAGGCAAAATCCATAAAGTAGTCGGATTTATTTTTCAATTATTATAGATTAAAAATGCGGTACAAACAGTAAAAGCAATTTCTCATTTTTACAGTAAACTACAGTATTTCATTAATTCATAGAGGTAATATGTCTGTATTTTAAATGACCAACATCACTACACATCTTTTGTTACACAGATACACTCACAGACAGGTTAACACAGCCTTACGCAGGTGGTGATGAGAAAGTTCATACATAATGAACCAATGCTCATCACAAACATCTTTTACCACAAGCAGAACAGTGTATCGGTGTAAAGAAGGTGCTCAGTGTCATTCACACAGCTACTAAACACCAGTATGGTAACATACATAAAATTAAATTTATGAAATAAACATTGTTTATCAACATTAGATGTAACAGATCTCTAATGTACATAACGGATGAGGAAACAACTAAAAAGATCCATAGTAATGTCAACAAAAAGCATAAAAAGTGATGTGCCATGCAGGGAATTCTGGGAAAGTCAATTTACGGTTATTCGACGTATATATTAAGGAAAAATACTGTTAACCAGGTTACGGATTTTTACTGTAGCATTTTTACAGTTTTTTTACAGTTGAAATCATGGCCATTTTTTACAGTGTACACACTTTATACACTTTTCTCAGACAGGCATTAACATTTTCACACTTCTCTCTCGTGTTTAAACACTCTCAAAGTGCAAAATGAGTCCAGTATTATAGAATAAAACCATTTGATCTTTATTTATTTATTCCGTAATGGTGCACTACAGCCATGTAATTTCAACCTTCCTTTTGCATGTCCAGAAGTTCAACTTTTTGTGCAATGGTCAGCATCTTCCTCTGTTTTTTGGGTGCTGCCGCAGGTGCCTTTCACGGTGCAGAACATTCCGTCGACATTGTGGGGAGAAAACTTGCAAACATACAGTACAGCACTAGCGATTGAAGATTTATGTAAAGACACGGCACGGAGGAGATTGATTGACAATGGTCTACAGCCAGTCATGACGCAGTACACAATGTGCTGTAGAAAAAAGCATGTCAAATTGCACAAAAAAAAAATCCACAAAATTGCGAGGCTGTGAAAAGTGTACCATGTTATAGCGAGGGACCACTGTAAATCATAAGAAATATCGTTATCTCAATACTAAACAGCAATTATTCAGACAATAAATGCTATAAACAAGATTGTTCAGCCCTATAAGTAACCATCCAAATAACACATGCCCTGTAAAAGCATTCAAAATGCTGTCTGACAGACAAAGCAGTCCACATTAGGAGTTTCAATGTCAACACACTTACTTGTAGGTTTCAAACAAGCCTGCAGGACTCAAATAGTTTGATCAGGTGTGTTTAATTAGAATTAAAGCTAAACTGTGCAGATCTGCGGCCCTCCAGGAATCGAGTTTGACATCTGTGTTCTAAAGCTTTTCAGTGCTTTCCGCACCCCAAATCCATTTGGGGAAACTAAGTTAGCTCTTAATTCAGATCAGGGTCTAATCCGGCACAATAGGAACTACTGTACAGTGACATCTGTGTGCTGATTGGGTGAAAGTATGACAAACAAAACACTGGCATATATATTACAAGACATCAAGTTGAGCAAGCTAATGTAAGCTTCATTGCCTGTTTGCTTTGTCTCCTGTGTTTTGTTTTTTCGATGATATGTAGCACTATGACCTGTCAAATATGATTCAGTCCTTTTCAACCACATAACGTATATTTACATTCCACGTCTGTTACAAAACACAACACACAGATCATGAAGACCTCCATTCTGCAGATTTTGTTCTCGTTTAATGCAGTGTTTGGGCCTTGTAGCTAGTTCTTATGACTGAGTTCCTGTAACTCTCTGGTGTGGAAGTCTGTTTTAACACAGTTGTAAACACAACCTCTTCTATGAGGTGTCATTTACACCACTAATGCATGTTTGTTTTAAATGTTTAAAATGAGTTGGGGCAGAAAGGTGGCTCAGTGGTTAGCACGGTTGCCTCACAGCAAGAAGCTCGCTGGTTTGAGTCCTGGCTGGGACAGTTGGCATTTTCTCCCTGTGTTTGTGTGGGTTTCCTCCCAGTGCTCCGGTTCCCCCCACAATCCATAGACATGTGGTAAAAGTGAATTCATTCATTCATTTTCTTTTTGGCTTAGTCCAGAGGTGGCCAAACTTGGTCCCGGAGGGCCGGTGTCCTGCAGATTTTAGCTCCAACTTGCCTCAACACACCTGCAAGGATGTTTCTAGTAAGCCTAGTTAGAGCTTGATTAGCTAGACCAGGTGTGTCTGATTGGGGTTGGAACTAAACTTTGTAGGACACTGGCTCTACAGAACCGAGTTTGGACACCCCTGGCTTAGTCCCTTTATTAATCAGGGGTCACCACAGTGGAATGAGCCGCCAACTTATCCAGCATATGTTTTACGCAGCGGATGCCCTTCCAGCTGCAACCCATCACTGGGAAACATCCATGCACACCTATTCACACACATACACTATGGACAATTTAGCTTACCCAATTCACCTATAGCGCATGTCTTTGGACTGTGGAAAACCCACACGAACACGGGGAGAACATGCAAACTCCACACAGAAATGCCAACTGAACTCGAACCAGCGACCTTCTTGCTGTGAGGATACCCACTGTGCCACTGTGTTGCTGTAAAAGTGAATTGGGTAAACTAATTTGACCATAGTGTATAAGTGTGTGTGTGAGAATGTGTGTATGTGTGTTTCCCAGTACTGAAAGGGCATTCACTGCATAAAACACGGTTCATTCCGCTGTGGCGACCACTGATAAATAAGGGACTAAGCCGAAGGAAAATGAATGAATGAACACTTGAGTTCTGTTTCAGTATAGATAAACTGAAATGTAAACTTTTGTAAACAGAGGCGTGGCTATCCACATTCACTCTCTGATTGGTCTATTTATCCCTGATTCGTTAAGTCCTTCACATATGACCATTGGATGCTAACGCATGCTCACTGAGTGTAAACGGTCATGTATCATGCTTTTATGGTTGTATAGTGTATGTGGACATAGATCGTTCTTCTGAAACACAATAAAAATGCCAGTCTGAACATTGAGGCTTTCATTCTAAAACACCATTTTAACAAAATCACACTAGTGTAAATGGAACCTGAGGGCATTGGCATCTGTTTCATGGTGGACTGCTAAAGAGCAAGACACGGGTCTCCTGGAAATCCTGCAGACTGAATAGAGGACTTTGATACTCATATGGTTCCCATTTAATGTGCTTTATGCATCAGATGTGCAGCAAGTGGTCTGAGGACATACTACCAGAGACTACCCTGCTGAAAAATCCAGCTTAAACCAGCCTAAGCTGGTTGGCTGGTTTTAGCTGGTCGACTAGCCTGGTTTTAGAGGGATTTTGGCCATTTCCAGCCTGGTCTTAGCTGGTCAGGCTGGGAGTTGACCAGCTAAAACCACATTGAACAGCCAAAACCAGCTATATCCAGCTTAAACCAGGCCAGGAAATGGCCAAAACCCCTCTAAAACCAGGCTGGTCGACCAGCTAAAACCAGCCAACCAGCTTAGGCTGGTTTAAGCTGTTTTTTTCAGCAGGGTAAAACTAAGTTTGCATATGAACTATGAGTTTTCAGATACAGTCGCAATCAGAATTATTCAACCCCCTGATTTATTAGCCCCCCTGTTTATTTTTTGTTCCCAATTTCTGTTTAATGGAGAGAAGATTTTTTTATCAACACATTTCTAAACATAATAGTTATAATAACTCATCTCTAATAACAGATTTATTTTATCTTTGACATGATGACAGTAAATAATATTTGACTAGATATTTTTCAAGACACTTCTATACAGCTTAAAGTGACATTTAAAGGCTTAACTAGGTTAATTAGGTTAACTAGGCAGGTTAGGGTAATTAGGCAAGTTATTGTATAATGATGGTTTGTTCTGTAGACTATGGAAAAAATAAATAGCTTAAAGGAGTTAATAATTTTGACCTTAAAATGGGTTTTAAAAATTAAAAACTGCTTTTATTCTAGCCAAAATAAACGAATAAGACTTTCTCCAGAAGAAAAAAATACTATCAGACATACTGTGAAAATTTCCTTGTTCTGTTAAACATCATTTGGTAAATATTTAAAAAAGAAAAAAAATTCAAAGGGGGTTCAATAATTCTGATTGCAACTGTATAATAAACTTAGTATGCGGTTCTAAGACACTGTGTTCTAATCTTCAAACTCATAAAGCCCCATTTTACTTGTTGATTTGTGTGCATTTGTATAGTTTGTACAATTGTGTGTGACCTGTTTATTCCCCCAATGAAATACATATAAACTTTTAAAACTTTTACATATAAACCCTAAACCTAATAGGGTTTATTTGTAAAAGTTTTAAAAGTTTATATGTATATTATAAATATGAAAAATCCAGCTTGAAAGAGTTATGCTTTCTAGTATGTTCAGATTGGTTACAATCCCTCATGTAGTTGTTTTTCATATCTCTCTGCAGCTTTTATTTGAAAAACTGAGAATAGCAAATTCTCGTCTCCTCCTCCGTCTCCTCGCTGATGCTAAAGCAGTGGCGGTTAGCAGAACTCTTCCATCTGCTAGCATACCAGAACATATGCATCCAATTAAGCAGCAAAGCAGAGAGCTGGAATCCTGCTTGATGAATTGGGGCCTGTCTTAGTTAAGTGATCAGTGCATCCATCTTATAGAAGGTTATTGATGGTAAATGTATGTTTAAGGTTGTTCAGCGTGTGCTAGCAACGTTAGATTTGAGTTAAAGTTGGAATAATAGTAATACCATGTCCGCTTGAGTGAAACAGCTGCTTTGTCTTTCACCTGCCTCCTTTTTCAAAATGTCATTTCCTCTAATGTTAAAGTTGGCTATGCTAATATGCTGTAGCCTTTTATGGTAGCTTAGCCTGCTAACTTTAGTTTCAGATTAACCAGTAACACTTTAGAATAGGGAACACTTAATACTTACTATTCATAACTACACAATTTGCTTAATTAGCTGATATTTAATAGTTTAAAGGGTATAATGATAGCTTAGCCTGCTAACTTCAATTCCAGATTAACCAGTAACACTTTAGTATTGGGAACACTCATTATTTACTATTGATAACTACACAATTTGTCTAATTTGCTGATAACTAATGGTTAAAAGGGTAGCTAGATAAAAGCTTAGCCTGCTAACTTCAGTTCCAGATTAACTAGTAACATTTTAGTATGGGGAACACTCATTATTTACTACTAATAACTACACAATTTGCCTAATTTGCTGCTTATTAATAGTTAAAATGGTA
>CAIGQZ010000461.1:10787325-10806057 GCA_903798205.1 Danio tinwini | reverse complement strand
GCAGTTTAAAGCCCACAGACGGGTGGAGGTATCGGCTGGGGGAGGTGACCGTCTGAGAGAAAGAAAGATGTGGCCATTGGGGAAGATGAACTGGTATAGTCTGCACAGGGCAGAGGTGGACGTTTTGTTAGCTCATGGGGGCGGGGGGGGGGGGGGGGGGGGGGAGGGGGGGAGTGACACTGGAAATTAAACACATCTACTTGCACCAGCAAAAATATTACCAGCTGCTTTGTAGTGGCCAAGCATGATTTTCTCACCTTGTCCCTGGAGTATCCATATGGCATTTGGAGCTTTTCATTACATTGATTTGAATATGGGAATAATCATGTCTAGATTAAACTAGGGTCAGGTGTGAGGGCACAGATGCTAGAGTGAAGTGTAATTATTTGCCGCTGAATTATGCGTAGTGCACCTTGAATGTGTTTTCATGGTGTCAAACGATCTGATCTGGGCCCTTTAGGTACATAGTTCATGTCTTTGGTTTCATGTGTGTATTTAGTTAAATGGACTGAGGGCATTTGTAGTGACTTGCATGTGTTGGTCTTGAGTTCAGGCGTGACCAGATATTACTTCAAGTTCTGAGGCCGCAATATTTCCACCCAATTCAAATGTTATCATTCGATTGAATGAGCGTTATCGGTGGTTATCAGCTGATAGATATGGGCCAGTAGAGGCCTTCTGCGCCTACTGGTAGGCTCAGAAAACTGTTATCATCAATCCAAAGGATTAATCAGCTATAGATCACATATGGCTTTAGCTGGAAGTTAACAAGATTTATTTAAATTATTTATTAAATTTCCCATTAATTGTATTTTACTAATGTAAAACCCCAATGCTTAACCCAACCGTCACAGTAATGTAAAAGCAGATCTGGGTCTGGAATCTACTCGTATTAGTATAGCTGATTAACCATGTGGATGGATGATAACAGCCTTCTCAGCCTAACAGTAGGCGCAGAAGGTATCTGCTAGCCCATATCTATCAGCTGATAACGGCCCTTCAATCGAGTAATAACAATTGAAACGATTTTATCTGTAGCTGAAAAAAATAGCCTGCTCAGTCATGAGACGAAACGTAACTATTTTACGTATTGTCAGAAAAGTGAAAAATTCGTAATAATTTGTAAGACATACATACGTTTTTTAAAAAAGGCGTGTCTTCAAACCCCACCCCTGAACCCTATCCTTCATTAAAGGAAGAGCAACTTGTACTTAAATGTACGAATGAATACAAATTATGGCGCGGTCACACTAGAGTCACACAGCGCTGATTAAACAAGATGATTAGACATTTAACAAGTGAGCAGTTGCTCCATATTTTATATTTTTGTACAGAGAGGTCATGTTTTGATCTTCGATTGGTCTCATGCAGTCACGTGATGCAATTTCGCAGGTCAGAGTTCACCAAGCTTTAACTTTGCAATTTAACTTTGCTTTTATTCATTCGAGTGCGTATGAATAGAAGTATATGAGGCAAAAACTCCAGTGTGACCGCGGCTTTAGCCTCTAAATCAAAACGTTACGAATTGCCTCTGAAAATGAACTTCATTTGAAAATATATATTGCTATAATAATGATCAGATGTTGTCACCGTTTTGTTCAAAAACAGATGGAACTTTTGAGCCATTTACACATTTTCATCCAAAATAGCAATATATATATATATATATTTTTTTTTTTGTTTTGCCTGTTCGTTTACACAACAACACCATATTGGAACTGAAAAAGCATAAATTCTGAAAACGCTACGTTTTTCGTGTCCATGTAAACACCTGAAAACAAGAGTCATTCAAAATTATGATGTCATCCACATGCTTGGAATGTGTTTAGGAAAGTGTAAATTTAAGGCAAGTGCGAAAAAACGTCATGTTGTTGCTAAAGCTTTATCAGCAAAATGTGGATTTACTTCATATTACAACCAACAGCAGCAACTCACCAAATTCATTCATTCATTTTTCTTTGGCTTAGTCCCTTTATTCATTAGGGGTTGCCACAGCGTAATGAACCGCCAACTTATCCAGCATATGTTTTACACAGTGGATGCCCTTCCAGCTGCAACCCAGTACTGGAAAACATCCATACACACTCATTCACACTCATACACTGTGGCCAATTTAGTTTATTCAATCCACCTGGATATGCGGTATGCATATCTTTTGATTGTGGGGGAAACCAGAGCACTCTGAGAAAACCTACACCAACACAAGGAGAACATGCAAACTCCACACAGAAATGGCAACTGACTCAGCCGGGGCTCGAACCAGCGACCTTCTTGCTGTGAGGCGAAAGTGCTAGCCACCGTGTCACCCAACTCACCATACACACATAGCAACTTCTACAGTACATACACATGAGTGCCGTGCCACTGACTTGACGACGTCATTGTTGTGTAAACATAGCCTAGTCAATGTCACATGTACCTCAGTAGTAAAAGGTTAAAGATGGAATTGTTCACACTTAAGACTTTTTGAGTAATAAAAAATGTCCTGTATACTTTGTCCTTAAAAAGTTTGTATTGGTCAAATAGCTTTTTGTCCTGAAAGTGACGAAAAAGTGGAACTGTATCAATGCTTGTTGTTTAGTATAAATGGAATTATTCAATACTACATCCAACCAATTGAAATGCCCATAAATGTTTGGTTTGCCCTCAAAGATATTTTGCTGGTGTTCCAATACACAATGATGCTTTTCTATCCTCTTCTCACGATCTGGATAGACATATGGCCACAAATTACTCTCCAATATAACCCCCCCACCCTCCCCCTCTTTTAGCATATCGCTAAAGAAAATGTGATTGTCGGCTATGTGCTGAAAGGAACAAGGTTGAAGGTAATCAATAAGTCGTCTTCTCAGACAAGGCCACCAAGTAATAGCTGCTGTTGGTGAGGTGGGTGTTTTAAATGTCAGCGACGCAGGATGATTATATGTCTAAAGAGAACACTTCTCTTATTTTAGGCTGTTTCACACTTGGTTTGATTGCTTGGTTCGAACTTGAAAATAATTTCTACAACCTTTTTCATGCCCTGTACTTATTTTTCACAGTGTATTTTGGGGCACCACTTAAATTGACCCTGATTTTACTATTTTTTGTGTTACCTAATGTAGTTACGCTTTACATCAACAAAACCCAAAAAACTAAAATTTAATAATAAATTAGGATCCAAAATATAGGAAATGTTTGTAGTGTCTGTGTTTGCTTGTGTATATAGTACACTTTTTTAAGTCATTAAACAGCTAGAATAAGCATATTAGCTCATTTCATTTCTGAAATTGATATGCAATGGGAAATATTATAATTACTCTAATTGCTGATTTTTTTATTGTGTCTTATAGACATGTGCATTTTAAAATCTTCAATTATAAGCACAGGCCTTTTTGTTTGACTCAAAAAATAATGGTATATGATTTAATTGGAATAAGCATGAGAACAGACTGGCAAAGAGAGTGGCCTTTTTATGATGGAAAATCTCCTGAGGAGGTCAAACCCTACACAGGTGGCAGCAATTAACTGTAATTTTTGCAGATTGTAATGATCCATAATTTACCAGCCTCCCCCCTGCATCTCTTATGCAGTAAAAAAAGTGTTTTGATTGGGTACAGGTTTTTTGTTCACTCTGGCCTTTGTGTCAGATATCTCAGAGACAGGCGAAGCTGTTGACATATGAAGTGATGCTCATACAGAAACTGAACAACCTTACTTGCATTTTCAGCAGGTTGAATTTAGCATTTGCATTTGTGATTTAGCATGCCATGCCAAGATATCCAACAAGAACATAACTGTATGAATAATAACTTGAACATCTTACACGTACATTGATTTATTATTAAATGTTAAAGAGATAGTTCACCCAAAACTGAAAATTCTGTCATCATTTACTCACCCTTCACTTGTCATAAAGCTGTTTGAGTTTCTTTCTTTCTGTAGAACACAACATAATTTAGTTAGTAAAATGTTGGAAGCATGTAATTCTCAACTTCCATAGAAATTTCACTTTGGGTGAACTATCATTTAAAGTTAATAGTTAAGAGGTACAGCTCAAAGTTAGAAAGTGGTTTTAGCTTCATGAGGAACAATATAAAGGCTAGGACTAAACAAGCACTTAAAGTTTTTTTCCTACAATAAATATGCTGATAAATGTGTCTGACTTGCTATTTTCTAAATAGACAACTGACCTTCTCCTTCTGTTTTGTTTTGCAGAAAAAGATGAGCCCAGCAGCTACACTTGCACAACCTGTAAGCAGCCCTTCAGCACTGCTTGGTTCCTGCTACAGCATGCCCAGAATACTCATGGTTTCCGAATATACCTGGAAAGCGAACCTGGAAGCCCATTAACTCCCCGTGTGGCCTCTGCTCCAGGCATGGGTGGTGACTGTGCCTCTCAGCCACCTATACATGCAGCCCATCTAGGAGACAGTAGTCCCTATAGCCTGATGAGGATAGCTAACAGAGATGGCTCCTCGGTTCCTAGAGAAGGTCGATATCCCAGGACGCCTCCACTCTTTAGTCCCCCACCCCGGCATCATATGAGCCCAGACGATCTGGCTTTGGCCCCCCACCACCCAAGCGCCTTTGACAGGGTACTGCGTCTTAATTCAGTACCCTTGGACTCCCCATCTATGGACTTCTCGAGACGACTACGGGAACTGGCAGGCAACTCTGCTGGCTCTTCTCCACCCATGTCGCCCAACAGGCCCAGCCCTATGCAAAGGCTGCTGCAGCCATTCCAGCCAGGGGCATCTCATTCTCCTTCTGGTTCTCGTTCAACACCCACACAGCAAACACCCACCCTGCCAACTGTAAAAGCAAAATCCTGCGAGTTTTGTGGGAAGTCATTTAAGTTCCAGAGCAACTTAATTGTCCACAGGCGTAGTCATACCGGAGAGAAACCTTACAAGTGCCACCTCTGCAACCATGCCTGCACGCAGGCCAGCAAGTTGAAGCGCCACATGAAGACTCATCGGCACAAATCCTCCTCCACTACCTCCAAATCAGATGATGGCCTTTCAACTGCGAGTTCACCTGAGCCAGGTACAAGTGATTTGCCAAGCAGTGCCACCAATGCTCTTAAATCAGTGGTGGCAAAGTTTAAAATCGAGAACAATGGCATGATCCCTGAAAATGGACAAGAGGAAGAAGAAGAAGAGGAAGAGGAGGAGGAGGAGGATGAAGAAGAGGAAGAGGAGGAGGAAGATGAAGAAGAAGAAGAAGAGGAGGAGGAGGAGAATGAGAGTGAGGCTGGTGAAAGGAATGATATAAAATTTAGCTTGAGCCTAGAAGGTGCACGTCATCACGAGAACAATAGACAACGACACAACAAAAATGTAGAGGAAATTCAGGACTATCGAGAAGCGCTAAAACATTACAAACGAGGAGACCGCCACAGATCAGCTCACGAGACATGTGGTGACAGTTCCCCAAAAGAGTCTTCTCAAGTCAACGAAGGGTACGGACACATCGTAAATGGGTCAGCCTCCTACTCAAACGATGACCTCTCAAGGAAACTTCTTGCCGGAAGTCCAGGTTCTGACAGTCCTCTCACTAAGCGAATCAAGGTGGAAAAAGACCTTGATCTTCCAACTCCTACAATCCCCAATTCAGAAAACGTGTACTCACAATGGCTGGCCGGATATGCTGCGTCGCGCCAGCTCAAGGATCCTATCCTCAACTTTGGGGACTCAAGACAATCACCTTTCGCCACCTCTTCAGAGCACTCCTCGGAGAATGGAAGTCTCAGGTTTTCCACTCCTCCTGGGGAGCTGGATGGAGGCACAGCCTCTGGACGTAGCGGCACGGGAAGCAGAGCCAGTACACCCCACCTTCCCAGTGGTCGCCCCAGCTCCAAGGATGGCCGCCGTAGTGACACATGTGAGTTTTGTGGCAAGGTCTTCAAAAACTGCAGCAACTTGACAGTGCATCGCCGCAGCCATACTGGCGAGAGGCCGTATAAATGTGAGCTTTGTAGCTACGCTTGTGCTCAGAGCAGTAAGCTAACACGGCACATGAAGACGCATGGACAGACAGGCAAGGACGTTTACAAATGTGAGATATGCCACATGCCTTTCAGCGTCTACAGCACTCTGGAGAAGCACATGAAAAAATGGCACAACGATCGGCCATTGAGCATTGAAATTAAATCGGAGTAAATTTGATGATGTCTTACGGAGAATACAATATTTAAAGCACAGCGTCAGATGAGTATACTGGCTGAAAATTTGTCGAAATCGACGCAAGACTCTGAGCCCTTTCGAATGTGCAATAACTTTAATGTTTTGTACTCATTTTCTTACTGGTTGGCATGTGTTAGCTTGATTGATTAGCGGTATTGCTGTTGTTACTGTCTTTTATCGAACGGGACATTTCATGCTGCAAGCGGTTAATTTTTACATATCATACCTAGTCGTATTGTATCATTTAAGCCTGTAATCTTTTGACTACCTACATTCACACTGGGGTTTACACTGTTCGTTAGGGATATAGACAAACTTTAGGGTTACCAGTGAACGTTTGAATGGTAACATTTTACTAAAATACTAAAAACGTTAGAATTTTTATTGTTGCTTGTGAAAAAGAGTGCCTTGGGTGTTTAAAGCATCTGTGGTTTCTGCCGTTTGCCATAAGCCTGGGGATATTGTTCAATGCAAAATGAGGTTCTTGCATCAAGTACCTATCGTGAATTCACTAAATGCAGGAATCCAGTGTATGTTCTTGTGTATATCATTTACTAGCATAACATGTGTTCCTTTAAGTTTGCCTTTTGGCTTTGTGAGATTTTACCTTGTGTTTTGATATCAAACAAACAGGTATATTAGTAAGTTTTCTTTAAACTTAGGGTCTATGGGTTTTTTATGAAGGTTTTTGTTTTTAAATATATATATATATATATAGTCACCCTGAAAATGTGTTTTACTCAGTAGACAGCCAACTTATTGGACTATACTGATAAATTTCTATTTGGTACATGGAACAAAAACGCATATTATGTAAATACGTCAATTTTTTTTATCAAATTCATTTCTCGACAGGGTCATTTTTTTAACAAATATTCCCTGAATAAGCTGGATTGAAAATCCTTTTTGAAATTTTGAATTAAGCTCAGATTGGCTATAGAAATAGAAGTAGCTTAGCGAGACCAGGTTTGATGGAGCAATGCAGGAACGCATTATGAGGACATTTACAAATTCCTGGATGAAAGTCTGAATACTTTACAGCAGTGGTCCCCAACCTTTTTATCACCGCATACTGGTCAACGCTTGACAATTTTACCATGGACCGTGTTCGGGAGGTTGTTCATATTGCTAGGCAACCATCAATTGTTTTCTCAGAGCACTGCAGTGTTTGGGTGTTCTGTGTTTGTAATTAGTCTACCGAAATGAGTATATTTAAGCTGAAGCTGATCAGTCAGCTGATTGTGATCATGGTGCGCTCCCGGCATTCGTTCAAATATGTGCACCTGGAAGGCCTGAGCTCAAGCCGTGCACCTTCTTTGGAAATAAGGAACTTGCGTGACCTAATAATAATAATGATAATTTCTTACATTTAAATTGCGTTTTCTGGACACGCAAAGCGCTTTACACATTGGGGCGAATCTCCTCATCTATCACCAGTGTGCAGCATCTACCAGCAGCCATATTGCGCCAGACCGCACACCACACACCAGCTGATTGGTGGAGAGGAGACAGAGTGATGAAGCCAATTATGATATGGGGATGGTTAGAAGGCCATGATGGACAGAGGCCAGTGGGCAAATATAGGGTCCCCTTCAATATACTGGGGCATTAGGACCCACACAGACTGCAAGTTGGGCACCCCATACTGCCACACTAACAACACTTCCAGCAGCAACCTAGCTTTCCCATGTGGTCTCCCATCCAGGTACTGACCAGGCGCAGCCTTGCTTAGTGGGCGACCATGTGAGAGTTGCAAACAGCTAGCTGCCGGCTAGAACTCTAGAAAAGCGATATGCAAACGTCCTCTAAAAGGCTGCCATCATTTGGGATCTCCAGCAGGTAATCTTCTTGCACAGACTTGGTGGATTCACCTAACTTGCTTCACTGGGTCTTTTCCTTTTAGCAAAGAAACTTTCCAAAGACGCCCGTTTCTTACTCATTTTGCTGCTTGTGGGTCAATTTTGGCACTCAAGTGACCGAGATGTAAGCGAGAGAATACGGTCATTTTTCAAAATAAAAGATCGTTCAGACTCAGATAATAAATAAAACGGGAATAATTAATGACTTCTTGTGCGGCCCAGTACGAATTGAGCCCAGAGGTTGAGGACCACTGCTTTACAGTTCATTTGCTCGTGATATACTTTCACAATATCATCTTTTTCCAACGCTCTTCAGTTTCTAAAGCTATGTACTGTATATACCCCCGTTTATTAGCGAAGCACTTAGCCATGTTCACATATTTTGTGCCCGTCGAGATGACATTCAGACTTTTTATTCTCTACATTATCCCATAGTGAATTTTATGAAAAGCACTTGCCACTCAGCCTAAAGCTCTGTATCTGTCCTGCTAATCTACGGGCAGGTGGTTGAGTATAAAACAAAACTGCTCTCCAATGGCACAAAATAAAAAAAACCTGCACTGTTCAATTTTTTTTCCTGTTTACAAGAGATTTTCCTCTCATACGAACAACATGATGAGGTGTCAGCATATTATGTGAAATAGAGATAGCCTAGAATTCTTGGTCAGCGACAAAAAAGAAGCTTATGATAAATATAATAAGCTTATAAATAAAAATGACTGTTCATTTAGAAGCTAGACTTTAAATCGAAACAGTGTATGTTTATCTCAGTGAATATACTCCAATCCCGCTGCTTACACAGCCATTTTTTATTGTACTTTTTAATTATTAATTAAATGTGTTGGGGTTTCTTTTTTTTTGTAATACTTTGGTGTTTTTAACAGGAAATTAATTTAAAGTGTTCCATTTTTGTTTCGTTTTCTGCCGCTCATGTTCATTTCTTGGTGGGTTA
Source organism: Danio tinwini (assembly GCA_903798205.1). Lineage (NCBI taxonomy): Eukaryota > Metazoa > Chordata > Actinopteri > Cypriniformes > Danionidae > Danio > Danio tinwini. The sequence goes on along the minus strand of CAIGQZ010000461.1, from coordinate 10,797,079 downwards.
CTTACAATGTACTATGTAAATACTAAATGTTATGTACATTTTTTTTCCTCCTTTGGCAGTTCTTCAGGACACATTATAATGAGATTAGGAGTTCATTTGACATTTTCTAGGGCTTACGGTCTGTCAAAAGCTATTGTGACACACTTGAGTTTGCCATGTCAGTGTGTAGAGATGATCTGGATTTAATTGTTTATCACGAGTAGTCAAGATAGTATTTATATAGAGACTAGAATTCCAGACTGTTCCTTGTTCACTTTAAAGGTACATAAAAAAACTGTAGTTGAGCTCAGCATGCTGCCACCATTTTTTGGTTTTCCCCTTAACTTGGCAGGATAATATAGTGTGAATCGTTTTAATGTGTGAAAATTGAGTTTATAAGAAAAAGAGAAACAAAACAAAAAAAGCAATGTGAGGGTTACGATGATGATAAAAGGCTATACAATGGCCTTTTGACGCAATCTTCTTTGAAATAACACGATGATGAGGAACAGGTGGTTTTATGATCTCTGGCCTTTGGATATGCAGTAAAAGTTTCATAGTTAGTTGGTTTCCCTCTTTATTTCTTTATTTTCAACTGTCCTTGTCTCCCCCCTGCAAACCTGAAACATTCCAGTCATCTTTGAAAGAATGGATGTCATATGCAATGAATCAAGAGTCAATAAATACATTTAAAATGCATTTTGAAATACAACTGTTCAGTTTGTCTTGTTTGTTTTATTTTTGAGATTCACCAAGAAACAACGCCTACTGAACTGCTGCAGATTTACACAATCTGATTGTCTGCCATTTGTAGAGCTCCACACTTCCTTCTTGCATGTGTCTTTATTAAATATTCCAGCTAATTGGATTTATTTTTTTTCCCAAAGATGGGTTGCAGCTGGAAGGGCATCCGCTGCATAAAACATGTGCTGGATAAGTTGGCGGTTCATTCTGCTGTGATGACACTGGATTAATAAAGGGAATAAGCCCTGATGAATAATGAACGAATGAATGGATTTAGTTTTTAGCTGCTCGGATTAAATTGTCAAACCCTCAACTCTATTCAAAATGTTTATCCAAACTAAACTCATTCTGTGAAATGTTACCCCAAAAATCTGCGCATAAAATTATGAAGAATTTCACAAACTGTTTAACCCAGGCTCATTCTGAAAACGTACCGCTACATACATTTTTGGAAAGCACCAAATATGTCCCAGGAGCTATGTTTTTTTGGAAGTTTATGTTTTTGCGAATGCACCAGGGGCCGATGTGTACGCTTTTTGAGATCTCAGATTTCTCTCACGAGTGCCATTCGTGCCTGCTGTTCTCGCGTAAATCCACCAGAGGTCGCTGTCGACTAACTGTCGACTGACTGACTGACTGATCGACTGACCCACGCTCATCTTTCCCTAAACCCAACCTATACTGTTTTCAAATACACAGAATGACCCTCCCGCTCACCCACTTCCTAAAACCAACAGTGTTTTCAAATGCAATTCAGAAAACGAAAATTCTGAAAAAAAGCCTGACGATTACCACGTTTTCAGATTTTACCACATTCTCACCCTGTCATTTACTTGTTTATTTTATTTTATTTTTTGGCTTTTGTCTTACCTGCTTTCTGGAACCATTCTTTGCCAGACTCGAACCTTGTTGTCATGGTCAATTCCGCTCTGCAGCTTAAGTCCACCAACATACATGGTGAGCTAACTAGACAAACTGGTAACAGTGGAAAAGTCGTCCATACGGTGGTAAGCAGTCAGCTGGTAATCACAAAAAAGATTGGCATCATACCACCCCGTAGCACTCCTTTTAAAAACAAAATGCAGCCATACGTACTTCTGGCAACATAATTTGCGATCTTCAGAAATGTATATAGGGCTACGTTTTCAGAATGAGCCTATGTTGGAACTGTTACTTGGGCTTTCAAGAAATATTATTTGATTTTCTTTTCTTACTAACTATGATTTTACAACATTCAGATATGCAATAAGCTTATATGTTTTATTAATTTATTTATTTTTAAATAAGGGGTCATTCACCATTAGTAAACATTTCAGTTCACAGTTTTGTATTTAAAAAAGTCCTTCGTGACTAATCGCATCCAAGATAAAATTTGTATTTACATACTCTATGCAGGTATATATATATATATATATATATATATATACACAATTGAAATCAGAATTATTAATTATTACACAGTATGTCTTAGTAAACAGTGGTGAGTTTGGTGAACTGATGACCTTCACGGCCAATCACAGTAATTTCTGTTGAGCACATGAACACAATGGCAAATCAGCACTGTTTAAGAACGTGCTAAACAGAGCTCAAATGTTAGCTGGAAATGGACATTTTTCAAATTTCAATATCGATTAGTACCGAGTTCCAGTATCGTGCCACCCTAATAAATATACACACATACATAAGATACAAAAAAAATACAAAATAAATTTTTTTTCAAATATATATACACAAAATAAAAATATTCACAGTTCGCACAAATATATTTTGTAAATATGAACTTTTATTTTGTATGTGATTAATCATGAATAATTGTTTGACAGCACTAATTAAAAATGATAAAACAAAAATGATTACAACAAATTTTATAAGAAAACAAAAATGTAGATATTTAAAATATGTTGGGTCCCTTTTTGTGGTACAGGATTTTTTAGAGGATTTTTAGATAATTTCAGATGTTTTTAAATAGTTTTAACATATTAATATTTTAACTGTTTAAATTTATTAATATAGTAGTAATATATTTTTAGCTATTTAACTACAACATTTAAAATTTTTGTTTGTTTTAAATAAAGTTCTGGGAACATTAATATAACAAGACTGAAACATTATGAAAACGTTTTGAATAACTGTTTAAAAAAAATGTTAACAAACAGGAAAAACGACAATTTCTTCAAAATGTGCTACTGAGGGAACGCTCTCAGAACATTCTGTGACATTCCTTATAAGTTGTGTAAATGTTAGCACGTAACATGAGTAAAATAATGTTTTTGAAACATTCTTGTTATGCTGAAAAAAACCCTTCTAGAACTTATAAAATAAAGTTTTATATTATGTTCTGACAACATATGTAAAACAATAAGAAAACATTTTGAATAATATTGTTATAACCAAAACAAAAATATGTTGTATATTTAATATTTTTTTACTGTAAATAAACACAAAAAATGTCCATTTCTCAAAATGTGCTACACAGGGAACGCTCTCAGAACATTCTGTGACATTCCAAAAGTTGTGTAAATGTTAGCACGTAACATGAGTAATGTCTTTGGAACATTCTTGTAATGCTGGAAAAACCCTCATAGAACATTAATATAATGTGGATGGAACGTTCTAATAATGTTTTAAGTAATGTTTTAATAACGTTAATATAACAATTTAAACAATACTTAAAATAACATTAAATACTGTTTTTAAAACATTAATATATCAAGACTGAAACAATATGAAAACATTTTAAATAACATTATTATGACCAAAAACAAAATATGTTTTATGTTTAATATGTTTTTAACTTTTTTTAAATTTTCAATTTCTTAAAATGTGCCACACAGGGAACATTCCATAACATTCCTTGAAAGTTGTGTAAATGTTAGGACATAACATTAGTAAAGTATAATTTCGAAACAATCTTATAATTCTGGAAAAACCCTTGTAGAACATTAATATAACGTGGATGAAATGTTTAAAAACATTTTATAGTATTATTTGAGAACACGTGTTAAACAACCAAAACGAAAACGTTGTATGTTTAATATTTTTTACCTGTAAATAAACAAGAAAAATGTCAATTTCTCAACATGTATAACAAAGAGAACGCTCTCAGAGCATTCCGTAACATTCCTTAAATGTTGTGTAAATGTTAGCATATAACATTAGTAAAATATATTTTTGGAACATTCTTGTAATGCTGGAAAAACCCTGTAGATTACATTAATATAAAGTTGATGGAACGACTCATTCTAAATACGTACCCCTATATACATTTACTGCAAATACATCCCAGGAGGTATGTTTTTTTTTTTAGCAGTTTTTGTTTTCGCGACACCAGAGGCCGCTGTGTACGCTTTTTGAGATTTCAAATTTCTCTCACGAGTGCCATTTACACCTGCTGCTCTCATGTAAATCCACCAGATGCCGCTGTCGACTGACTGTTTGACTGACCGACTAACCAATACCCCCTTGCATCCCCTTCCCTAAACCCAACCGATAGTGTTTTCAAAAGCACTAATTGACCAGTGTCCACCCAACTCCCTAAACCCAACCGACAGTGTTTTGGAAAGCAATTCAGAAGAAAATTCCTCACGGCAGTCAGATTCCTCTCTGCTTCTCAAATCCTCCAACGTACGCAACGAACCATTGGAACGGCATCATACCGCCCTGTAGCGTTCGTTTAAAGACTAGAAACAGCCATACGGTTCTCTGGCTGCATAATTCACGATCTCCAGAAATGTATACAGGGCTACGTTTTCAGAATGAGCCTATGTTGGGATGGAATGTTTTATTAACGTTTTAAATAATGGTTGGAGAACATTAACATAACGAGACTGAAACCATATGTTTCTCAGTACTGAGTTGCGGCTGGAAGGGCATCCCCTGCGTAAAATTCATTAATTCATTTTCTTTTTGGCTTAGTCCCCTTATTAATCTTAGTTCGCCACAGCGGAATGAACCGCCAGTTTATTCAGCAAATGTTTTACGCAGCAGATGCCTTTCCAGCTGCAACCCATCACTGGGAAACATCTATACGCTCTGATTCACACGCATACACTACGGTCAATTTAGCCTACCCGATTCACCTATACCACATCTTTTTGGACTTGTGGGGGGAAACCGGAGCACCCTAAGGAAACCCACGCCAACACGGGGAGAACATGCAAAGTCCTACTGACCCAGCCGACGCTCGAACCAGCGACCTCCTTGCTGTGAGGCCAACGTGCTACACACTGCGCCACCGTGCAGCCCCCTGCTTAAAATATAAGCCGAAATAGTTGCCGGTTCATTCCGCTGTAATAAGGGACTAAGCTGAGGAAAAATGAATGAAACAAAATGAAAAGGTATTAAATAACATAATTATAACCAAAACAAAAATATGTTGTATGTTTAATATTAATATTAGCTTTCTAAACTTTCTACCTTTCTTACTTTATAAAATATTCTTTTTAATAAACAGGAACAATTATATATGTTATATTGATGCTTTAAAAAAATTAACTAACATTTTGTTGAAGCTATGTGCTAAAAAGCTCTGTTTTCTTTCTCTTCCACCACTGCCTGCATATATGTGTGGATGTGTACACATGAGTATTAACACCAGGTGTGTTTGCTTTGGAGAACCAGATGAAAAGACGGAAGTTGCTAGCTTTATCTTTTGTCTCGGGCTTTTGTGTGGTCATTTGGCTGTCTGTTTTATAACTTTAACAGCCGCTTTTCTTTTTTTTTCTTTTTCATTTTTGCACTCTTTGCTTTTCCTTTGTGGACTGACACCGACGTGACAAAGTAATCTCTCTCTCTCCCTGTCTCTTTATCTATCGCTCTGCCCTTGCTTCAGCTCTTTATGTTTACTGACCTAGAGGTGATTAAAGTCCAGCCTTAGAAAAGGATCCAGCTTTTTAAACTGTTGACAGTTGAGATAAAAGCCCTTAAGACTTGGGGATGGGCGCTGTGGGTTGAGGCATGTTTGTGCGTCTGTGTTTTACGGGCTTAAAAGTCCAGCCGGCTTTCTGCTCCCCTCTTCCAAGTTCAATGTCAAAGGGTGAACAATGGTGGGTCACAGGGATCCTGGGCCCAAACAGAGCGTGCATAGCCTGCATACTTTTCCCAGAACAGGTCCTGACCTCTGCCCTCTGTCTCTCTCCCTCCCTAAAGAATATATTTTCAGGCTCTCAGGGAAGATCTGTCAATTTCCCTCACAAAAGAATGACTTTTTTGTTAATATACCTTTTTAATAAAGGAACCTGGAAAAAGTTTCTAGCATACACTCTCAGAAATAAACGTACAAGAGCTGTCACTGGGATGGTACCTTTTCAAAAGGTACATATTTGTACCTAAAGGGTAAATATTGGTACCTCAAATCTAAATATTAGTACCTAAAAATTTTAAGAGGTACACTTTTGTACTTCTTAGGTAATAATATGTACCCTTGAGGTATTAATAATGACCCTTTAAGTACAAATATGTACCTTTCAAAAAGGTACTACCCCAGTGACAGCTCTTGTACCTTTAATTCTGAGAGTGTACAACAAGGGCTGGCTGACATTTCTTGTTATTTATGAGCAGAATTTAGTACAAAATCTGTAGCTTTATGGGCAGCACAGTGGCTCAGAGGTTAGCACTGTTGCTTCACAGTAAGAAAGTCGCTGGTTCAAGTCTTGGCTGGGCCAACTGGCGTTTCTGTGTGGAGCATGTTCTCCCAATGTTGGCATGGGTTTCCTTTAGGTGCTCTGGTTTTTCCCACAGTCCAAAGACATGCGCTATAGGTGATTTGAAGCCAAAGTGCTAACCACTGAGCCACCATCCCGTTATATAACTTAATGGCGTTAATGGAAAGTTTTTAGAATGTAAAATTGTTAGTTGCATGGGTACACATTGGAACATAGGCTCATTCTGAAAACGTAGCCCTATATACATTGATGTAGACAGAACAACATAATGGCTGCATTTTGTCTTTAAAACGAACGCTACAGGGTGGTATGATGCCGTTACTTTTCGCGCTTACTAGCTGATCGCTTTCCTTCATATCGACGGCTTTTCCACTGTTTCCAGTTTGTCCAGTGACTCATTGTGTATGTCGGAAGATTTGAGATGCAGAGCAGAATTGACTGTGCTAATGGGGTTCGATTCTGGCAAAGAACGGTTCCAGAAAGCAGGGAAGACTAAAACAGAAGCCAAAAATTTAACCAAACAAGTAAAAAAACGGTGAGAATGTGGTAAAATCTAAAAATGTGCTAAAAGCCAGGCTGCCTCAAGGGCTTTTCTTTTTCTGGATTGCATTTGAAAACATTGTCGGTTGGGTTTAGGGAAGGAGGTGGGTGGGGATTGGTCAGTCAGTCAGTCGACAGCGGCCTCTGGTGGATTTATGCTAAAAGAACAGGTACGAATGGGACTTGCAAGAGAAATTTGAGATCTGAAAAAGTGTACACAGCGGCATCTGGTGGATTTGTGAAAACAAAACTGCAAAATTAGGTTAGATTGAGATCATGATTTCAGGTGACCAAAATTCAATGTCTAGCCAACGTCTAAGGACAACGATATTTTGACGTCCAATAATGACGTCAAATTACATTGTTATTTGGTTGATTTTAGGTTATGTTGAAAAGTAACCAAAATCCAATGTCCGATAGATGTCATAGTGGTAATGTCCACACAAAGTCAAGGTGTAACATGATTAGACGTGGATATTTGGTTTATTTTTGGGTTGATTTTAGATTGAACGTTGGATATTGACGACAGCATGACATTGGATTTAAACGTCAACCGGATTTTCATTTCCAAACAAAATCTAACGTCCCTATGATGTTGGGGTACAACGTTAATATGACGTCATGTTGTCGTCCTGTGCCTTGATTTCAGAAAAGCTGGTTGCTAGTAGATGAACGCTAGTAGATGAACGACAGTGAGGACTTGAACCGTTTTTGTTCTTAAAAGCAGTTTTAAAAACTAAAATGCATTAGTGTAAATGGTACCTAAGGTACCCATATAGGTTAAAACACTACTGCTGTGTCCGAAATTGTATACTTCCATATATAGTACTCTAAAAACAGTATCCGAGCTGTGTAGAATGTCTGAATTGCAACAAAGGCTCATTCTGAAAATGTAGCCCTATATGCATTTCTGGAGATCACGAATTATGTAGTCAGAAGTACGTATGGCTGCACTTTGTCCTTAAAATGAACACTACGGGGTGGTATGACGCTGTTCCTTTTCACTCTTACTAGCTGACCAATTACCCCCATGTGGATGGCTTTCCAGTTTGTCTAGTAATTCGCCATGTATGTTGACAGACTTCAGGGGCAGAGAGAAGTTGACCATGACCACGGTAAAATCTGAAAATGTGGCAAAAATCAGGCAAAGGCTTTTCTTTTTCTTAATTGTTTTTGAAAACTGTCGATTGGGTTTAGGGAAGTGGGTGAGTGCTGGTCAATTGGTGAATTTGAAAGCACTATTGGTTAGGTTTACGGAAGGAGGAGGGTGGGTCAGTCGATTGGTCAGTCAGTCAATCAACAGCTGCCTCTGGTGGATTTATGCGAGAACAGCAGCCATGAATGGCAGTCGCGAGAGAAATTTGAGATCTCAAAAGCATACAAATTCAACTCAATTCATCTTTATTTGTATAGCGCTTATACAATGTAGATTGTGTCAAAGCAGCTTCACATGGAAGTTTATAGTGAATTGAAACAGTGTCAGTTCAGTTTTCAGTGTTTAAGTTCAGTTTAGTTTAGCTCAGTTCAGTGTGGTTTAATAATCACTACTGAGAGTCCAAACACTGAGGAGCAATTCCATCGATGCGCAGCTCTACAGATCCCGAACCATGCAAGCCAGTGGCGACAGCGGCGAGGAAAAAACTTCACCAATTGGCGAAAGTGAAGAATTTAAAAAACCTCGAGAGAAACCAGGCTCAGTTGGGCACGACCATTTCTCCTATGGCCAAACGTCTAGTGCAGAGCTGCAGTCTAGGCGCAGTAGCTGGACCTCCGCGAAGACTCGTCTGTCCTTGGAGCATCACAGGAATCAGTCTTATGCTCTCCATCATGACTACCACAGCAGCAGCTCAGGATACGGCCTGGTCCGGGAACCTTGGGATCGTCTCGTCGCTGGTCTTGGATTGCATCAGTGGCACTGCATAGTCTGAGGGTCTCGAGATGAGTACCCCCTGGTGGAAATACAGAATAAGAAGAATAATTAGCGTAGCTGCTGTTCATAGTGTATATAAACAAGAAGCAAAGTGGCCTCTGGTGGTTTCGCGAAAACAAAAACTGCAAAAAAAGTAGCTCCTGGGACGTATTTGGCGCTCTCCAGAAGTGTATATAGCAGTACGTTTTCAGAATGAGCCTGGGTTGCCGAATTCATAGTATTTGACAAACAGTATGCAAGAAGTTCCCGGATGACCTACTACTTCTGGCGAGATTCTAAAGTGCGCATCTGCTACGCTATCCAATGATGCCGCACAAGAGAATTCTACTGACGCAGGTAGGATACATGACAATGACTAATAGCGAATGCAGTACATCCGAGTTCCATTCATACTCACATTCTTACTATATAGAACACACTTTTCTAATGGTCGTGTAATAAATTCAAATTCAAATGTAGTACCTACTCGAGTAGTAGGCGATTTCAGACGCAGCCTAGGTGTAAACACTAAAGTATTTTCCTCATCTGTGTGTGATCCAATCAACCAAAATGTACAGCATCTTAATACCTGGTGTGAACAGGGCCCAAAAGAAACAAACACACCCTTAGAAGTCAATGTACACCATAGGCAGTAGACACTTAGACCTTTTTTTTGGAGCAGAGCCAGTGTGTGACTCTTTTGAATGCTCTGCTCTCTGTTCTGTCTTGCCTCAGTGTTTATACTCCACAGGGCTTTGCATCGATGACAGGGGAGCCCCCGTCTCAGAGCTCTATGAGGTTAATCCTGTGTGTGTGTGTGTGTGTGTGTGTGTGTGTGTGTGTGTGTGTGTGTGTGTGTGTGTGTGTGTGTGTGTGTGTGTGTGTGTGTGTGTGTCTGTGTGTGTGTGTGTGTGTGTGC
>CAIGQZ010000461.1:10761706-10775708 GCA_903798205.1 Danio tinwini | reverse complement strand
TGTGTGTGTGTGTGTGTGTGTGTGTGTGTGTGTGTGTGTGTGTGTGTGTAGTCCAGCATTCAATCTCCCTTTTATGACTATTTTACAGCATCACACTCTTCTGGGAAATGAGAAATATTAGATGTTTTTACAGTATATGTTGAGATGATAGGTCTTTCTGAAGAAACTGTCCTTTGGCCACACACACACACACACACACACACACACACACACACACACAAACACACACACGTAGACAATCCTCTGGGACTGGAGTGTAGCATTTGTCAGCATGTAAAGCTGTTTAGGGAGATGCAGAGGTCAGATGTGTGTGGAAAAAGAAAAAAAAAGTATCTTTGTAGATCTCTAAAACACACACACACACACACACACATGTGCACACCTGTCTTTATTAACCCATGACTTTGCTGATCCGCATGGGGTACGCTATGAAAACATAAAACATGTTGTTCCACTTTATGTTCACATTGCATGATGTAAATGTCATAAACTCTGTGTGGTTTCTCCAGGTCTGCAACCCAATGGTTCTGAGAGACTATTGTTGCAGGACATGTCTGGTCAGCTACAGTCATAATAAGTCTTATTTCTTACAGTTTGTATTGAATAAAAGTTTTTAATAAAAAAGAAAACAATTTTAAGGTCAGTATACTTGCCTCCTTAAGAAATATTTACTGTGTATTTTTGATTGTTTACACAACAATTCAGTTATACAGCAACTTGACTAATTATTCTAACTTTCCTAGTTAACATAACCTAGTTAAGTCGTTAAATTACACTTTAATCTGAATACAACTATCTTGCAAAATAACTAGTCAAATATTATGCTGTCACCATAGGAAAGACAAAAAATAGTTATTAGAAATTGGTTAAACTATATGTTTAAAAATGTGTTGTAAAAAGTCATGTGTTTGAAGACTCGTGCTTTATGTCAAGACTGAAAACAAAAATGAATGAAGGCAAAACTAAACGAGTTGAATATCACTTTTACATAAGCGTGGCTACAAAGTAAATTTGATCAATGTGTTCTCCGGTACCAACTGTTTGTAAATTCAAGACTGCATTTTCTAACGTAAAACTATGTACACTCAATTCGGATTAATAATAGCCTATGCATAGCAGAGGACTTCCAAAATTAAAAAGTTTTAAATTCGCTATTGAAAACTAGAGGTGTGAACCTGGTCTCACGGTTACGATTATCATGCCATCGATTCAGTTCAATTCGATATCTCGGTGCATCACGGTGCATTGGAGATTCTTTCCATACAGTTTTATATTTTCTTCACAACACAGCAATTATTGTATTAAAATGTATAAATATATTTATATACTATTTGTAAAACAATTTTGTCCTTTCATACATACATTCAGATATATAAACTGTACCTTTAAAAAACACAAGCATTTATAGCAAATAAACAAATATAAATATCCCGCTCGCACTCTGAGCCTTGTCTACCAAGTTCTCTTACACCCCTTTGATTGGTCACGCGCTCAACAGAACGAGCTGCGATTGGCTCTTACACGCTGGTGCTCTTGCACTCATAGGCCACTGTGAGAGAGAGAGAGAGAGAGAGAGAGTTTACTTTCATTCTTTTAATCGCTGTGAAATAGGGGCTTTTGCTGTAAGTGTCAGTGAAACAGTGTTCAGCAAACACACACGCAGTGAAATTGTGCAGTTTCTGAGTTTTTACGTAATTAGGGCGTTGTAAATACTCGCGCTCGTGGCTCGCCATAGTAAGCTACGGCGACATAGCGCATGTGAGATAAATGACGTCAGTACATAATAACCAGTTATGATTATTACTGAACTGATACCGAATTGTCCGCGTCTGCATCGCTGTGCACCGAAGAAATGATTAATTTTGACACCCCTATTGAAAACACAAGTCTAATATAATCAACAGTGGACATTTTGAAAGTGTTTCGCAACATGAACATCACTGAAGTAGATTTTTTCTTATTACCTGTGTCAATTTGGGGCTTAACTTCTGATGAATGCGGGAAACAGATGCACACAGCACCATCACTGACAAAAGCGAAAGCAGAGAGAGAGGGAGTGCGCGTGACACAGAGAGTGTGCGAAAGAGACCCAGTTATATCGCCACCTACCACCAATGGCTGATCTCGATTCTCCTTGGCGTTGTAGGTGTGACACAAAAATTTAGGTGGGCCAGAGGAGGGGGCCAAGCTTGTTGACATGGGGGCACCCCCCTATCCCCCACCCCCCACACACACCCCAAAAACCGCCACTGCCCATAACACCAAACCTGTACCTAACCTACCTGGATCCCACCTCAGGAGCACCAGAAGTGCAATACATATGAATACAGTAAGTGCACTGCATTTATTCATTTGATTTAAGTACATTAGTAAAGTAGCTAAGGCCACCTAATATAACGTTGAACCAGTTTTCTACATAAAATGAGTAGTGATGGGCGAAGACTAGAGGCGCAATAAGTGGGAATTGTAGAATTCCGCATCGATGGAATTGCTCTTCAGTGTTTATTAAACCACACTGAACTGAGCTCAACTGAACTGAACTTAAACACTGAAAACTGAACTGACACTGTTTCGATTGACTATAATCTTCTATGTGAAGCTGCTTTGACACAATCTACATTGTAAAAGCGCTATAGAAATAAAGGTGAATTGAATTAAATTGAATTGTGCCTATTAAAGAGCCCCTATTATACATTAAAAAGGGTCATATTTCGGTTTTATGGGTCTCCAACAACAGGCTGATATGCATGCAAGGTCAAAAAACAGGTTCATAGTCTTATAATATGCATTTGTTTTTACCTAATTATCCCAGCAACTCCCATATGAATCGTTCAGTGATTAATTTGTTCCAAAACCCCTCCTTTGCGCCTCTGCGCTGATTGGACCGATGACAGCCTGTTGCGATTGGTCGACAGCGTTCAGCGCTAGATAGTAAAATGTTTAATTAAACCCCAGGTCTCCAACATTGGTATTGGATCCGATCGCAGCAGACGCCCGAAACACGCTTCATAGTAAACTTACTAACACCACAGTAAACAGTACCCGGTTCTCAACAGTGTTATTCAGACACCTCACCCCCGAAAGCAGTGCAGTTAAACACCACAAACACATTTAAATCCTTAAACAAAGCAGCACGCGTCGCGTTTTCAATGTGGCATTAGACGAGATATGGTAATATAGAGTTAACCTGATACAGTGCAAGCGATTACAAGTAACAACACAAGTAAATACATACTTTACAAGCTAGAGAAAACAAGGAGGCAGCTATTTACTTACACTTATGAAATGTGTCATGGGCCAGGTCTCATTTTATTAATTCTTTCATTTTGGAGCTTTTCTCCCTTCTCAGCTGTAGATCATTTCTATTTGCAATCATTGCTGTGGCACCTCTTGCGTGTTATATGTTCTCAGGGCTTACCTGTACTGTGCTTTCTGACAAGCTATCTTTGCGGGCTCCCATCGCCTTTCCAGTGCTGTGCAACAGCCTGAAGTCCAGCCTGTCTTTGTTTGACTTGTACCTAATAATTTGTCCTTATTTTGCACTGTGACCCTAGTAGGCGCTGTTCTCACTGTTTGGCTTGAACTCGCTCCTACAGCATACTCTCACATTAATGCACTGGAATGAACTGTTCAATACTAGAGCACCAAACGTAGAGCACCAAATACCTCCCAGGAGCTAAGTTTTTTTGCAGTTTTTGTTTTTGCGAATCCACCAGAGGCTGCTGTGTAGGCTTTTTTAGATCTCAGATTTCTCTCGCGAATGCCATTCGTGCCTGCTGTTCTCGCGTAAATCCACCAGAGGCCACTGTCGACTGACTGAATGACTGAGAGACTGACCGATCAACTGATCCACCCTCCTCCTTCCCTAAAACCAACCAGTAGTGTTTTCAAAAGCACCGATTGACCAGCGCCCACCCACTTTCCTAAACCCAACTAAAGCCGCGGTCACACTGGGCTTTTCTCCCCATAGACTTCCATTCATACGCACGCGAATGCGTCAGACCGAAAACGCAGGGTCATTCGTCGGAGTTTCGCAGGTTGCTGCGGTGCAAAGTTCAAGCTTGGTAAACTCTGACCTGCGAAATCACATCACTTGACTCTGTGAGACCAATCCAGGATCAAAACATGACCTCTCTGAACAGAAATTTAAAACATGGAGCAATCGCTCGCTTTTTTTAATGCCTATTCATCTTGTTTAATCCTGCCCCTTTTTGCAGCGCTGTACAACAGAATTTCGCAAGCTCAAGCTCTAGTGTGACTTCGGCTTAACAGTTTTCAAAAGCAATCCAGAAAATGAAAAGCCCCAGCAAGCTAACTAGACAAACTATTTACAGCGGGAAAGCTGACCATATGGAGGTAAGCGATCAGCTGGTAAGCACAAAAAAGGAACAGTGTCATACCACCCCATAGCATTCATTTCTGACTACATAATTTACAATCTCCAGAAATGTATACAGGGCTAGGTTTTCAGAATTAGCCTATGTTGGAAATCTGCAAACATTATATAGAACTGAATTATACATTCACCAGTTTTCCAGTGCCGTATACATATATTACATACTAGCATTGGTGTTTATGAGATTTTTGCACAGATGCATGCACACAAGAACAGCTTTGATGTGTCCAGGATTACATTAAGATGGTCCTCTGTAATCCAGACTGACCCTGAGCAAAGTGTGCTGGATCTCAGCCAACAGGACCAGACAGGCACTTCTGGAAAGAATTCAGACTCAAAAGCCGTCCCCAGCACCCCCCCCCCTTTTTTTTTTGTTTTGTTTTGTTTTTTGGCTGGCATTAGTGAGCGCTGAACTTCTGAAGTGGTCTGGAACTGCTTAGGTAAATAATGTGGCTTCTTGTTTTGATATGTGTGTGGCTTTGTATGCTCTTGTTATTATGTGTCATTTTTTCTCTCACTCTTTATCTCATCTCGTGCATGTGTGTCATATTTACAGATGTGGTACGGTATGACAGTTTTAGAGACATAAATACTATGCTCGTTCATGTCAACTGTGCTATTAAAATGGGTCATTTTATACTATTTTAATATTTATTCATTCATTCATTTTTTTTGGGCTTTGTCCCTTTATTAATCTGGGATCGCCACAGTGAAACAAACCACCAACTTATCCAGCACATGTTTTTTTGCAACGGACGCCCTTCCAGCCGCAACCCATCACTGGGAAACACCCAAACACTCACAATACACTACAGCCAATTTAGCTTAATCAATTTACCTGTTCCGCATGTCAACAGTTCTTGTAGCTCAAACCTGCTCGGGAGCAGGTTTATTTCATATAAACAGGATTAGATCGGCTCATTTTCAAGCAAAGGTAATACTGAAATTGTTTACCGAATGCTGGTATTTTCTTACAGTAGTAACCTATAGATTATATACACTTGGGAAAAAAGTAAAATAGCAAAAAAAAGTTTAGATATACACATTTATAATTTATAATAATTAGTAATATTTAAGATTAAATAATTAATAATATTTATGTTTATATACATATTTATATACATTACATATTTTAAAAATATATAAATAAAACTTAGTAAATAAAGTGCAAAAACGGGGTGGTCCTCCCCAACAAAGAGAACATTTATTAATATGAATTTTTTAGATATAAATGTGTACTATTTAAAGGTACCGATCCAGCTTTACTACAATTTCTGTAAGATAATAGACATGCACAGTTTTCAACTGTTGTTTGTTTGTTTGTTTGTTTGTTTGTTTGTTTTTTTGTTATTAAAGAATAATAATTTATGCAGTCATGCACATGTTTTCACAGCTAATATGCCGGTGATTTGATGCTTTGCAAAAGTTGCAGAAGCCTTTACCAATATCAAAATGCTATTTTGATGCAAAATTAATCTAAATTCCTTACGCCGATAAAGAAACTAAAATAGGCCTAGGCTACTGTAGTAAAGAAAATGTAAAACTAAATAAATAGCTAAATACTTTTGACATGAAAGTGTAAAGCCTGCAGCTCACAACAAAGGTGGAAAGTTATCACTTATCATATTTAACAAACCATTTACTATGAATTTTATATAATTCTGCTCACAAGAATAATTGAATATTAATCAGATGAAGTCATTACGCTGCTGTGCGGTCAGCCAATCATTGCATTGCGGATCATGATTTTAAGGATTGATAGATCTGTCCTTCATAACACAAGCAGCAATCTCAGATCAGTTCATCCAGACATTTTAATCCGATTTGTGAACTTGTTTGAAGAACCAAATTAGTCAGAGATCAGTTATCAAAATTAAAAGATCCAGGATCTGCCAAATCATCTTAAATCATTTAAGTGAGGTACGAAGAATGGACCCCAGGGTGAGAATGTGATAAAATCTAAAAGCGTGGTAAAAATCAGTCTGCTGCGAGGGCTTTTCTTTTTCTGTATTGCTTTTTAAAACTGTCAGTTGGGTTTAGGGAAGTGGGTGGGCGCTGGTCAATTGGTGCTTTTGAAAACACTATTGGTTAGGTTTAAGGAAAGAGGAGTGTGGGTCAGTCGATCGGTCAGTCAGTCAGTCATTCAGTCAGTCAGTTAGTCAGTCGACAGCGGCGTCTGGTGGATTTATGCGAGAAGAGCAGATGTGGCAAAAGAAGTTTGAGATCTCAAAAAAGTACACAGCGGCCTCTGGTAAATTCGCAAAAACAAAAACTGCAAAAAAACGTTTATTATTACTATAAAGAGATGCATGCGGAGTCATTACAGCTCATGTCTCTGATACTCCAGCAACAACAAACAAACATGAAAATGTATTTAAAGCTTTGTCAGTTTAAACTCTTAAATCCTCTTTCTTTTCTTCTTTTCTGGGCGAACAGACATAAAGTGCATACACAGAAAGCCTGCTGTCAAAATAAGGAAGTTCTATTTCACATCAACTGTAAAATATAAACAAAAGGTTAAATAATAAGGTTGATTCTGGTTGTGAATGTTATCAATTAGAAATAAATTGCATGTATATCAGTATATTATATCTGTGAAACAGGATCTGTTGAACATAATGACAAAACCCCACTGATGAATACTCAGACAGACTATTGGGTGGCACTTTTTTGAATTTGGGATATGTGATGTACTTTTATGAAAGAAATCTCAGATTTACAGTCGAAACATTTGAGGGCGTTCAAAAAGTGAGCTTTCTGGTATTGAGGAGAAAATTCCTACTAAGGTTGTGCTTTCTTTGCTAACCCTTTTCATGCTCAAACGGCAATAATACCTGTTAAAGAAAGTAAAAAGTTAATTAAAATGATCTATTTAAAGCAGGGGTGGGCAAACTTGATCGTGGAGGGCCAGTGTCCTGCATAGTTTAACTCCAACACTAATCAAAAACACTTGAACATTCTAATCAATGTATTCATGATCACTATAAATCTATAAGCATGTGTGTTGGTTTAAAGTTGGAGCTAAACTGTGCAGGACACCAGCCCTCGAGGACTGAGTTTGCCCACACCTGATTTAAAGGGATAGTTCACCCAAAAATGAAAATACTGTCATTATTTACTCTTCATTGACTTGTTGCAAACCAGTTTGAGTTCTTTTCCTCTGAAAATAATTTGAAGAATGCTTGTAACCATTTACTTTGTATTTGGGTAACACTTTATTTTGATGGTCCATTCGAGTATTAGTAGACTGTCTGCTTAATATCTGCTGATACTGCTCCTTCAACAGACATTTAACTGACTATAAGAAACTTTGCAAGTACACGTCAACTTACACTAACCCTAACCCCAACCTAACAGTCTACTTATAATCTAATGAGAATTAGTTGGCATGTAGATGCAATGTAAATTAAATTCAACAAATGGACCATCAAAATAAAGTGTCACCTGTATTTGTTATTCCTACATAAATGTCAATGGTTACCAGTTGCAAACATTCTTCAAAAAAAAAAAAAAACAGTTTTGGAACAAGTCAACAATGATTAAATGATGACAAAATTTTATTTATGGTTTATTCATCCTTTTAAGTCAACTTTTTAATGTTTCTGGCATCATTTTGTACAATATGTAGAAATTAAAATGTTCAAAACTGACTTGTTTATCAATGTCAAACACTCACCTATCATTTAAAAGTCCATATTAGACGATTTTAAAAGTTAAAGAGTGAAAAACTGTTGTGAAAATCAAGCTCCTGTCCTCTTGACCCCAGTTCTGTAAACATTTAATAGTTCACATCTGTCTGAATGGCTGTTTTAGATGAAGAGTCCAGCTATACTGGATTAGATGATTTGAAGCTCCTCTGCTCAGAGATGGTTGCTGAATTGAAAACGCTGTTGGTTTAGCTGTGAGAGACGAGATTAAATGGATCATTGACGGTGGTGTAGACTGTGAAGTGATCCAGCTTCCTCCAGAGGATGAGCCCATCAGGCTAAACAAACACAGCAGGGAGACTGCAGGATGTTCACATTCATACTATAGGCACATATCACTTGCTTAAAAATGGGATTTTACATAAGTGAAAGTAAATATTTCAAACCAGCTTATATTAATGGACATGGTGTTTGAAAGTCCTATTGTTTTACTAAATATGTTTCTTTAAAATGTATGTATTTATTTAATAATTTTCCGAGGTTAAATACTCATTCAAATGAATAATGCAAGGTTTCAAGATGGCCCTTAAGGGGTTAGTTCACCCAAAAATGAAAATGGTGTTTTAAATTACCCTAATGTTGTTCCAAACCATTTGTTCAGAATACAAGTTAAGATGTTTTAACTGTGTATGCTTTTTGAGATCTCAAACTTCCTCTTGCGAGTTCGCCATGTTTGTAGTTCATTCCAACAAAGGTTCATTATTGATACATACCCCTATGTACATTTTTGTTTTTGCGGATCACCAGAGGCCACTGTGTACGCTTTTTGAGATCTCAAATTTCTCTTGCGAGTGTCATTCAAGAGTTCACACTTAGCTGATGATTGATTATAAGCAAGTTTGGCATGCTGTCCCGGGAGAGAGCCCTGAGCCCAAAGGTCCTTGAGCCCTGGGCTCCCTCCCGTTTGCAGGGCGAGAGGGGAGCTTTGAGCTCAGGTAGATCTCGAGAGCTCCCCCTTGTAAGAGTTGGTGACAGAAATAGTTGCTACGGAGAGGTATGCTTATGGATAAAGTTTGACTAGTGCTAAATTTAGATTGTTCAATTAGCTTGTAGTGCATGTTTTTGGAACGTGGGAGGAAACCGGAGAACCCGGGGAAAACCCACGCAAGCACGGGAAGAACATGCTAACTTCACACAGAAACGACAGCCAGTCTGTTAAAGGACTTGAACCGGTGACGTTCTTGCTGTGAGGCCGCAGTGCTAGTCACTGGGCCACCGTGCCGCCCTATGAAAGGAAAAGAGGAGGAGTAGGGGTGGAAGGGGGGATTCTTCAAATGAAGATGACTGTAGTAGGAAACCCTGGCTCTTTATAGTGGGTTAGAAATCGTCTGATTGGTTGGTCATACATGGTTAATGCATGACCAGCTGTGTTCAATCATAATCACGTGATCCTCTCGAAATTAGTTTATAAATAAACTTCACTTCATGCCTGTTGTTCTCGAATAAATCCACCAGAGGCCACTGTCGACTGACTGACCAACCGATAACTCACCAACCCACTTCCCTAAACCCAATCAATAGTGTTTTAAAAAGCACCAATTGACCAGCGCCCACCCTCTTCCCTAAACTCAACCAACAGTATTTTCAAAAGCAATCCAGAAAAAGAAAAGCCCTCGCGGCTGCCTGATTTTTACCACATTTTCAGATTTTACCACATTTTCACACTGTTATTCATTTGTTTATTTTATTTTTTTTGGCTTTTGTTTTTGTCTTATCTGTTTCCGGAAACCATTCTTTACTGGATTTAAACCATGTCATCATGGTCAATTCCGCTCTCCGTCTGAAATCCTTCAATGTACATGGCGAGCCCCTGGACAAACTGGTACCAGCGGAAAAGCCATCATTTTTACCGTAAATAGGAGACCACCTGGGAACCTTTGCCATACTCTTTTCAACATACTTTGGTTTGGGACATACTAATTCTATTTTCGAATACTATTTAGGGTGGATAGTATGCAAATTGGGATGCAGCATGTGCTGTACACACCCTCAAATCGAGAATAGTGTTGCCAAATGTGTGTATGGATGTTTCCCAGTAATGGGTTGCAGCTGGAAGGGCATTCTGCTGCACAAAACATATGCTGGATAAGTTGGCGGTTCATTCCACTGTGGCAATCGCAGATTAATAAAGGGACTAAACCGAAAAAAAATGAATGAATGAGTACACTTTGAATTTTTACTTGAAATAGTAGACCATCTGGGAACCTTTGACATACTCTTTTCAACTAACTATGGTTTGGGGCATATTAATTCTATTTTTGAATACTATTTAGGGTAGATAGTATGCAAATTGGGACGCAGCATGCGTTTCTACACACCCTCAAATCAAGGACAGTAGTGTTGCCAAATGTTTGCATAAAATAGCCTCTCTACTTGACGGTTGGTCTCGCGCATCCACCATATTTGTAGTTTATTTACACTTTTTACCAGAGTTTGTAGTTCTAATAAAATTTATGTCCAATACGCAATGTATTGTGGGCAATTTTGGCGGTTAGAGCACAGACGGTTCTACACATCGAATTTTTACCATAAATAGTAGACCACCTGGGAACATTTGCCATACTCTTTTCAACATACTATGGTTTGAGACATGCTAATTCTATTTTTGAATGCTCTTTAGGATGAATAATATGCGAATTGGGGTGCAGCATGTGTTTGTGCACACCCTCAAATCGAGCATAGTGTTGCCAAATGTTTGCAGAAAAAGACTTCATGATTGGTCTCGCGTGTCCACCATGTTTGAAGTTTATTTAGACTTTTTACTCGAGTTTGTAGTTCTAATCAAATTCATCTGCAACGCGCATTATGTTGTGGGTAATATTAGCGGTTAGAGTACGGATGCTTCTACACTTCGAATTTTTACTGAAAATAGTAGACCATCTGGGAACCTTTGACATACTCTTTTCAACATACTATGGTTTGGGACATATTAATTCTATTTTCGAATACTATTTAGTGTGGATAGTATGCAAATTGGGACGCAGCATGTGTTTGTGCACACCCTCAAATCGAGAATAGTGTTGCCAAATGTTTGCAGAAAAAGTACGTAATTATGTGCAATGCTGTAGCCTATTCTTCTTATCACAAGGTCAGTGATCTGCTTCCAAACTCTTGCTCCATAAACATTTGCGAGGCAGTGTTAAACATGTGCTATTAAAACAATGATCTCCAACAGTTTCCTGTGGCATGAAAGAAACAGGCACCAATAGCGGGGAGTTCAAATAAACATGTCAAAGTACAGTCAGGCAAAAATCTGACACCGTCTGACTCTTCCTGCATCAGACCTTATTAATTTCTGCTCCTTTCCCTTCAATCTCACTCGTGCTCCGAAGAGCAGGGTTGAGCGGAAGGAGTGGAAGAAGCCCTGGCCGTTTTTCTGGACGTTGCTGCTAATGATCCAGCAGAGAGCGGATCCTTTTGAACTCTGACCCAGTTCTGGCTGAGATCTCAAAGGAGTCGCCCCTAAGTTCCTTTGCAGAGCTGTCAATTGCTATGCTCTGTGTTCTTCCTGCTCTTTTATTGGACAGAAAGCCTCCAGCATCACTCTCATTTCAGACAGATGAAGTCTTGCCTTATTGCCAAACACTAACTAGTAGAAAAATTGATTGAAAGGAGTTCACAATTAGTTCGTCTGAAAATAGAAAATTTGTCATTTAAGGCAGCCTTGTGTTGGTTCAAGATTGAATTTCATGTTTTTGTTATGATTTATATGCACTTAATGTTCATGAATAGAGGCTCAAGCTGAAACCTAAGATAAATATAAAATATATATGTGCTTGTTTTTAGTCAAATCAATACATATTTCAGGAGTAAGTTTCACAAATAAATACTATTCAGTCTTCCTTTTTATTGTTACATTTCATTAAATGTAATAATTGTTGTTATTAGTTATAATTGAAAAAAAAAGCGTATTTTCATTGTAGTTTAATGTAATTTTTTGTTTCATTTTTTAAAGCCTGTCAGGCTCTTACTTACTCAGATATATATTTTTAATAGTTTATTTGTATTTTTTATTAATATACTTTTATAGTATTGTTTCTTCAAGGTTTTTTTAGCTTAAAGTGGTTCATAAAATACATATGTAAATAAGTCAATCCCTACCTGCACTTTAACAGTACAAAATCATTTACAGGGAAAATCAAATTAATCCATGTTTTTTTAATGATATGTTATAGCTTTATTAAGTAAAACAAATAGATAAAACATAATTGAAAAATAAATAAATGAATGAATAATAAAATTTAATAAAAATAAATAAATAAATAAAATAAGATAAAATACAAATAAATGAAAAAATAGCAGTAAAATAAATTAAATAAATAAAGTTAAATAATAAAAAATAAAAATAATAATAAAATTAAAAATACAGAATTTCCCAGTGATGGGTTGCGGCTGGAAGGTCATCTGCTGCGTAAAATCGTGCTAGATAAGTTGGCGGTTCATTCCACTGTTGCGACCCCAGATTAATAAAGGGACTAAGCCGACAAGAAAACGAATGAATGAATGAATATAATGAAATAAATAAAATAACAAAATAACAAAATAAAAAAATAAAAGTAAAATAAATTAAATAAATAACTGAATTTAAATAAATAAATAAAATAAAATAAAATAAAATAAATAAATAATTGAATTAAATTTAAAAAAATAAATAACAATAATAAATAAATAATAAAATAAAAAAATTAATAAATAAATATTAAAATTGAATCAAAATAAATAAATACATGAAATAAATAAATTAAAATTAATTTAATTTAAAAATAAATAGAAATAAAGAAAAAAAATTATAAATAAATAATAAAATAAAATAAAAATTTATTAATAAATAAATAATAAAATTGAGTAAAAATAAATAAATAGATAAAAAAATGTATTAAATCAATGTAATTAATAAAAATAATAAAATAAAATAATTAAATTGTATTCATTTTTTATGTATTTAATGTCAAATGTTAAGACAACAATATATCATTTTGCATCAAGCTTCACTTTTAATACTTCACTGAATGTTCATAAACAATAAATATCTAACTAAAACATTCTAGAACAAAACATTTCATAAATAATGCTTTGTGCTTGTGCCGTTTTTGTAAGTGGGGCAGAGGAGAAGAGTTTGTGTTGGCTTTAAAAGTAATAAAAATGCATGCATGTTCATTCAAGCAGTCTGAGCCGAAAAGGTCTTATCACATTACAATATTAAAGAACCAAACCTGACCTATATCAAAATAATTAAAATGGCTCTGACAGCTTTATGTTTCCTCCAGCTGATGAGATTCAGGTGCTGTGATCCTTAGTTCTCATACGCTCGCAAACACACATCTGTTTCTTACATTTCTCTGTGTCTATAAGATCCCAAAAGGTGCAGTTAAATTAGAGCTAGAGAATGTTTATAAAGGCAAAATCCCCCCATAATCCAGGGCTGACATGACCCTAATACCCCATCAACCCTGCGCTCCCTCGTGCATAAAGTTTGTATCCAGTAGCGGCTCAAGAAAAGAGTGTGGACTGCAGACGAAGCAGCATCTCTAGTAAATCTGTGAGGGAAAACAAATGTAGAAGACACATAGTGAATACATATACTCGTTTAACCTGTTTGTCGGTCATTCTTCTTGCAGTACTGTGTAGTGCTTTTTTAGTTTGATATAAAATTAACTGATTAACTGAATAAAATAAAATATATATTTAAATGTACAGTTACAAATTATGTATCATTTACAAAATATAATTTATATTTTCCTTCGTATATTTGGCAAGAAAAAATAGTAATTGTTTAACTTCTATGTGCTTAAAAAAAAATTAAAAAAAATAAAAATAAAATAAAATAAAATAAAATAAAATAAAATAAAATAAAATTAAATTAAATTAAATTAAATTAAATTAAATTAAATTAAATTAA
>CAIGQZ010000461.1:10746645-10761696 GCA_903798205.1 Danio tinwini | reverse complement strand
AAATTAAATTAAATTAAATTAAATTAAATTAAATTAAATTAAATTAAATTAAATTAAACACACAACAAATGACATTTTTGTTATTTGTAAAAGTAATTTATATTTTCCTTTATATATTTGGCAAGAAAAAATAGTAATTGTTTAACTTCTATGTGCTTAAAATAAAAAATAAAATAAAATAAAAATAAAATAAAATAAAATAAAATAAAATAAAATAAAATAAAATTAAATTAAATTAAATTAAATTAAATTAAATTAAATTAAATTAAATTAATTAAATTAAATTAAATTAAATTAAATTAAATTAAATTTAATTTAATTTAATTAAATTTAATTTAATTAAACACACAACAAATGACATTTTTGTTATTTGTAAAAGTATTTTAAAAATTAATAATTTATTAATAATAAAAAAGTAACTTTATGTGCTAAACAACTATAAAAGAAAAGAAAAGGAATGAAAAAATGAAAAAACAAAAGAACAAAATTAAATTAAATTAAAGCAATATGATAAAACACACAACAAAATGCCAAATATATTTTACATTTAAAATATGAAAGTATGTTTTTAAAATCCAATAATAATAAAAAAGCTTAACTTTATGTGATAACTATAAATTAAATTAAACACACAACAAAATGTCAAATGTTTTTAAAATTTAAAATATAAAAGTATTTTTAAAAATTCCATAAAAATTAAAAAAGCTGAACTTTTTGTGCTAAAACAACTATAAATTAAATTAAATTAAATATGATAAAACACAACAAAATGTCATTTTAATGTAAAATATGAAAGTATTTTAAAAATCATTAATAATAAAAAACTTAATTTTATGTGATAAAATCAAATAAAAATGAAGTAAAAGGAAAGAAAAGAAGAGAAAAAGAAAAAAAAGATTTAAATAAAAGCAATATGATACAACACACAATAAAATGCCAAATATTTAAAAAAGTTTTAAAATAAAAGTACCTATAAAATCTATTATTAATAAAAACTAAACTTTATGTGCTAAAACAACTATAAAATAAAATACAATTAATATGATAAAACACTCGACAAAATGTCAAATATAAAAAAACTATTCCATGAATAGTAAAAAAAAACCTAAAACAATATGTGATGCTAAAGAAGCATAAATAACAAGTCTTCAGTTTTTTTTAGTTCTTTTTTCATGTAAAATGAAATGTATAAATATATAATAGAAATATGCCTGCAGAAAACTATACTAACTATATATTTTATAAAATTATGTTTTGCATCTTATGTCAAATAAAAAAAAAGTTACCAACTTACAGTTTAAAATTACAATGCTGACATTTCCTTTTATTGACTTTTTTTCAGTTGCCAGTCGCTCATTATATACTGTGATAATTGTTGGTTTCCACATGGTTCCTTCATATTGTCCCAATAAAAACCTTAACTTAATCGTTTTTACAAATTAAAGTGGTTTGAACATAAAACAAATCAAGCTGTTCCCCCCAAAAAATAAGAATTGTGTTGTTTTAATTCAATTTAAATAAGTAGTTTGAACAAGCAGCAAATAGCATTTTTTGAATGTACAAAATCATGGCAGACGGGTTGATATTAACATGTTTTATGACAAACAAACAAAAAAATCTAAAAAGATGAATAGTTGTGGACAATACATCCATCCCTTTATAACACTGCAAAAAAAAGAAAGATTACTGGAGTACAAGAAAATAATGAACTTTTCTGTTTTTTGATGCATTCACTTTTATGTTTATACACTAACAAAACTGTAATAAATGCTGGGTTCCACACTATTCCTTCATGTTGTCCCAACACAAATCGATTAAGTTAACTGAACAAATCCAGTGAGTGGCAGATCTGTGGGCGCAAATGCCTTGTTGATGCCAGAGGTCATCGGAGAAAGGCCAGACCAGTTCAAGCTGATAAAAAGGCAACAGTAACTCAAATAACCACTCGTTACAACCGAGGTATGCAGAGGAGCATCTCTGAATCACAACACGTCCAACCTTGAGGCAGATGGGCTACAGCAGCAGAAGACCACACCGGGTGCCACTCCTGTCAGCTAACAGGAAACAGAGCCTTGGACTTTGGAATTGGACATTGGAATTGGACAATAGAAGAAATGTTGCCTGGTCTGATGAGTCTCCATTTCTGCTGCGACATTCACATGGTAGGGTCAGATGGTGGTGTCAGCCACATAAAAGCATGGATCGATCCTGCCTTGTATCAACAGTCCAGGCTGGTGGTGGTGGTGTAATGGTGTGGGGGATATTTTCTTGGCACACTTTGGGCCCAATTGAGCATCGTGCCACTGCCACAGCCTACCTGAGTAATGTTGCTGACTATGTCCATCCCTTTATGACCACAGTGTACCATCTTCTGATGGCTACTTCCAGCAGGATAACGCACCATGTCATAAACTCATGACAATAAGTTCACTGTTTGCAAATGGCCTCCACAGTCACCAGAACTCAATCTAATAGAGCACCTTTGGGATGTGGTGGAACAGAAGATTCCCATCATGGATGTGCATCCGACAAATCTGCAGCAACTGTGTGATGCTATCATGTAAATATATACCAAAACCTCTGAAGAATATTTTCAGTATCTTGTACTTGTACTGGAATCTATGCTATGAAGGATTAAGGCAGTTCTGATGGCAAAAGGGGGTCCAACCAGGTAGTAGTAAGGTGTAGCTAATAAAGTGTATATATATATATATTTTTTTTTTTATTATTATTAATTTTTTTTATTTTATTTATGCTTTTTAGGTTTCTGAAACATACTAGCAATTTCTTAGTGAATATTCTATACGCCAGTTTTACAGTGTTTCATCAGTAAATGTGCAGAGATGGAGCAAAAAAAAATGCAATTATTCTTTCAGTTGTAAAATGCTCACGTTAACACACAGGTCACATTTGCATAAGTTACATTCATTTTTAACACACTGCTGTATTGTGAGAACATCTGAAAACAAAGAGATGGCAAATCTTTAAGGACAGAGGTGCGTGGAATGATGAAGAGTAATATGGCTCATTTTGTGACTCCTTAGGGCTTCCTAAATTGCTTTATCTATCGCAATTAATTGAAGCTGCATTAGCATGTACTCACAAATTAGCATTTTACACACTAGGGACACGTGTGAAGAGCTTGAACTACTTCTGTTTAGCGGAAATACATGCGATATGACGTAATACTCATATATATGGTGCCACAGGTCACCCAAGACAGAAAATCCAATGCGAATCACTGAAACATTTGAATATTGGCCGTATATTTAACTGGTCCTGCGAAAATCTAATAATCAAAGTGAAAGCTCATCTGGTCATTGATTCATGCCTTGAGGAAAAGTGAACTTGGAGGGACATCTCAGCGGACCTGTTTGACTCCCCAGCAAACCTTTGACTCTTTGACACGCCAGGCTTCTGCTCCACATCCAGCAGAAGAAAAGCAACGCATACCTATTTCCATAATTAATCGATAGAGATGCTGTGAAATGTATGCGCTCCCTCATTTGAGTCCCTCTTCCAGATTGTAAATTGAGAGAACGTTTCGCTGAGTATCGGCTTCTGCTAAAACAGCAGCTCGAATAATTATTCCCCACGTTGTGTGAGTTGAAAGACCTCTGTTTTCACTCAGCTCTTGTAAAGCGATGAACTGTGACCTCAATAATTGTTCTACATTGTGACTCTTGACCTCAAACCCGCAATAAGAAAACAAAGCGAGAGTCCGCGGGTTAGAAAGCGTCTTCATTTCATGCACGCAAACGCTCAGAAATGTAAACAAGACTAATGCGTGGAAATGCCTCTTTTTGAACTAATGTGTGAAATGTGTAATGAATATGGATGGCAGTGTAACTGTAATCAATTGCAAATGCGATTTCTTTTTACACACACTCAATTCTCGGGATGCTTTAGTTTTTTAAAAGGATTGTTCATCCAAACTATGGAAACTCTTTTTAGCCACACTTAAAACACACTGAAAATAAAGGTTCTTTATTCCCATCAGGGGTTCCAAATGTGGAATTTATGCTTTTGAATTGCATCATGGGACCATGATGTTCCTCCAAACAATTGCTAAGCTTGAAAAGTAAAAAAAGTGACTTTTATTAACATTTTTAATAGTTTAAAGTGATATATTGTCTGGGTTGGTGTATATTACGGTACGATAACTGCCAGTACATTTCTGTTATTTTACAGACTTATTTCTCTACACTGTAAAATCCAATAAGTTAAGGCAGAGGTGTCCAAACTTGGTCCTGGAAGGCCGGTGTCCTGCATATTTTAGTTTCAACTCCAATTAAACACACCTGAACCAGCTAACCAAGCTCTTTCTAGGTATACTAGCAACTTCCAGGGATGTGTGTTGAAGGTAGTTGGAGCTAAACTATGCAGGACATCCGCCCTCCAGGACTGAGTTTGGACACCCCTGAGTTAAGGTAACTCAAACCATTTGTGGAAGCCAATAGCAACAAACCATTTAAATTCAAAAACTAATCCTAATGAGTACTGTGAACTTAATCCATTCGAGTAAAAAAGTAATTTGAGCACTGTAAAACCTGATAAATGAAGAGAACTCAAACCAACTGAGTACTGTAAAACCTAATAAGTTAGGCAACTCAAACCGTTTAAGGAAACTGATTGCTAAAAACCATTTGAGTTAAAAAACTAATCTATATGAGTACTGTGAACTCCATTAAGTATGTGTTACTCCATTTAAACTGAAGTAATGAGGTATTTAAATAACTCATTAACTTAAACGCTGAGTCTTTTCAAATGAGTAGAATTGACTTTCTGTAAATTTAACTACACTCATTAGCCACAGCCATATCACCCTGCAGCCCAAGACCAGTTACTCACTGAAGCTAAGCAGGGCTGAGCCTGGTCAGTACCTGGATGGGAGACCACATGGGAAAACTAGGTTGCTGTTGGAAATGGTGTTAGAGAGGCCAGCAGGTGGTGTCTAATGCCCCAGTAAAAGTGAAGGGGACACTACACTGTCAGTGAGCGCTGTTTTTCGGATGAGACGTTAAACCGAGGTCCTGATTCTCTGTGGTCATTAAAAATCCCATGGCACTTCTCGTAAAGAGTAGGGGTTTAACCCTGGTGTCCCTCAATCGGCCTTTACAATCATGGCCTGCCAATCATCCCCATCAACCCAATTGGCTCTATCACTGTCTCCACTCCACCAATAGCTGGTGTGTGGCGAGCGCACTGGCGTCGTTGTCCTGTGGCTCCTGTCGCATCATCCAAGTTGATGCTGCACACTGGTGGTGGTGTGGACACCTCCTCATGATTGTGAAGCGCTTTGGGTGTATGGCCATTATCAATAAAATGCACTATGTAAATACACACTAAATTACATTTCATTTGATAAAGTTGACTGTTGGGTTTTACAGTGTATGTATTATTTCTTATACAGTATATTATTTCAAACTACTAAAATGTCAATGAAAGTAACTTTGTTAAACTGTGAAGTTAAATTTTCAATATCAAAAGTCAACAAAGCAGAGATCAAGATCCCATCACAACCTAATTCACAACCATAAATAAAAGAAAAACACTTGAGAATCACCAAATGCAGAAACCATTAATTAACAGACATTTGTTTTACAATGTAGTGGGTACCTTGATGTCAAAACGACGTCAAATGATCATCAAGAGACGTCAAAAACCACATCAACAATAAAAAATTTATTTTATGTCATAACCTTGATGTCTATTTGTGCATCTGCCTTCAGCTACTGTGCCCCCCGCTGCTGGAATCAGCTTCCAGAAATGATCAGATGTGCTCCAAAATTAGGCACATTCCAGCCTGATCTCACGAGGAAACGTGAGGAAAATTAAGTATTTTACGTTTTGTCAGTTTAGTGGCTAATTCGTACGAATTAATACGAGTTGAGTCGTACGAAATTGTACGATTTTAAAAAAGAGGCGTGGCACCCAATCCCACCCCTAATCCCAACCGTCATTGGGTGATGAGCAAATCGTACTAAATTGTACGAATTAGTACAAATTTATACAAATTAGCCATTAAATAAAAAATGTACGGATTGCAGTGAGATTGTGTTGGCACATTCACATCAAGACTGAAAACACATCTGTTTAGCTGTGCCTTTACTGAATGAGCACTGTGCTACAGATCCCACTATCGTGTCTTTTTTTTTTTCATACTTTTATAACCTGTTTAACATATTTAAATTTTTAGTTTTAATCTGTTTTAATTCTTTTGCTTTTATTCCTGTTTACGTAAAGCACTTTGAATTACCATTGTGCATGAAATGTGCTATATAAATAAACTTGCCTTGCCTTGCCTATTGAACATTTACACGTTGATGTTCTTTTGACCATCAAAACAATGAAAAAAATGTATTATTATACTGTATTATAATAGATGTTTTATCCATCTGAAAGCTTCAGCTTCAAATTATAAATGTACACTGGGCTATTAGTCCCTGCAATGCATGTAAACTGCCTTGATATCAAAACGACAAAAAAAAACGGCAAAAATGGTAATCAATTTGATGTCAATTGACTACCTTGATGTCAAAATTACATCAAATTGACGTTTAACAATGGTGTCAATAAACACATCAAAATTGATTACAGAACTGTACTGTAATTAATTTTTGAAATGTTTTTGACGTCAATGTTAATAGGCGATTTGATGTAATTTTGACATCCAGGTAGCCAATTGACATCAAATTGATTTGCAAAACGTTTCTGCTATGGCATTACTGTGAAAACCAGCCTGATCTCACAAGGAAGCGTAAGTATTTTACATTTTGTCAATTTAGTACTTCGAGTTTAGCCATACGAAAATGTACAATTTTTGGCACCAAACCCCGCTCCTAAACCCAACCATCACTGGGGGATGAGCAAATCGTGCTAAACTGTGTTCATACAAATTAGCCACTAAACCAAAAAGTTACGAATTGTTGTGAGATAGCGTTGGTGAAACACATTTATAGTTGATCCTGGAACTTTTATTGGTTAACAAAACTTGGACATTAAATATCTTCAAAAGTCTTCTGAAGCCATGCAGATTGGATGAAATTTAGGGTACACTGTAAAAACAAAAACCTAAAATCACTGCCGGAATAGGGTAGGAATGTAAATGACATCCCTTAGGTATAATTTTATGATAAATTACTGTATTTCGTAATTTTTTGTCATACAAAGTGAAGTGTCATGCAGGGAATTCTGAGAAAGTGAATGTATGGTTAACTAACTTACTGTTTAACAGTTACAGATTTTGATCATAGCATTTTTACAGTTTTATTAACATTGAAATGATAGACATCACGTAGCATTGTTACTGGGGGTTTGAAGGGTCTGAAATCGCAGATATTTTTTACAGTATGTTTAAACAACAACAAGAAAAAATATTCAAAGAAAATCTGGCTTTTGTAGTTTGCAAATCTTGCTCTGTGTCCCTCATTTCTAAACTCAGCAGGCACCATAATGTCACAACGATATCAAAAAACACATCAGAAATGCTAGTGATGTCAACTGAATGAAAACCGGTAGCCATTGATTTCAATAGTATTTGTTTTTTCGATGTCAATAGTTACAAGCTCCAGCTTTCTTTAAAATATCTCCCTTTTTATTCAGCAGAAGAAAGAAACTCATAAAGATTTATAAACTTTTGAGGGTGAGTAAAAAGTGAGTACATTTAAATTTTGGGGTGAACTATCCCTTTAACAGGTTATTTGGTGGTAGTGGCATAATTTTGAATACATGTGTATTTGAATTGACCTTTTATCTTCAATTATAAATGTCTTTATAATGCATTCTAAGATGTGAAAAGCGTGTTTTTCTGCTTCAATCTGCAATGTAAAAATGTCATAGTGTTGACTATATTAATAGGAAAGGCAGACTTGGGTTTGGAGAGGAAGCTAACGCTATTAATGTGCCTGCAGGGATTTGGGGTTTGTTCAACTGCATTGGGCTTCATGACCCTGTGATGTCCAGATTCTCGCTGAAAAAAAACCCCACACACGCACAAACTGACGGCAAAAGCTCAGCTCAGCTCAGCTCAGCGCTTCACAGCTCCACAAATGTTAATGTCTTGCTAATTACTGCTGAGCCTAATTAGCAACTCGCTAAATAATGCAGTCACACATATTAATATAAAAATTAAGATGGAGAATGGTTCATGTTTTGTGTAAAAACAAAATGGCAAAAACACAAAATGAATTAAAGTCAATACCATCAAAATGCATCCTATTTACCAAATGCATATCTGTGTGTGGCTTTATTATAAAAAAATAATCGATTCTTGTTCAGGATTGCTTAATAATTATGTTTAATGGCAATTTAGGTACTGTAACAAACAAAAATACAAATTTTAAGTGGCTCTATTCTTGTATCTAGCGCTCACTCTTCATTAATTCACCAATAATAATAATAATAATAATAATAATAATTATAATAATAATTTAAATGAAGCCGTGCTAAGCCATATTTATATATTTTATATTTTTTTTTCTCTGAAAATATCTATTAGAATTAAAATGGTTGTAAACTAAATTTGTTTCCTTAAATCTCTAAAGCATTTTCCTTTATAGAAAATTCCAACCAGGACTTGATGGAAATGTGTGTTTTTGCATTTTATAATGTTGACTTGTGATATGATATTGCGTCTTGCACATTTCATGACACTTACATTGCAAATGCAATGTTTATCAATCATGTGCTATTTGGTAAAAGCATTATTGGGCCAGAAAAAAGCACTGAAAAAAGCATTGTTGATATAAAAAAATGTAAATAAAATCAATTAAATAAAAAATTACACAAATAAACAAGCAAACAAACAAACAAACAAACAAATAAATAAATAAATAAATGTAATAAAATCCAGCAGAACACTACAACCATATATTCAAATAGTAAGTAAAAAAAAAAAAAAAAAAAAAACGTATTAACTAACTTAAACTTGTTATAGCATTTACAGTCAACCTCGAAATTATTCCGACCCCTGTGGTATGAATAATTTCAGGCTTGACTGTATATGCTGCTACTCTGTGATGATTTGAAGTGTTTTATTTATCCTCATTTGTAAGTTGCCTTGGAAAAAAATAACATCTTCTAAATAAATAAATGTTTTATATTTTATTTCTTTCTATATAGTGTAGTATAGTATTGACATTATTCTTGAATGCAGAAGTGTGCTCGTTTTTGTGATTGTTTTAGAACTTCCGATTTAGTCTCCTATGGGAGAAATTACTAGGAATAATAAACGACTAAGAACGGTCTAATTACTTGCTCTACAAACAAGTGTTTGCATGACTATACAGACAAAATAGAATAATATAATAAGAAAATATCAGTTTGCAACATCAAGCAGCAAAACAAGCTGTTTTTAACATCTAAAAATTAATAGAAGTGAATGAGACCGGAAGTCTCAAGCCAAAATCATTCAAATGGCTGCGCCCACTTGTATGCGGAGAATAAGGTGAATAGTATAAAGAATAAATTTGAAAAGATTTACTTTTGGAAATGTAAGATGTTTCTTGTCTTGTCACATTCAGGTTGGGACCCGAATTACATACATTAAAGCTTTTATTAATATTGAAATTCCCTATATATTACTATTGGTTGTTAAACCAAAACACAGCCAAAAAATTTTTTTAATTGTTTCAGAGAAAGAAAATAAAGCTGACCTGAATCCAATAGAAAATACAAAATAAAGCTCAGATTTGATAGATGACACCCACAGATTATTTATTTTATTGATTGTATTGTTTGAGTTTTTATCAAAATCAATTTCATGTCAACAGCACCTTTAGAAATATTATTCTCAGAAAAAAAAACATGACGTGTTCAATACTTATTTTCCCAGCTGTATATCAAATGTTTATCTTCAGGCTTACCTCTTTCTGTTTCAGTGTTAACCTGTTGCCTATACTTTAATTTCGTTGGCCATCTCATCTCATTGGCCAAAAAAACCCCCCAAAAAACATACCTTTTAAAAATTTAACCATTTTGTTAACAAAATTTGCAGATTGTGTAAGCAGAGCAATGAAATAATTTCAAATATTGCAAGGAGAGTTGGTTTTTATGACCTGTTTTTACTTCTAAAATCAGAATATTTTTTAAATTGGTTATTTAGTAAGATATACCCCAAAAAAAATAATAAAATAAAATAAAATAAATAAATAAGTAGAAGCATCCATTTTATGTTGCAGCATCCTATTTCCCTCAGAAACATGTCACACACAGAAAGAAGCACACAAAAACAGCCCTTTCCATTAGCATGTGTAATTTGCAAAATGTAGCATCTGCTGAGTGTCTTTGGCCGTGATTGTCTCTCGTTCCCTCAGTCGGGTAATGTATTCAGAACACTGCAGGGCCAAACGCCGCTATCAAAGCTCCCCTATAAGTGGCTGTAATAACTGTAAAATTACATAGATAGCCTGAAACAATCTCTCAAATCACTGAAAAACTTTATTAAAACGGTATCAAATCAAATTAGCCGCTCCACCTCCAAATGGATTCAATAGCAGGTTGAGGTGGCATTAATCTAAGCATGCTCGCAGGCACCGCTGAGGAAAAAGCCTTATTAACACTATGAAAATCTATTGGAGCTCATCAAAAGCTGCTGTCTCTCAATAATTCATAAGGAGAGCAAATGGCTGAATCACAGAGCAGAGGTAAGTGTTTAATCGGTGGTGCGTTTATTTCTGTTTTTTTTTTTTTCAGATTGATCATATTTTGTCTGCTTGATGCAATAAATCACATGACGGGTCCTATGAAATTATTTTCCCCCCTCAAATTACATATATTTTATTCTTAATTAAGAATTTTTTGTTTGTTTGTTTATTTTATTCATTCATTTACTCTTTTTCCTTCGTTTTAGTCCCTTATTTATTAGAGGTCGCCACAGTGGGGTGAACCGCCAACTATTACAGCATATGTTTACGCCGTGAATGCCCTTCCAGCCACAACTCAGTACTGGGAATCTTTTTTGTTTAAAAATGTAGATTTTTTAGTGTTCACATTTTTATGGACTCATTGGAATACATTTTAGTAATTAAAAAGAATGTCCACTTAATTGAAATCCTTTATAACATATTAAATTTAGCAATAACAATGAAAATTTGTTTGAAAATGCAATAAAATGTAATATGTTTTCCACAAATTTAGCTGTAAACTAAAATCAATCTGAACTTTTATTTTGACAGGTTGTCCGAAAGCCCCTGTGGGTTTTGATCGGTTTCGATGTGTATGATCAACATTGGAAATAAAGTTCATATCTTCACCTTAATTAGGAATGTTTTTTTTTTGTTTGTTTTATTAATTCATTTATTCTTTTTCCTTTGGTTTAGTCCCTTATTTTTCAGAGGTCGTCACAGAGGAATGAACTGCCAACTATTACAGCATATGTTTACGCAGTGAATGCCCTTCCAGCCACAACTCAGTACTGGGAATCTTTTTTGTTTAAATATGTAGATTTTTCAGTGTTCACATTTTTATGGACTAATTGTAATACATTTTAGTAATTAAAAAGAATGTCCACTTAATTTAAATCTTATATAACATATTAAATTTAGCAATAACGATGAAGAATTATTTGAAAAGCAATAAAATGTAATACGTTTTCCACAAATTTAGCTGTAAACTAAAATCGATCTGAACTTTTATTTTGACAGGTTGTCCTGAAGCCCCTGTGGGTTTTATCTGTTTCGATGTGTACAGATCAGCTCTGGAAATAAAGTTCATATCTTCACACTGTAAAAACATCTGTACAATTAGCAGTTTATCCTATTTTATGTTTTTATGCCTTTTAAATTCCATTTGGGGACCTTGATCGGTCCTCCAACAACTTTTTATATTGAAAATGTTGAAATTTATTGACATTTTTAATAGTTTGATGTGATATACTGTCTGTATTAGTGTTGTAAAATACTGTACACAAGCCTGGTAATAAATTCAACATAGACTCATTCTGAAAATGCAGCCCTAGTATGTAGCGAATTATGTAGCCAGAAGTATGTATGGCTGCATTTTGTCTTTAAAACTAACGCTATGGGGCGGTATGACGCTGTTCCTTTTCGCACTTACTAGCTGACCACTTACCTGTTGCCAGTTTGTCCAGTTAGCTCACTGTGTATGTCAGTGGACTTGAGGCGCAGAGGTGAGTTGACAATGATGAAGTCCGGTGAGGAACGATTCCAGAAAGCGGGAAAGACAAAAACAGAAGCCAAAAAATAAAATAAACAAGTAAATAACAGGGTGAGAATGTGGTAAAATCTGAAAACATGGTAAAAATCAGGCAAGGGCTTTTCTTTTTCTTGATTGCTTTTTAAAACAAGGAGGGAGGTGGGTGTTCGGGTCAATCGGTGCTTTTGAAAACACTATTGGTTGGGTTTAGGGAAAAAGGAGAGTGGGTCAGTTAATTGGTCAGTAATTCAGTCAGTCAGTCAGTCGACAGCGGAGAATGGAACTCGTGAGAGAAATTTGAGATCTGAAAAAGCCTACACAGCAGCCTCTGGTGGATTCTCAAAAACAAAAACTGCAAAAAAAAAAAAAACGTAGCTCCTGGGACATATTTGGCGCTCTGCAAAAATGTATATAGGGGTACGTTTTCTGAATGAGCCTGGGTTGCATGAACTGCCAGTATTTTTTCATATATTTATTTACCTACTTATACAGTATATAATTTCTTATACTATACTGTATATTATTTCAAACTACAAAAATACCAATAAAAGTCCTTAAACTGCAAAGACTTGAATTTTTAACATTAAAATTCAACAGAGCAGAAAACTTAGTCCCATAATGCAATTCATAACTGATGAAATGCAAAATA
This sequence comes from Danio tinwini, assembly GCA_903798205.1. Classification (NCBI taxonomy): domain Eukaryota; kingdom Metazoa; phylum Chordata; class Actinopteri; order Cypriniformes; family Danionidae; genus Danio; species Danio tinwini. Next base: position 10,748,891 of record CAIGQZ010000461.1, on the reverse strand, counting down.
ACATTTAACAGATTTTTTTTTTTACAGTGTATATAGTAAGACGGCAGAACATTATTAACATGATGTATGTGTCAGATTGTGTGTAATAAACCAAACTGCATTCTTTCTTAATTAATGTATATTAAAATAAAATGTAAAAAATTATAATATAAAATATAAAATATAAAACTATTTATATTTCTGCAGAGCGCCAAATACGTCCCAGAAGATATGTTTTTTTGCTGCTTTTGTTTTAGCGAATCCACCCGAGGCTGCTTTTTTAAGATCTCAAATTTCTCTTTTGAGTGCCGTTTGAGCCTGCTGTTCTCATGTAAACCAAACAGAAGCTGCTATCGACTGACTGACTGATCGACTGACCCACCCTCCTCTTTCCCTAAACCCAAACGAAAGTTTTTTTCAAAAACACTGATTGATCAGCGCCCACCCCCTTCCCTAAACCCAACCGACAGTGTTCATAAAAACAATCCAGAAAAAAAGCCCTCCTCTGATTTTTTTTTACCACATTTTCAGATTTTACTACATTATCACCCTGTTATTTCTTGTCTATTTAATTTTTTGCCTTCTGTTTTTGTCTTACCCACTTTCTGGAACCGTTCTTTGTCAGACTTAAACCCCATCGTCGTGGTCAACTCCTGCTGGCTACCGAACAAACTGGTAACAGCGCGAAAGCTATCCATACGGAGGTAAGTGGTCAGCGTCATACCGCCCGTATCGTTCGTTTTAAAGATGAAATGCAGTACCTCTGGCTACATAATTTGCGATCTCCAGAAATGTATATAGGGCTACGTTTTCAGAATGAGCCTATGTTGGAATATCATGATCTGGTTAATTGTGCAGCTCTACTTTTAATTTATTCATGCAAAACAAGCCAAATTCTGTAACATTCCACACATGTAATTTAACTTCTATGATTAGATTCGATGATTTTGCAAAAGTGGAAACCATAAGGCTTTGCATAGAATGCTTTACAATATAGATGAGAGTCTCAAACTTCAGCCTCTGGAACTGTTATTCTGCAGAGACAGTTGAGTCTGCCTTGGGTGTGCGGTAACTGGCAGTTTGGCACATTGTGCTGATCTTCCAGGTTGCAGCAGATTCTTTCATCTCTCTCCACCCGAGCCCTTAAGTGTTTGATGTGAACTTAGCTCAGGAATCACTGACTCTTTCTTCTGCACAACCTGGGCCTGAAAAAAAAGACCTTTGTTGCAATCCTGGGAGGCTAACAATGCTGCGAGCAGCTAACGCTAATGAGAGCCTTTGATCCGGAGCTCTAATAAAGGGAGAAAACAGTGTGAGGGCAAGAATCAATTGCGCAATCGAAATCCAAATCACATTTGGCCAGAAAGCTTTACTATCTTTGGTACTTGTTTGCTTAATTGAGAAGGAAAGTTATACTTACTTTGAAGCAAGATGCCAAACTAGTTTTTGGTCATTTTTGTAAATATATTAGTGTCATTTAGATTTGTTTGTTTGCTGGTTAAGTTAGTCTGTAATTTTTTACTCACTCAAACAATCAAGCAAATCATGCTTTTAACAAAAATAGGGGGGGGGGGGGGTTCAAAAAAACAGTTACAATGTACAATAAAATTAATGCATTAAGAATTTAAAAAGTTTGTCATTTGAAGATCATGATGAACTGTACTTTATCTTCAAACTTCAGAAGGGAAAATGACTTTTGCTGCTTGTTCAAACTGCTTATTTAAAATGAGTTGAAACAACACAATTCTACAGTTTTTGGGACAACTTAATTGCTTTATGTTCAATTCAGTTAAATTTGTATAAACTATTAAGTTAACTTAATTGGTTTGTGTTGGGACAACATGAAGGAATTGTGTGGAATCCTGCATTTTTTTTACAATAATTTTTTTTTTTTTTTAAGTTTTAAAAGTTTTCACCCCCGGCTCTTAATACTTTGTATTTCCTTCTGTAGCATCTTTGATCATTTGAACCTTTTTTAATAGTTGTTTTTGAGTCCCTCAATTTTCCTCAGTCTGAAATGATGCATCTGAAATCATGGAAAGGGTTAAAATATATAAATGATCTTGGAAAACTGAAGAAACTGAAAGACATGCAGGATTTTTCTTAAGAACAGCAGGCAGTTTAACATGCACAACCATCGCAAACCAACAAATGAGTGTGGATTATAGATATTATGAACTTTTGCATAAACAGCTTTTTGTCTTGTTAACAATATATGTGAACTATATATATACAGTATACACAGAGTACATGCAGCTATTTATCAT
>CAIGQZ010000461.1:10721412-10731645 GCA_903798205.1 Danio tinwini | reverse complement strand
ATTGTTGTTTATTTTTGCTTTTGATTAGCATTATGGAACCTTGATCCTTCTCCTGACTACTTTTAACCATGAAAAGTAAAAAAAAAAAAAAAAAGGGACTTATGAACATTTTTAATTGTATAGTGATGTATTCTCTGGTGTATTATATTACACCAAAACACAAAACCTGCCAGTACATTTTCTGTTATTTGAGAGAATTCTTTCTTTATGTATTATTTCTTATACATTATATTATTTCAAACTACTAAAATGTCAATGAAAGTCATTTTGTTAAACTGTCGAATTGAATTTTCAACATCAGTCGAGAGAGCAGAGATCAAGGTCGTAAATTTATGGAAAACACTTGTAAGTCACTAAAACTGTTAACTAACTGATTTTTTTACAGTGTATAATATTCATGTGTTATAGTGTTGTTTTCAATTAGAATTACGCTAGGGTTTATACTTTTACTTACAGATGTTGGGGATGGTCTGAACAGGTAAATTATTCCCACATTAAAAGGCAGAGTCTCAAAGCCACACCTATAGTACCTGTTGCATCATTACACAGGCCAATAATAGTTTAAAGTGAAAGGGAACCTTTCTGCTAAGTTTGCTCTTGTGAGCTGTTTTAAACACTTAAGGGATAGTTCACCCAAAAATTAAAATTGGCCCACCTTCAAGTGGTTTGAAACCTTCATGAGTTTCCTTTTGCTCACTCCCGGGTATCATTTATCAGGGGTCGCCACAGCGGATTGAATCGCCAATTACTCTAGAATATGTTTTAAGTGGCAGATCTCCTTCCAGCCACAACCCAGCACTGGAAAACACTCATACACTTAAATTGTGGCAGTCTCACAGCAAGAAGGTCGCTGGTTCGAGTCCCGGCTGGGCCAGTTGGCATTTCTGTGTGAGTTTGTATGTTCTCCCCGTCTTTGCGTGGGATTCCTTCGAGTACTCCGGTTTTCCGCACAGTCCAAAGACATGCACTATAAAGTGAATTGAATTAACTAAATTGGCCCCAGATTTGTGTGTGTATGTGTGTGTGAATGTGAGAGTGTATGGGTGTTTCCAAGTACTGGGTTGCAGCTGGAAGGGCATCCACAGCATAAAACATATGCTGGAATAGTTGGTGGTTCATTCCGCTGGGGCAACCACTGATAAATAAGGGACTAAGCCGAAGAAAAATGAATGAATGTTTGAAATTCCATCACACCATTTTCTTTAATTTCACTTGAAACCTATTTGGGGCAATACTTAAGCATGGACCGCATGCGACAAGTAGCCAAAACTTCTCTAAAATGATCAAATAATATCATGCAGGCAAATAATATAAGCTATTCTTTTTTTCAGCAATGTTTTGAAGCAGAAACTCTATATCAGGGCTGTGAAATGACATTGAATTTGAGCAGATCAAACACTAATCAGATCAGCAGAATATCAATATGTCTGTCCTATTTATGAACACACAACTTCTTCCTTCCACTAAGATGAGAGACTCAATGCTTTCTTATTCCATGCAAAAATGTCAAGATCAATGGAGTCTTTGAGATCGGCCATTCCCATAGGGAATTAATCGCAGGTCAGGCAAACCTCAAAGAGCCACGAACAACGATGAAGTTCATTACTACTAGCCCCCAGGAACGACCTGATTTCAATCCACCCTGGCAAGTTCAATTGCCCTACATGGGCGCGCCACACAATGGTGGCACTTGATTATACTACTATGCTTAGTTTATTTAATGCCCAAAACAGGAGATAATTTTAAAAATCTAGGTCAACTAATCAAGCCACATCCACCCTCTCCCCACCTCTCCCTGGTTATATATTCATTTCTTTCCTACATATCTCTTATTTTACCAAGCTCTTGCTGGAAAGTGGCGCGTTTGACACACTTAGCACCGGTGAGTCAAAGAGCCATTTGCAGCCTGTGATTAGCATAGCCGCGAGCGTTGAGTCCCTTTAGAAACAGCCGTCACGAGGGAGGCCACAGCTGCAGCATCTTACAGACAGAAAAAAAAGCCCCGGGGCGGCTACTGTAAATGCCCCCAAATTACTGTGCTTCCAACAGTAAAGGATTGGGTCAGTGGCCCCGTTTACACCTGATATTTAGAGTGCATTTTTTGGCCTGTCCAGTCAGTTCAGGTTCAGTTCAAATTTGTATATAACGCTTTTCACAATAATTATGGTTTCAAAGCCGCTTTACAAAAGCACATTATTGGGTTATCAAAATCAGAAAAGTTAAGGATATTAGTTACCATAATTTGAACTAATTAACTAGTAACTAATGGCCAGTTTCCACTGAGTGCAGTTCGGTTCGACACGCTTTTATGGCTGTTTCTACTGTAAAAAGGTACCTAAAAGCGAACCGTACTGTACCCTTTGCAAGACATGCAACTGAATGCTATTGGTTTACAGAGACATGTCACTCGCTCCTGCAACGAGCCAGGAGAATGAAAACAAAGTAATTGCCATTTTTAAAAACACAGCTGAGACATTACATCGTAATAATATATGCATATCATAACAAGCCATAGTCAACCCGAGCTCAAACAAACCTTGTTGTCGTCTTGATAAACAGCCACTAAGTCAAGAAGAAGAGCAGAATATACCATGGGCCTCAGTTTCGCTTGTGTTCGCCATGCGTCTATAATTAAAATAACAAACTTCTTGAGCTGATGATAATAATAATGTGCGCGTGATTATTAAAGTGCTTCTGGCACTGAGAGTGACGCACACAAAAAAAACAAAGGAGAAACCGGAAAAAAAGGGGCAAATGGTTCTTTCAGCAAGCTAATACATAAACAAACTGCCCCGTTTAACTATTATCTTCACCTTTTGGACTATTATGAACTCGGAATGACGGAATTACTTTCTAACAGAGGTAAAATGTGCTGGTGAAGAATATACAGTACATACAGATGAGGGGTTTGCACTGACGGTGGGCTATATGTTGTTTTTGAAGCCAAATAAGGACTAAATGTATGCTGTGTGTAGTTTTTCTGTAATTGGTAACATATCGGAGACTGTAGGGGTCTGTATGTGCTCATATATGTTGCATTTATTTTATTTAATGGCAGACATTGCAGTAGGATATTTCACATTATCACTGATCTGCAGTTATAATCAATTCATGTTCATAGAAAGGTTAGTAATGAACATTTATACACAAGTATGTATGTGTATAAAGCATCGGTTTTGTGAGAAGTGCTTCTCATACAATAAGTGAACGACCTGTACAGCTTTACTTTGACATTTCCTCGAGTGAGAATGACGTTGACTGAAACTTTGTTGTACACCACGCCCACCAAGAGTACCATTGGTACCCTTTTAGCAGTGGAAATGCAAGCCTGATAAAAGTGACCCAAACCGACCCCTACCGTCTGTACCACTCAGTGGAAACAGGCTATAATAGCTTTTAAAAGTTAAAGTTATTACATATAAGGATGATCAACCTGCAGTTATATAGTATATAGGTGATGTCTAGGTGTACAGAATCAGATAATTATTAGCCTTGAGTGGACTTTGCGATTACAGCATTAAAACAAGGTATTCCTGCTTCGATGCATTGTACCAAAACAATCAAAAATGTACAGATCAGTACAATCAAATTTGTAGCATGTATGCTCAAATCGTGGTGATGTAGACTCTAGAGCAGGTGTTCTCAAACTCGGTCCTGGAGGGCTGGTGTCCTGCAGATTTTAGCTCCAACTTGCCTCAACACACCTGCAAGAATGTTTCTAGAAAGCCTAGTAAGAACTTGATTAGCTAGCCTAGGTGTGTCTGATTGGGGTTAGAGCTTAAATCTGCAGGACACCAGATCTCCAGGACGGAGATTGAGAACCCCTGCTCTAGAGCATGTGAAAATGAGATTTACAGCTAAACGTATGGTAATATGTTGAAGACAGTAAAGCTACTGTGAATTCCCCCAAATTACTGTATTCCAACAGTAAAGGATTAGGTCAGTGGCCCCCTTTACACCCAGTATTTAGAGTGCATTTTTTGGCCTGTCCAATCAGTTCAAGTTTATTTATATTGTCACACTGGTAGACAAGGAAGACAGATGGTTATCTTTTCACAAAGTTTATTCAAAGGTAAATTCAGATGTCACACAGGAAGTATGGCAGGCAGTTGAGTGTGTGCTAACGGTCTCTGCTTACTGTACTGTACTGGTGTCAACAGTGGGTTTTAATTCGCTTGCTAGTAGTAGCAGCAACAGCTCACTACAAACACAGTAAGTGAGCATAAAGCAACACAGTTCATTAATGGGATATCAGATCTTGGAGACACCACACACATATAACCGTCCTATCCACAGTGAGAAGTGTTGCAGAGTATAGCAAACAATCTTCCGTTGGTGAGGATTAGGCACACAGTACATGTGAGTGAATATAGATCTTTTAGTCAATGCCAGACAAGTACAGTTGCAATCAGAATTATTTAACCCCGTTTTAATTTTATTTTTTGTTTTTATTTTTCCCAAATGATGTTTAACAGAGCAAGGAAATTTTCACAGTATGTCTGATAATATTTTTGTCTTCTGGAGAAAGTCTTATTTGTTTTATTTTGGCTAGAATAAAAGCAGTTTTTAATTTTTAAAACCCATTTTAAGGTCAAAATTATTAACCACTTTAAGCTATTTATTTTTTCCATAGTCTACAGAACAAACCATCATTATACAATAACTTGCCAAATTACCCTAACCTGCCTAGTTAACATAATTAAGCCTTTAAAATGTCACTTTAAGCTGTATAGAAGTGTCTTGAATAATATCTAGTCAAATAGTATTTACTGTCATCATGTCAAAGATAAAATAAATCAGTTATTAGAGATGAGTTATTAAAACTATTATGTTTAGAAATGTGTTGAAAAAATCTTCTCTCCGTTAAACAGAAATTGGGGAAAAAAATAAACAGGGGGGCTAATAAATCAGGGGGTTGAATAATTCTGATTGCAACTGTAAAGTCACTTCCCTTTATCAGTGCGAAGAACTCGAAGACTCAGAGGGAACATCCATGGAAAAACAGGAGAAGCCGAAAGAGCTTGGAAAAAGACAACCATCAGACTTTAATACCGGCCAATGAGTGAACGGAGAAGGTGAGTTTATATAGTGTCCTTGATGATGGGGAGACTGGTGCAGATTGTTAGAACTCGAGAGAAGGTTCACGGGATTGGCTGGGACTGGTTTGAGGTGGTGATCTGTTATTGGGTGAGCAAGCCTGATCTCATGAGGAAACGCAAGTATTTTACGTTTTGTCAGTTTAGTGGCTAAAGCCGAAGTCACACTAGAGCTTGAGCTTGCGAAATTCTGTCGTACGGCGCTGCGAAAAGGGGCGGGATTAAACAAGATGATTAGGTTTTAAAAAAAGCGAGCGTTTGCTCCGTTTTAAATTTCTGTTCTGAAAGGTCATGTTTTGATCCTGGATTGGTCTCACGCAGTCAAGTGATGCGATTTCGCAGGTCAAAGTTTACCAAGCTTGAACTTTGCACCGCAGCAACCTGCGAAACTCCGACGCATAATCCTGCGTTTCCGGTCTGACGCATTCGCGTGCGTATGAATGGAAGTCTATGGCGAGAAAAGCACAGTGTGACCGCGGCTTAATTCGTACGAGTTCAGTCGTACAAAAATGTAAGATTTTAAAAAGGAGGCGTGGCACCTAACCCCACCCCTAACCCCAACCGTCATTGGGTGATGAGCAAATCGTACTAATTTGCACGAATTAGATCGTACGAATTTGCCACTAAATCAAAAAGTTACGAATTGCCTTGAGATTGTGTTGGCTGAGCAGTAACGAGCCGGTGGTGTGACATATAGCGTTTTTCACAAAAATTATTGTTTCAAAGCTGCTTTACAAAAGGTGCACATTATTGCGTTACAAACAAAATCAAAAAAGTTAAGGATATTAGTGACCATAACTTTAGAACATGAACTAATTAACTAATAGCTTTTAACAGTAAAAATTTATAGATAGAATAAACTTAGTCAACATACAGCAGGGGAAATAAGTATTGAACACGTCATGTTTTTTTTCCTAGGAATGATATTTCTGTTGACATAGAATTGAACCAGATTTCAGTAAAAACCCAAACAATACAAACATAGAAATTAAACAAAACAACTAAATCAGAAAAAATTGTTATGTATAATAACAACGAAATTACAGAAAGAGAAAGTACTAAACTACTTAAACGTATTTAATACTTTATATAAAAGGCTGTTTTGGTCATGGCAGCTTAAAGACGCCTCTTATATGGAGAATGAAGTCGCATGCATTGCTCAGGGAGGTGAGGTTTTCACAGACTTCAACAGAGTGTAAAAGTCTTGGTTATTCTGTAAGTCTCATCTATCATATCTGCGCTTGATTTTGTATTTTTTGTATTGGATTCAAGTCAGGTGATTGGCTGGGCCATTCTAGACCTTGATTTTCTTTCTCTTAAAGCATTTGAGATTTTCATCATCCTGATAATGTAGATGTTGGACTGAAGCATCTAAGTCCTATTAATTTACAACGAAGAAAGGCAGAGGGTTGCTAAAGAACTACTGAGAGATTTCAGATGCTGTCTGGGCTTTCACTGCCTCCCTTCATGTGTTCAATACTTTTTCCCTGTGTCATTTCACTTGTTTGTTTTCCTTGCATATATGGATTTATTTGGTTATCAACATTCTGGGAAATTTTCAAGTCAACAGCACCTTATGAAATATGATTTCTGAGGAAAAATAGTGACACATTTTAAGGTGCAGTATGTAAGTTTGCACCCAGTGGTCGAACTAGGTTTTGCACTCCTGGATCATAATAAATGCACCGTGGGATGCCAGATTGAGTACAGGACCGAGTGATTTTTAACTGTGTTCTAAATAAAAGCAACGACAGGTGATAGAGGGAATATTTTCCATATTAAAAGGAGTTTTGGTTCTATCCAACACTTTGAATTGATATATTAGAAACGGCTTCTATTTCTCACCGCTGAACAACAGAAACCTATGACAGTGATCACCTCAGGTGCTTTATTGAGTGCTAAATGCTAACAATGTGAGTTTAAATGCCATTTTACATGACATTTATTGCCATATACTGAAAGCAGCAGCAGATAGTTCACCTCAGATCTTGAAAATACAATAAACCGTTAGAAATTGAACTTTAAAACTAAACACGAGTGATTCAGCATTTACATTTAATGATGTTAAAGAGGGTTAACATGTATTAAAGAGATTATAAACCTTACCGTTTCATGAGTGAGTGCATATTCTGTGCTTCTGAAAGGTTGTATTTAAATTTCTGTCGCGTTTCGCCTGGTGCAAATGGCCAAATTGCTCATCACTGCCTATCTCGTCACAGTGCTTTGTTAGGACATGCGGTTACTATGTAACCTGCTAATGTTCGTAATATTTATGTCATTTGCTAATTAATAACCTCATGTGGAACTGAATCTGTCTAATTTCGACATCTGACAGACGCATTTCGCTCACGGACGCATGCTTTTAGAGCCTTTCTGAATGTATGAATGAAATGCGCAGTTTTCCAACAAGGAAACCCGGGGTGCTGAAATATAATTAGCTAAACTGGCATTCTGCAGGTTAAATTTACCTAATTTACCTAGGTTCTGGCTTTTCAAAGCAGAATATCTGACTTCAGCATTGTTTTTCAGTTAAACAAGTGTTCACTTAGGATGTTTCTAAAATATCTGCACACATGTTATGGTATGGAGTCAAAAACTTATATACAGCACCTTTAATACTTATTTTCCCTGTTGTAGGTGATGTCTACATGTCTGTACATGTTTAATGAAGTGTATTTGTGTTTTAAGTGTACATGTTGTCCTCAAAGTCCTCGATGGTTGGCATCATATCTTCAATCAAAAGTAGACAATGCTAGGTGTAAACAGAGTCTAAAATGCTTTGAACTTCTCTACCTTTGACCACTTGCAGAGGTTAATAATTATTAGCCTTGAGTGGATTTAAACAGTCACAGCCTACTGACAGACTGTGGTAATATTGGGATTACAGCATTCATACAAACTAGCCACTAAATTGAAAAGTTAGAAACTGCATTGAGTGCTGCATTTAACCTAAAATAACGATATTAACCGTCATATTAATTTGTAATTATTAACTAACAGCTTAGTTCTTGTGAAATCTAATTAATTAAATATTAACAAAAAGCTCTTGAATTTTAGTTAGCATTTAAATGACAAATTATAACCAAATTTTAAGGTAACTTCTGGATCATTAAAACATAAAATCCCAGGCATCATTTTATACACAGAGAAAACACCATGAATACGATATGGTTCAAAGAAATCTCCCACGACCCCGTCTGCATCTCCGGTGACCCCACATGAGGTCACGACCCCAAGGTTGAGAACCTCTGAACTAGTTAATGACGTAATTGGAAGTGAGTCTGAAATAAAACGACTTAACGAGCATCAACAAAACACCAACACCAGTTTACTAAAAACCATATGCTTGACCTGATGCTAATATTATTAAGGACTAAAACAACACAGAATGGATGAACTATTTACAAGCATGTTTCTGGTCATCCGTGCGCAAACCAGTGATGGTTGACATGACATAGCAGATCGCAGCTGCAGGCAGGAATCGTGTGTGTGTCAGCCCATTTAGTGTGTGTGTGTGTGTTTTTTTAAGTTCACACACAGATCAATATTTTGGGGAAATGACACTGTCATTGTGTAATTTTGCCAATTGAAATTTGGTTGTTACATGTCATAATGTGTGTGCTGAAGCATGCTTATATATTTAATTACACCCACACACACAAACTGGGACCACTTTAAACCATTTTACTTTGGATTTATTAGGGAATGGGTGTAATGTAATATTTTAGTCTTTAAAGGTTTTCTAACATTATTATTATTTAATTATTTAATTATTTTTTTTATTTTTTATTATTTTAATTATAATTTATTATTTTTTTTTCAAAAACAGTGATAGATACTGGGTCGCTGGTTTGAGTCCCGGCTGGACCAGTTGGCATGTTCTCCCCGTGTTGGCGTGGGTTTCCATTGGGTGCTCCGGTTTCCCCCACAGTCCAAAGACATGCGCTATAGGTGAATTGAATAAACTAAATTGACTGTAGTGTATGTGTATATGTGAGTGTATGGGTGTTTCCCAGTACTGGGTTGCAGCTGTAAGGGCATCCTCTGTAAAACATATGCCGGAATAGTGGGCAGTTTATTCCACTGTGGCAACCCCAATAAAGGACTAAGCCAAAGGAAAATGAATGAAGGATTGATACTGAATTATTGAAACAATGACCCAATATATGGATTTTACTATATTGATATTAGCTCTTCTGGATTTAAAACATTGGTGTAGTTGAAACGGTCCATTGTCTACCATAGTTTTATCATAGCTTTAGCTTTATAGTGGATATAGTACAGCTGGTTATAGCCAGCTATAGTGGATATAGTACTAGTTTGTAGTACCTTATTCATTCATTTATTTATTTTTCAGCTTAGTCCCTTTATTAATCAGGGGTCACCTCAGTGGAATGATCCGCCAACTTATCCAGCATATGTTTTACACAGCGGATGCCCTTCCATCACTGAGAAACACCCATACACTCATTCACACACACTACGGACAATTTAGCTTACCCAATTCACCTATAGCACACCTGGAGGAAACCCACGCAAACACGAAGAGAACATGCCAACTCCACACAGAAATAACAGCTGATCCAGTCGAGGCTCGAACCAGTGATGTTTCTTGCTGTAAGATGACAGCGCTACCCACTGCGCCACCCCGTAGTACTTTATACTAACTGCTCAGTATAGTTTTGGCCACTGAAACTTTTTCATTGAAACAATAAATATTAAAAGTGACTGTGTGAATGATATTGACAAAAAAATGTACATAAAATCGCCAAAAATGTCCAGTTTTTGTTTTTTTTCAAACACAACGACCAAAATCAATGGTCATTTCTTTGCAGAATGAAAAAAAAATATATATTTTTTTTCTTTAAACACATATTTCATAATTTTTGGGGTTTCCTCCGGGTGCTCCAGTTTCCCCCACAGTCCAAACACATGCGCTATAGGTGAATTCATTCATTTTCTTTGGACTAGTTCCCTTATTCATCATGGGTCATTACAGCGGAATGAACCGCCAACTTATCTAACATTTGTTTTACACAGGGGATGCCCTTCCAGTTGCAACTCAGTACTGGGTAGCATCCATACACTCTCACACACACACACACACACACACACACACACACACACACACACACAC
>CAIGQZ010000461.1:10710068-10721402 GCA_903798205.1 Danio tinwini | reverse complement strand
ACACACACACACACACACACACACACACACACACACACACACACACAATCTCATATACTACAGCCAATTTAGTTTACTCAGTTCACCTATACTGCATGACTGTGGGGGAAACTGGAGGAAACTCACACCAACACTGGGAAAACATGCAAACTCCACACAGAAATGTACACTGGCACAGCCAGGACTCGAATCAATTACCTTCTTGCTGTGAGGTGACAGTGCTAACCACCATGTCACCCTAATACAGTAGGTGAACTGAGTAAACTAAATTGGTTGTAGTGTGTGAATGCAAGAGTGTATGGTCATATCTCATTGCTGGCTTGCAGCTGGAAGGGCATCCGCTGCGTAAAACGCATGCCGGAATAGTTGGTGGTTCATTCTGCTGTGGCAACCCCTGATAAATAAGGGACCAAGCCGAAGAAAAATGAATGAATGAATTATCTGCTAAAAACTTGCATTTCATAAATATAAAAAGACGTGAGAAATACTTTCAATCGTGTCAAGTTTATAGAAAGGAGTTCAACTCTGCCCATGCTTTTTTTCTATAGGAAAAACATTAATAATTACCAATTATTTTTAATTAATAATTTGATCAATGTACTCATTTTTTTTTATTTGACAAATAATGCTGCTCATTTCATCTCACAAATATATCTGCTGTCTTACCCTGCCCTACTGGCATCAAAGATAACACTGACATGCGGGTGTTTTATGGATTTCTCCTGTAAAAGTCCATCAGTTCTCACATGTTCAAACATCATCAGTTTTGCACTTTTTCTGGTTGGTTGCTTTCACCTCCGCTTTCAATTGAGCTGAGCTAACGAGAAAAAAAATGCTTTAATTTAATCAAATCCTACAGCATATAAAGCATTATTTTAAGATTTACTCTTGATGAAGTCCGACAGTGTGTGTGTGTGTCTGAAGCTTACCTCCATTAAATGTTATTTACTGGTGAACTTCAAATTTGCCTTGGGTCATGTAGTCAGGACCACTGCATGTCCTCTCACGAGGCTGAACAAAACCAAAGAGAGTGTTTTAAAGTTTAATGGCAGCGGTGCCGCCTTCAGCTTCCCCCCTCCCCTCACAGGACTGAGCCCTTTGTTCTCCCAAACATTCTCCAATCAATAACATGGAGCGGACCCAGACATCTTTATTCCACGGAAGCTTAGAGAGCGCAGAGGCCCCCTTTCTTCCTCTCAGCGTGTTGCAGAGCGGAGCAATGTTTCGGCTTTCTTCTGCTAATCTCGTCCCATTCACACAGAAGCTTTATGTGAAGAATCTGTCAGGCTGCAAAATCTCTGACTCTCATAACACACCTTTCTGTTTGGACTTCAGATTAGGACACCTAAAATGCACATAAACTCTTTATGGTTTATAAATGTGCTGAAAAGTTCTCTAAAGTTTTCTTAAAGAGCCCCTATTATTGGTTTTTCAAATTGACCTTCCGTGTAGTGTGTAACACAGCTCTAGGGAGTTGACTCATAGTGGTTTAAATGAATCGTCTTGATAACGAGTCTTCAGTCGTTTCGGCGTGACGTCGATACGAAACATAATGGTTGCCCGCGCAGACCCACAAAATTTAAACCTGCGGTCCAGCCCACTAACACAGCAGCAAAGACAAACAGATCCTGAAGTCATGAGTCACAAAGACGCTGTGCTTACCTGGATATTATTGGAAGTGTGAGGGAAAGAAGTGCTTCAGCAATCTACATGCGCACAATGAACTTTCAGTACACAGCTCATGGATTAGTTTCTTCCTCCATTTAGTTTTATAGATACTAGTTTTGAACAGTTCATTCCAGTGCATTAATGTGAAAGTATGCTGTAGGAGCGAGTTCAAGCGAAACAGTGAGAACAGCGCCTACTAGGGTCACAAAATACGATGGTCACAGAATTTGGTGTAACACGTGCAAAATAAGGGCAATTTATTAGGTACAAGTCAAACAAAGGCAGGCTGGACTTCCAGCTGGTGCACAGCACTGGAAAGGCGATGGGAGCCCGCAAAGATAGCTTGTCAGACCCCAGTTAGGCAAAGCAAAGTACAGGTAAGCCCTGAGAACATATAACAAGCAAGAGGTGCCACAGCAATGGTTGCAAATAGAAATGATCTACAGCTGAGAAGGGAGAAAAGCTCCAAAATTAGATAATTAATGAAATGAGACCTGGCCCATGACACATTTCATAAGTATAAGTAAATAGCTGCTTCCTTGTTTTCTCTAGCTTGTAAAGTATGTATTTAATTGTGTTGTTACTTGTAAACGCATGCACTGTATCAGGTTAACTCTATATTCCCATATCTTGTCTAATGCCACGTTGAAAACGCGACGCGTGCTGCTTTGTTTACAGATTTAACTACAGATTTTTACAGATTTAAATGTGTTTGTGGTGTTTAACTGCACTGCTTTCGGCGCTAAGGTGTCTGAATAACACTGTTGAGAACCGGGTACTGTTTACTGTGGTGTTAGTAAGTTTACTTTGAAGAGTGTTTCGGGCGTCCGTTGCGATTGGATCCAATACCAATGTTGGAGACTTGGGGGCTTGATAAACCGCACTAGGCATTTTACTGTCTCGTGCTGAATGCTGTCGACCAATCACAACAGGCTGTCATCTGTCCAATCAGCGCAGAGGCGCTAAGGAAGGGTTTTGGAACAAATGAATAGCTGAACGATTCATATGGGAGTTGCTGGGATAATTAGGTAAAAACAAATGCGTATTATAAGACCATGAAAGTGTTTTTTGACCTTGCATGCATATCAGCCTGTTGTTGGAGACCCACAAAACCGAAATATGACCCTTTTTAATGTATAATAGGGGCTCTTTAAGGTGTGGTTGAACTGCAAAATTGCATCTGTGAAATCACAACGCAATTTCACCTCGATTATTAACTATTTTACTATGGTAAATTTTATGAATTTGTAAGTTTTAGTATGATTAGGCCACACCCCCAGTGATGACTATAGCTGTGTCCCAAATGGCACACTATACACTTATGCACTTCCACACTCAACAGTATAGTATATGGAGTGTCGTCCCAAATGGAACACTAATGCATTTTTTTACTAAGCAGAAATTTAAGCCATTTCCCTGATGACGTTTGCCAAATTAGTGAAATAATTGACCAAACTAACAAATAATACATGCCATGGTCATAACTACATTCACCAATCGGGATGCGCTATAAATAACTCTTGTAGGAGAATTTTGCTTCCACAATCCAAAATAAAGAGCACCTATGGTGAAAAATCTACTTTTCAAGCTGTTTGGACAGACATATGTGTAGGTATAGTGTATAGACCGTCATATTGGGGTGATATAAACACACCCATTCATACCTGCCAACATACCTGCCAACACAGGACCAGGATGAGCGCACACTAAGCAACCATAAATAATAGTCTGTTCAGTTTGCTAGGATCATCATCAAATGTGATCAAGAGTGAGTTTTACAAGTTTAAAATGTTTTAAAACAGTGCATGTGTGTAATGAATTACAGCGATTTACTTCATCAACACAGCCGCGTGTCAGAACAATTATAAAAGACGCTTCAATCCCGGTTTATGGATGTTAAATCAGGTTTATTTTGTACATTGACATAACAAATATCCATACAGCAGTGGAGATTAACCTGTATCCTGTCACATTTGCGTGCAAAAACAGTGCAAAGCTAAATGTGCGCTGTCTGTGTGTGCCTGTCAGCGCTGTGTGTGTGTGTGTGTATTTGTGTGTGTGCATGAACTTTGTGACGACATTGTGTGTGACTCATGATAAGTTCTTAATGTAGTTTTTCCTCACAAACGTTACGTGAGATCTTATTCCTTCTTGTTTGTCTGTTGTCTGACGCAGCCGAGGGAGCCGCTGCCAGGCACGTGGAAACGGTGGGTGTGAAGGACTAGCCTTAAAGGCGCAGTACACAAAAAACATTAGCTGATGCTAAATGCTACAAAATAGAAACTTAAGACAGGTATAATAAAAAATCTGATGGGTGTTTTGAGATGAAACTTTACAGACACATTCTGGAGACACAAAAGACTTATATTAAATCTGGAAAAAGTGGTAACCTAGGTGCCCTTTAAGGATAAGCTTATGCACGTAATTATGTTGTTCATTTTCATATGAAAATAAATAAAGAGACAATATGTTTTGGTGTCTGAGCTCTCAAATATCCCATATTTCCATGCTCCTAGCCTACATATGCTATATTTTTATTTATTAACAGGATCTATATTTACACCCTTATTTTTCTTACAGTTTCCAAAGACTCCATTAATGATCAAAGAAATGTTAAGTCAGAAACAGCAAAACCTTTTTTGACATAGGCAACTTATTGAAACTAAAAGGAGCCAATGAAAAAATTTCCAAAAGTACAATAACTTTGCCTATTTAATGCAATTCGAAAGCACAACTAAAAAGTGAACACTTTAAAATGAATTATTTCTGATTATTATAAATTACTCATTAATGGCATATATACAGTATAGGGCCTTACATGCTGTCTGTAAATGAACACACAAGCTTGTGATTCATTAAAAAATTACCAATGCTCAACTAATCACATTCCAGACCCATAAATATATATGCAGTACATACACTCACTGGCCCCTTTATTAGCTACCCCTTACTAGTACTGGGTTGGACCCCTTTTGCTTTCAGAACCGCTTTAATCCTTTGTAGCATAGATTCAACAAGGTACAGGAAATATTCCTCAGAGATTTTGTTCCATATTGTCATGATTGCATAACGCAGTTGCTGCAGATTTGTCGGCAGCACATCCATGATGCGAATCCCCGGTTCCACCACATCCCAAAGGTGCTCTATTGGATTGAGATCTGGTGACTGTGGAGGCCATTTGAGAACAATGAACTCAAGAAAACAGTCTGAGATGATGCACGCTTTACACTGTGCTCATACTGGGCTGTGGTGTTGACAATGCTCAATTTGTACTAATGGGCCCAAAGTGTGCCAAGAAAGTATGCCACATCCCATTACATCACCACACAAGGCAGGATAGATCCATGTTTTATTGTTGTTGACGCCAAATTCGGACCCTACCTTCTGAATGTTGCAGCAGAAATTGAGACTCATCAGACCAGGCAACGTTTTTCCAATCTTCTATTGTCCAATTCTGGTGAGCCTGTGCCAATTGTAACCTCAATTTCTTGTTCTTAGCTGACAGGAGTGGCACCCGGTGTGGTCTTCTGCTGCTGTAGCCCATCCGCTTCAAGGTTGGACGTGTTGTGTGTTGAGAGATGCTCTTCTGCATACCTCGGTTGTAACGAGTGGTTATTGCCTTTCTATCAGCTCTAACTAGTCTGGCCATTCTTCGCTGACCTCTGTCATCAACAAGACATTTGCGCCCACAGCATACCTGTCAACCCTCCCGTTTTTCCCGAAATTCTTTCGTATTTTACAGTTCTATCCCACTATCATCCCGTATAGGTATTTTCCCGTATTTCTCCCGTATTTTCAGTCTTTCTCTGAAGGGTGGTAATAAACATTAAAGAGCAGAGCCTCCCTATACGCAACCCATACAGCCAAACCACCAGGGGTCACACTTTGCTCTTAAATGTGAGTCTGTTCTGTGCTTTTGCTTTGTTTAGGCATGAAAACACTGAAATAAATATAAAAACGGTGGCACATTTTAAATATAAAAACGTGCCGTCTCCCCTTCATATGCAATCCTCATATAGCGGTGCGTGACTGCCAGCTGACGCGCTCTATAGTGATAAATATAGGCTGTTTCCCAAACAGATTCTGTACACGCGATTTGAAACTGAGCGAAAGTCTGGGTTTTGGGTGCATGTTTAAACAGACATATTCACATAATTAATAATAATAATAATATCGTATGATGTCGATTTTGGTGGGGGTTTGTTTCAAACACAACAAATTTTGTCCTAAATGAGCATAAAAAGTTAGGAAAGCACTCGAATGCTTTCTTTATAACATTAGATGGTTGCATTTTTAAAGTGACACCTGTTATTTAATGTAATCAAACAAAAAATATCTAAATAAACAAGAGATTCATTTACTGCTCTTTAATCTGACTGTGTAAGTTATACAGCGAAGAAACGGCTAATGAGATTTGATAGCTTGATTTTATTTCATTATAATAGCTATTAATTTTAATAAGCTGAGCTGTTTGCTAATGTATTTGCTGCTAATGTATACTATTTATTTTTTCTTTTGTAAATAATGATAATAAAACACATTACTGACCATTTAACTGTTTATTAAACAGCTCCAAATCAACATATTTAGTAATTTAGGGGGTTTTGGGGTTAATAATCCCTTATTATGGTGGTCATATCCCTTATTTTCACATCCCAATGTTGACAGGTATGGTCAGGGCTGGAGCAAGCCGAACTGCCGCTCTAGGCAATGGACTAGCACACCGCCCTCAACCCGAAAGTGAAAACGAACCTGACCAGTTCATAAAGTGAGGACGGGGGGTTGATGTTGCGGATGAGTCAGTACGTTGGGTTGGGCGGCGGGGAGCGTGTGCCGACCTTACTATTATGCCAGACCCCTATTATGCAAGTGTTCTGTTGATGTTGATGATGAAAGTCAGTACGTTGGGTTGGGCGGCGGGTGCGTATGCCGCTCTAGGCGGCCGCCTAGGTCGCCTCTATAGATGCGGCAGCCCTGGGTATGGTACACAGCAGAGATGGGAAGTAACGAAGTACAAATACTTCGTTACTGTACTTAAGTAGTTTTTTCTGGTATCAGTACTTCATTACTTTTTTTTTCACAACTTTTTACTTTTACTTCTTACATTTTTACACAAATATCTGTACTTTCTACTTCTTACATTTTTAAACCATGGTCGTTACTTTAGTATTTATGTGTTTGGTGGCGCGATCTATATTATTTCTTGTCATTGCGCAATAATATGAGCGCATTTTTGATGCAATCAATCTATTTTTCCTCATTGCGCGCCTGCGTGCTGCAGCGCACGCGCTTCTTCAAGGCTATCGCGCACCGTACATGGCCTAGTTCATGAACATTACTATGAGAAAGGCTAGGATTACTACGCAGTGACAGAAGGAGTCGTCTTATTACCCGTTTACACAGTAATAAGACAACTTTTGCTCGATCAGATCACAGGTAAACGAGACACATTCCCGTCAAAAACATGCTGTTTAAATGCTTAAGCCTTTTGTCCACTTTCGATCATACTGCACGGGCTTTCTCTGGTCTTTCAATCTAATACCGCTAAAAATAGTGCTTTTTTTGTAAAGATTAGTACATTTAGTACTAAAACAATCAAATACTTTTTAAAAAAATTTATGCATTGCAGTTTATTTCCTTTATTTCTTTTGAGTTCATATTTCCTAATACAGAATTTATGCTGTTTTTCAGTTTTTATTGACTATATGTTTTTACAAAGCCCTATACTGTTGTCTTCAATTAATAATTTAAACAATATTTTACAACAGCAAAGGTAATTATACTGGGCAGTTTATGTGTATGTTACCTGTCTTACCTGTGCTTGTTGCTTTTAGCATAGAATAAATGTATTACAGTTTTTTTCAGTCACTTTGGCACATTTCTCAGATCAGAACTGAAATTTGTAAAACAGTAGGCCTAAGTGCATTTCTCAAAACAACACGTATAAATAGCAAAACACCATGGATTACCTGCAAAAGCTTGTTTCCTGCTCAAAATCCTTCAGTTTATCTCTCAAAACTAAATTTCTGTGTCAATGAACATGTCAGTGGCGTCAGAATGGCATGTCCTTGTGTCATTGTATATGAATAAGACTCAAATTACTTAGTAGTCATGTTGTCAATATCAGTGTACTCTGGAGGGCTGTCCTGGTGTAAACTATGGCAATATTTTTGCTGTTTGTACTGTAATTAGTTGCCAGATCATGTCATTCTGATACAGAAAGGAAAAGAGAGCACCTCATAGCACAAAGAAAAAACAAAAGTAAAAATGTGAACAGGACAACCTCCTTATAGACCTTCATTAGAAAAAGTCCAGATTCACCTGGGAGAAATGTAAAAAATGCATTATGACTAAATATTAACACAACTTGTTCAGGAATTTGAACGATTAAATGTTGTGGGGGTGAGTCTATTTAACAGAGATAAAATAATACATGTTGATCAACATGACATAAGCAACTGATAATGTTGGAAACATCAGAGAATTGCACATAACCATTTGCATGGATGAACAAAAGCATTTGCAACTTGTTCATAAAGAGAAACTGCTTTTCTGATGTGCATAAGTGACACAATAATGATCTGAAGACTGAACAGGGAGTTTTGAGAATTTAATTTCTGATCTGAGAAATGGACCAAAGTGACTGAGAAAAACTGTAACAGAATTCATGTTCATTCATTACATAAAATAACCACAATATCTGAAAAAACACTGAAATAGTGGGTTATATATATGAGAGCTGCTCTTTGAAGAGAATAAGCAGCTTTAGCCTAATGCAAAAAAAAAATTGTTTGCAGTCATGTCTGATAAGAATTTATTTTAGCAAAAGAAAAAATCTACATATTTTGGACAGAATTCAGTGTAAAATGCAAGACATTATTTATAAAGATAGAGTGTATCAACATGAATGGCAGCTGTTGTTTTTGATCTAACAGCGGCAAAACTACATGCTGAACGCTGTGAGTTTTCGTCAGGATGATTACCTACCTATCTCACTCGCTATCCTTCAGCTTTGTCTCTGATTTATCAGGGGTCGCCACAGCAGAATGAACCGCCAATTATTCCAGCATTTGTTTCACGCAGCGGATACCCTTCCAGCTGCATCCCAGTACTGGGAAACACCCATACACATTCACACACATACACTACTGCCAATTTAGTTGGAATTATTATTCACCTACACCGCATGTCTTTGGGACTGTGGTTGAAATGAGTACTTTTTAATTTTTTACTTTTGTACATTTTTCAGGAGGTACTTCTTTACTTTTACTTAAGTACAAAAGTGTAGTCAGTACTTCTACTTTTACCAAAGTCGTTTTAAACATGAGTATCTGTACTTCTACTTAAGTAAAGGATGTGTGTACTTTTGCCATCTCTGGTCCACAAAACTGCCCAGGGACGTGCAGAGACCTTTTAAGGGGCAGGGGCTCAAGTGGAAAAAAGGACACTTTTTATTAAATAATAATATTAATTGTACTTTAATAAATAAAATATAATAAAGGAGATTTCATCCTAAATTCACCATAAACTCACCCTTAAAAGGATAGTTCATTCAAAACTGAAAATTCTGTCAATATTTACTCAACTTTTACTTGTTCCAAACCTATTTGACTTCTTTTTTTTTGTCGAACACACAAAATAATATTTTGAAGAAAGCAGGAAACCTGTAACCATTGACTTTCATGGTATTTGTTTTTAAAAACCAAGATATACATAAAATTTAGTTTTTTTATTGTCTGACAGGGAAAGCTGTCCTTAAAAGAACATGCGTTAACTTATAAATATATTACATTATTACTAGTATTTAAAAAAATTATTATTATCTCCAGGAAAAAAAAGTCCCTTTCTCTCCAGGAGGAAAAAGGGCAGGGGCTTAAACACCCAAAGCCCCTACCTCTGCACGTGCCTGAAACTGCTGCTTACTGGAAATTTTCTCTTTTTCTGACCATTCTCTGTAAACCCTAGAGATGGTTGTGCATGAAAATCCCAGTAGATCAGCAGTTTCTGATATAGTCATACCAGCCCATCTGGCCATGCCACATTGAAAGTCACATTCTGATGCTCGGTTTGAACTGCAGCAGATCATCTTGACCATGTCTTTGTGTCTTAATGCATTGAGTTGCTGTCATGTGATTGGCTGATTTAACAATTTGCCTTAACGAGCAGCTGGACAGGTGTACCTATTAAAGTGACCAGTGAGTGTACGTAAAGTTAATGATATTTTCTCTCTCACAGTTGCGATATTGCTCATTAGTTCAAAACATGCATCAAAAATGTTCTTTTTTCTTGTTGCAGATCTTCTTTGGTGAATTCCTGGTGCTGTTTTGACTCTTTTACGTTTAAGCTCTTAGGTTTAGTTCAGTTTAGCTCACATAGCCTTGTCTAAGTATCTTTCACATGTGTTTTTTTACAGATTCTCATTCTTAGTGTGTGTTTACTGTATGCGTGTGTGTTTGTCCTTTTAAGCTCTGACCTGTTGGAAGGTTGAGGAAATGCATGTCTATGGCTCTGAAATGTCATCCAGGAGGCCATGGAGGAATAACATGAAGCGGCTGGCCTGTGTCTGACCTCTCTGTGACCACTGTGTGTGTTTATGTGTGAGTGTCTGTTGTGTATGTATGAGTGTGGGGTGAGAGGCGGGGGGGGGGGGGGGGGGGGGGGGGGCAAAGGAACAGTATACTGCTGTCAGAGAGCATGCCTGAGGCATTGTCATGTTTTAGACATGTGCATGTAGAAAAGAAAAATTAAGGCGGAATCGGTGCTTTACAGCCTAATAAACCATGTAGCATGCTGTGTTTGTGTGCATGTATAATGTGATCCTGGATTAACATCTATGTTGATCCTGGAACATCATTTTTTTCGAAAATGTAATCCATACCCATTTCGACCCCTATACTCAACCATAACTGTAAATTATTTCCAAAACCAGAAGGTAATATTAGCTGGATAACAATCATGCAGAAGTGCATAAACCTAACTGTAAGCCTAAACTTAACATAGACTGCAAACATATCCTTTAATTCTGATTGGCTGATTGGAATGTTGAGTTTGTGTTTGCCTTTGCATTTATATGTGTGTTTATAATGACGATGAAGTGACTTCATGATATCAGACTAATTCATTTTGATTAGGTCAAAATATTCCTTTAGAAGAAAAAAAGGATAATAGAATCTTTTTTTGATGATTTTCCTAAAAAGTGTAATCATATAGGTGTTTTCATATAGTAATGGAAACATGATGTTACCATAATTTTGCAATTACAATTTTAAACTCTTTGCATAGAAAGTTCAGTTTCAGAATAAAGGCTTTTCTATAGCCCTAGTTTATGTACAACATTCAGAACAGGATGACTCAAATACTAGAGAACATTTGATTGGTCAGAAGACTTTCTAAGATCATAAAAATCCTTAATTCATTGACTGCAGATTATGAATGCTTATATCTTCTAAATGTAAGTTTTATCATTATTTTGAGGAACACCAGCTTATAGATCACAGTAAGACTAACATATTGGAAATAACACTAGGGATGTCCAGATCAGTCACGTGATCCGAAATTGGGCCCGGTCGCTAGTTTCAGACTAGATCGGAATCGGACGTTACCTCCTGATCAGGACTTGAATATATATGTGTGTGTGTGTGTGTGTGTGTGTGTGTGTGTGTGTGT
>CAIGQZ010000461.1:10674416-10686170 GCA_903798205.1 Danio tinwini | reverse complement strand
ATTCAGCCAATCAGAATCAAGAATTTCAACAGACCATGGAATAAACAATTTTATTGCAAAGCATTCAGCCAATCAGAATAAAGAATTTCAACAGACCATAGAATAACAATTTTTATGCAAATCATTCAGCCAATCAGAATCAAGAATCTAAACAGACCATGGTATAATAGATTCTCAGACATATTTGCAAGAGAACATTAAATTAAATGCACACTGTTATATTTTTAAGCAACTAATATTGTTATATTTATATAATATAATAATTTATATTTTGAAGCAGCGTATATACTATATATTACTAAACTGTATTTCAGTGCACATTATTTGCATCTCATAAAATGAAGACATTTTAAAGTAAATTAAATATTTTAAATTAGACAATAGAAATAGTTATGAAAGTGCAATTTAAATGGGTTTAGTGGGTAAAGAAATTACTCAGATTCAAGTAATTACATTTAATATAAATTTATAGTGTGATATACTTTAGATAAATGACTACATTTCATTTAGGCATAAGTGTGTTCTTTAATACTTTATAAAAGTATTATTATTTACACTTTAGTAATATTATTATAATCAGATTTTTTTTGGTGAGATTGCATGAAGGCAATCCTAGCCAGCATACAAATTAATTTAGCCAATATTCCACACCTCTGCGGTGGACCAATTCCGGTCCAAGGTGGGATTAATGGCATCATTCTGTATGCAAACTCCCAGAAGACTGGAAATATTACCTGGCCACAATACACAAGTGTTAGTTCAGCAAGGAAAGCAATCAAAATTTCCTGCCGGAACATTTCATCATCAAATTGCATTGTCAAGAGAATGAATATAAATCTACAATGTCGGACAGATTCTCTAAAGAAACTGTTCATACAAAAAAAAATACTGAATTGTATGCAATCAGGATGTATACATGAAACTATTCAATGTGTGTGATGATACCTAAATGTAAAAATATATATATTAATAATAAAGTTTCATCACACTTTACATCATTTATAATACATTTTTAATGCAATGTGTCATAATTGTTCACACTTCAAAAATGCTGGGTTTTTTCAATCCAAATTTGGCTAAAATATGGTCAAACCAAACCAAAATCGTCAGTGAAAATCTAATAGATGCTTAACAATAGTTCAAAAATAGACAATGCATCAAAATGTCTATAAATCAAATTCAGGATTTTCAATGGCAGACCAAATTTAGCCTTGTTTTAGCCAAGATGCCTATGTTTGGATGTCTATTAAACACAAAAATGCTTGGTGGCTGTGCAAAAAAAAGCATTTATTTTTTGCATTTGTTGCACATTTGGTAAATGAGAACTGTTTTGACAATGTTCTTGTTAGGTTGCACATGTTGGTACATCATTGTCATGTAAACGTAATCTAAAGGTATTTTGAACTTTTGTTGGCCACAAACATTACTTTAGGCATTTGACCAAACACCCACTCAAATAACCTTTTGAATTTGAGACTTTAAATGACTATGAATCCGTTCTCTGGATTTGTAATTAACAGTTATGTGTTTGAAGTAAAATGTTCATTTGTGTTTTATTTAAAGGGCACCCATGGTGAAAAATCTACTTTTCAAGCTGTTTGGACAGACATATTTTTAGACCGTCATATTGGTGTGATATAAACTTTGAATTTTTTTCAATTTAACAATATAAAAACAGTGGACCAATTGGAGAGGTTTTGAGACCCACCGCAACTTGACATAGAAGTGTGGTCCCCCCGCCCACCAATATTGATTGACAGGTGCGCATTACCATATCCTTAGTATGTTGTTTCACGTCCGCCATTTTCAGTGTGTGAGTCCAAGCGATGTCACCAAAGAAACACCCTTGCTCTATTTTTAGATGTAAGGCTCATTGGGCTCAACATTCACCACGTTATCGCTCTCCTCGCCGCCAGTGTTTGTGAGTTTTGGTGGGTTTGCATACATGTGTACTTTTCATTGCGTCTTCCTTAAACTTCAGCGGTTTGCATTTCCCACGGTCACAGAAGTTCCCTGTCATCTTAACTAGGAGCAGCTGGAAAGTGCGAGCACGTTGCTACATGTGCGCGTCCCTCCATTGGTAATAATGAACTAATGACGCGCAGCGCCATGCATTTCGAGTTGTCGCGGATGAAAGTGAGGACCGGGAGGGTGTCGCGGATGAAAGTGAGGACCGGGGGGGTTAGCTCACTATTCTGCCGCCTAGGTCACCTCTATGGACGCGCTGGCCTTGCTCAGGACACTTCATATTTCTGACGCGCCACAGAGCGTTATCTGAATAGTTTCATTACCTTTCATTACCCTTTAATAAATTACTGCATCTTCCAGTATTTAATTGCAAGAAATGACAAAAGGTTTACAAACAGGTCATGCATTTGGTAGTGTATATAGTAAAAACACACAAAAAAAGGTTTAACTTCCTGTGAAATTTGTATTCTTTCTCAAATATTTCCCAAGTGATATTTAACAGAGCAACACAATCATTTTTTTACAGTATTTCCTATTATATTTAGCATCTGGAAGAAATCTTGTTTCCATGTAAATGCACCAGTTACCTTGACTGGGTCAGTTGGCATTTCTATGTGGAGTTTGCATGTTCTCTACGCGTTCGTGTGGGTTTCCTCCGAGTGCTCCGGTTTCCCCCACAAGTCCAAAGACATGTGATATAGGTGAATTGGGTAAGCTAAATTGTCTGTAGTGTATGTGTGTGTGAATGTTTCCCAGTTACGGGTTGCAGCTGGAAGGGCATCCGCTGCTTAAAACATAAGCTGGATAAGTTGGTGGTTCATTCCACTGTGGCGACCCCTGTTTAATACAGGGACTAAGCCGAAAAGAAAATGAATGAATGAATGCACCAGTTATGCCTTCAAACCAATATCATTTGATCTCAACATTGCCTATACATTTCATTGTCTATACAAAAACCCTGTGTCTGTGATCCAACAAAAGCTGATGTTAGATCAGCAAAGCCAGCTGTTAATGTGGACTGTGCATTATTTCCCTAGTGTACAGATCCCTGTCACTTTCCCTCAAGCTGGAGGTTCTCTGAGGTAAAAGGTGCAGCGCTGCAGAACGTCATTGAGATGTTTAAGGCCTGACACAAGTGTTTTGGTTTTCCATGAAATGAAGGGAAAAAGGCTCCCCTAGGAGGGTACAGTAAGGAAGGCTAATCTAAGGGAGGACGCCAAGCAAAACACAGGTTTTGATGTGCAGGAGGAACAAAGAGCATAAAACATCAGGCAGGAGTATGTTTTATAACATTTACAGGTTTGTCTAGGAGTGTAGGAGGATTAGTTTTTTTCTTTGAAGCAAGTTGAGCAGAATGTTCAAACCATTTTTATATAAGGTTAAATTTAATGTGAATGTTTAAGATCTGTTAGATTTTAAAAGATTGCTTTCATTTATGAAGCATGTATTAAATTGGTCAAAAATTGACAATCATTCATTCATTTTCTTTTCGGCTTAGTTTTTATTAATCTGGGGTCACCACAGCGGAACGAACCGCCAACTTATTCAGCACGTTTCATGCAGTGGATGCCCTTCCAGCTGCAACCCATCTTTGGGAAACATCCATACACACTCATTCACACACATACACTACAGACAGTTTTAGCCTACCCAATTTACCTGTACAACATGTCTTTGGACTGTGGGGAAAAACCAGAGCACCCGGAGGAAACTCACGCCAACACGGGGAGAACATGCAAACTCCATACAGAAACGCCAACTGACCCAGCCGAGGCTCGAACCAGCGACCTTCTTGCTGTGAGGTGACAGCACTACTTACTGCACCACCGCATCACCATTGACAGTCATAGTGTCACAAAAAAGGACATTTTATTTAAGCTAATGCAAAAAAAAAATGCATGTGCACTGTTTGCACAAATAAATTTTTAAAATATGTACCCAGGGGTCTGTTCTTCATACATGGATTACTCAATTAGCTGGATTTGGTTATTGACGATTTGACATGATCCAAAATTGTTTCGTTCTTCAAAAGTCATCCGAGAGTTGTTGTCATAGCAACAGTTCTAGTAGCTCAAACCTGCTCGGGAGCAGGCTCATTTCATATAAACAGGATTAGATTGGGTCAGTTCAAACAAAGATAATACTGAAAGTATGTACTGAATGCTGGTATTTTCTTACAGTAGTAGTTATATACATTCGAGAAAATTATATATATATATAAAGTTAAAAAATATACATTAATAAAACTTATGAAATCTGCACTCCGAAATAAAAGTACAAAGAATGCCATCTGGTGGTTTAAAGATAATTTATTGGGTTTTTTTAATAGCGTTTTGGATACTAACGCATACAATCGATTTAGTACAATTTGTGTATGATAATAGACATGCACAATATGCAATTATATTTATGAAGTGATTAACATGTTTTTTACAGCTAATATGATGTGGTTTGATGCTTCACAAAAGTTGCAGACACCTTTACAATATCAAAATGCATTTGTGATGCTAAATTAATTTAAACATCCAGTTATTCTTTACACCGATTAAGAAACTGGCTACTATAAAACTATGACTACAATAATAAAGAAAATCCTCTCTAACTGTAAAACTAAATAAATAGCTATATACTCTTAACACATGAACGCGTAAAGCATGCAGCCCATAACAAAGGTGGAAAGTTATCGCGTATCATATTTAACAATCCGTCAAATTTTTTGTAATTTTGCTCACATGCATAATAGAATATTATTCAGATGATGTCATTACGCTGCTGTGCCATCAGCCAATCGTTGCATTGCTGATCATTTTAATCTGATTTGCGAACTTGTTTGAAGAATTTAATTAGACTGAGATCAGTCATTAAGATTAAAAGATCCAGGATCTGCCAAATCATCTTAGATCATTTAAGCGAGGTACAAAAAACGGACCCATGGTCTGCATATCTGAGAACCGACAAATACATGTTCTTTGCTGTTTGTTTTCACAAATCCTCTAGAGGGCACCGTGTACACTTTAGACCATCTTAAATGCGTAACTGGGATTAGTTTGCTCTTATGTGCCATTTCTCGTATATTAACTTGATATCAACTGACCCACCCACCCCCATCCCTAAACCCAGTCAATAGCATTTTCAAAGAGCTATAAAAAGCTAATTTATACTTTATTTATATTTCATAATCATTTTGTTCAACGTTCAAAATCAATTCAATGTCTCATATTATGGTTTTATGTAATTGTTTTATTGAGTCTTACTATTCATATTATCAAAGACTATATAATACACTAGACAGGTCACTTGTATATATTTGAATGGGGAAAGGTGTAACGTTTAATATGGTGAATGAGGCCCCTCCTTCTAGTACAGGAGCCAATCATTGATCTCTATAGGATGACGATTCTCAGGGGGTGGGGTTCAGACCAGTGTGTTTTTACAACAGTTACTTCAGTTGTTATGAATCCTCTGGGATCAGCAAACACACTGGAATCTCAGCGAATACTTGCTTTACAGACTTGAGAAATATATACACATAAAGCCTGAAATCTTTGCTTTTAAAGAACCAAGTACATTTGAAAATAAATGTTTTTTTTTTTTTTGGTTTTGTAATCTGTATGAAACTAACACAAGGTACAGTCAGTCCCATCAAATGCATATCACATGACAGCAAGTACTCGAACGCCTGCAAACCTGTAAATAAAGTGGTTACTGTCATTTTGGGAGGAGATTTGCATCAAGACCAAGTTAGGAATTACTTCAGCAGACCAGCGTGATCAGTCGAGGCATTAATCAGAGGATGATAATGTGTAACATGTCTATAAATGAGAGTGAAAAGTCTCATTCCCTTTGAGTGTGCATACGTAATAGCCTGGACAACCTGAAAAAATGCAGATTTAGTTTGATTCAAAAGTTTAGAAACTAAACTTGAGACATCTGATGTTTAACTTTATTGGTGATTCCAAATGTAGTCCTAAAAGTCACAGTCACCAAGTTGAGTGCCCACCAGGCACACTAGAGGGCACTCTACACATCACATCTGCCACTGAACCGAACTACATTTCCCATCTTGCGCTGCAGTCACACACCAGTTTCAGGTCACCTCTTGATTACACACACAGCTGAAGCTCGTCATGACTGATTACATGGACTATATACACACCACTCACACTCACATTCTGGCTGAGTTTTGTTATCTGTAGTTAGCAACACAATGCGTAGCATTACTACTATTTTGAATTAGCTTTATGTTAACGTTTGCTCCTGTACTAACCTTGTCTGTCTGACTATAGTGGGGGGCAGAGCGAGGCTTCATAAAACACTAAAACAGTTTAAGCAAATGTGGCGAAGCTTTGAAATGTTTCACAGTGACACCTAATGGTCATTTATAAGTATTGCTCTGGAACAGCTTCAGAAAAGAAACATTTACGCAAATTGAGGAATTATATCCCACATTGTAGAGTTGCAAGTGATTTAGGGAAGTGGTGAGTTCCTGATTAGCATGCAGAGATAATGGGTTCAAATACAGGGTGATGCAGTTATAAACATAGTTATAGTTTTTAAATGCTCTGTTCTTGTAAGTGTTTTGTTTTAACATTGGTCTGACATCCGAATAAACATGTTGTTAATAATAATGTCTTGTTTTGGTCATTAAAAAATTTAACATTATTAAAATACATGAAGTCACTTGCATACATGAAAGTAAATTAAGTCAATTTTGGAGTATTTCGGAGTCGGGATTCGAACTCGGGACATTTGCAGCACAGTTACTCTTTGCACACATATGGTCCACTAGGCTATATCAGATAGAGGTTTCTTTGGACCCCATCAAATAAACATAGATTCGACAGGTCTTGAAATGCTTCTGAAATGACAGATGATTTAGTCACATAACAGATCATGCTTTAGTGCAGTGTTTTAAAACACTTACGCTTCGGAATCTCGACGTGTCAAAACGTCAGTTTCGCGTTAGCCATCCCTACCTGACTACTCTTAATAAAGCTGCATTTGGATCCGACCCCTTTTTGACAAATCCCATTATTACAGTAATCTTGAAAAAAACAGTTTTGGAGAATTGGATGTTTCCCCATTCAAACAGAATGCCTGAGCATACCAGCCCACAGGTGTTTTAAAGATGGTGGCAGAGTGAAATAACTTGCCTTATGGCCCGTTTTCCACGTTGCCTAATTCAGAATCTCACTGCTGCACAAACTGCCACAGACTTTGCAGATTGCACTTCTTGAAACAGAGTTACTTGCGATTCGACCAGAACTGCCAGATTACACAGGACCACTTCCTTGCGGACCCTCACAGCATACAGTCAGTGAGTCCCGTAAATCTACTACAGCTACAGTTTTGAGCACAGAAAAACAGAATGAAACTGTTGAAATTGAACATGATAACCGATGGCATAAACAAGGTGCAAGACCAAAGGGTACTCGTGGAGTCACATCACGAAGATCATATGCTGCTGCATTAGCGTCCCCTACCCCAAATACAGCTCGGACCCAAATACAGCTTTAGAAAAGATATGAAGTTTTGAGAAATATGGGTGAAGAATACCCAAATGCAGTCAGACAGAGATCTCATGACTCAGCAGCATGGAACGAAGGCTCAAGGCCGACTAGACAGCGGCATTTTGCTCTGATTGCTGAGATAAGAACATTAATTGTTGGATTCAATAATAGCAGCGATAAAATGACATACTGCTTCCCTCATGCAACAGTTTCTTATGTAAACAAAGAACTTGAGGAAATTCTGAAGAAGTGCAAGACAGCAAAACAAATTATTATCCATGTGGGTAAGAATGGTATTCAGAAGGAGCAGTCAGAACGGCTCAAGAGAGATTTCTGTGAACTCTTGGAAACAGTTGAAAGATTGAAAAATTCAGCCGTTCATTAGTGGACCACTCCCTGCAAAAGGGACAAACATGTTTTCATGGCTTCTTGGACTAAATGCATGGCTGCAGAATGGACAGAATTTTATTGACATCTTCAATCTCTTCTGGAATCAAAGACAACAGTTTACATCAGACGGCCTTCATCCAAACAAACTTGATGCAAAAGTGCTAAAGGACAATATCTATTTTTCCCTCCATCATCCATCGGCTGCGTCTGCCACTGAACTCAACCCAAATGGCACACACACCCCTAGTACTTCAAATCGGCTACTGAGTGGACTTGGGCCTGACGCATCTCACAAGGACAGTGATAACGCCACACAGCCAAAACAACCACTGCTGACAGACACATTGCCACCTGCATCCTGCACCCTGAGCTCAACACAAATTAAGCTGTGACGCATCAAGACTCAGCACTCAACAATATTCTTCAGGAAAATAGCCAGGACAATATATTTCAGCAGCTACAATCCCCAGATTCACAGCTTCTGTCACCAGACATGCTCTCATTGCCACCCTGCTCACCTCTCTTGGGTTTTTCAAAAAAAGATGGAGGAACTGATGTTTGCTGGAACTAAACTTTCCCACTTCATTGCCGCAAGCCCCCAGTTATTAACCAAAAAGCGGCTTGCTCCACAACCACCGCTGAGCCCACCTGAAAGAACCCTCTGACTCTTGCCACACCGCCTGGCCTCAAACAACATTTTTAAATACACAGCTGAGACATTACACTGTAATAATATATACATATAATAATGAGCCATGGTCGACCCGAGCTTAAACAAACTTTGTCGTCGTCTTGATGAACAGCCACTAAGCCAAGAAAAAGAGCAGAGTCTGCATGTGCTCTGTTGTTGATTTACTAAAGCACGAGCAGTTTCACAGAGAGCTTGCATGCATGTCCATATTTGAAATGACGAACTACTTGAGCTGATGATAAGTGTGCGTGATTATTGAAGTGCTTCTGACATTCGATCCTTTCAGAAATGAACAAACGCGAAAAAACAAAGGAGCAAATGATTCTTTCAGCAACCTAAAACATGAACAAACTGCCATGTTTAACTATTATCATCACCTTTTGGACTATTATGAACTCGAAGTGACGGAATTACTCTTTAACAGAGGTTACATGTGCTGGAGAAGATTAAAGATACAGAAGTTTGCACTGACTGTGGGCTATATGTTGCGTGTTGTTTTTGAACCCAAATAAGGACTATACACATGCCCATAGCCAGGGGTGGTTCGGGTGGTTCGAACGAATCACCCCCCACGGCCAAAAGGTCCAGAATTTGTCATTTTAGTTATTTTATGTACTTTAATATTATATATTTATTATATAATTAATATATTATATTTAATATATATTGTAATAAAGTGTAATTTTAAATAACTATGGCCAGTAATTCGAATCCCATGGAGCCCCAAAGCCACAATAATGTGACGTTTCACGTGACATAACCCACTGAGTGGTAACATTTGAATCTTTGATGTGACATCCATACTGAGTAACACTATGGGCAGGGCCGGAGCAAGCTGAACTGGCGCTCTAGGCGAAGCCGCCCTCAACCCGAAAGTAAAATAGAAAGTGACCGGTTCGCGGACCGGGTGGGAGGGAGTGGGTGTTGCGTATGAAAGTGAGGACCGGGATTCGCTCACTATTCTGCCGCCCAAGGCAGCTGCCTAGGTTGCCTCTATGGACGCGCCGGCCCTGGCTATGGGTCGAAAAGAACAAGAGTGGAAGAAAGGGCAGGCAGCGGCGTCATTAACGCAAAATATTGAACATATGTTCAAAGAGACTGCCAAACAGGTTAAGGCTAAAGTTACTTAAGTTACTTTCTAACAGATGAAAATCTGATCTAAATATCCATGAGGTTTTAGTCTAACTGGCCGCATTAAGACTCACCCCTCACTGACAAAGGTCCAGAATTTGTCCCATACAGACAAATGAGCTCATTTGTTCTATTTTGACTGCTATGCATAGTGAAAATAATCCATCGAAAAAGGCTTTAAGACCAAACGGAATCCTCTGTTTGCTGTTGCTTCGGTGGGACTATAATATGATGTAAGAGAAGTCTTCTTTCCCTATTGAATTAAAAATGAGCAATAAAAATCTGTGACTTATGCACCAGAAGCAGAGCATATTAAATTAATTTGAATATATTTAGACTATTGTTGATATCCAGAAATTCTCAAATGTACTTTTTTAACAAAGAGGCTAAAAAAAAATCTGAAGAATTAATTATTATTGTTTTATTATTATTATTATTATTATTATTATTATTATTATATTTTAATGATTATTTGTTATTGAAATGGCCAAATTGTGACTGAGGACAGTTGAATGTGCTGGCCAGTTTGTTTTTTGTATAATCAATGACAGTAGGATACAGGTTTTTTTTACTTTAAAACTTTAACAGATTCCTATTTTTTCCCAATGATATATGATGTAACAAGTTTGTATTTTAAAATGTCTTGTTTTAATTTTTCTTTATTGCAAATTTTTTGGAAATATTTTTAGTACATCAAAAAGTGTGGTTGTGATGACATCTGACCAGCTAATCCAGCAAAAAAGTACTGCTTAAATGCAGTAATTAAATCTCATAGTTAAATAGAAGCTGAGTACAGTATAACTGCAAAAAGGTCCACTTTTTGAGAAAAAAGAACCACCCCTTTCACCAGGCTGGCTACGGCCTGATACATATGCTGTATTTAAATGTATTGGTAAGATATCGGAGCCTCTAAGGGTCTGTATGTGTTCATGTTGCATTGATATATTTATTTTATATAATTGCAGACGTTACAGTAGGCTATTATCATTGATCTGCATGAACATGAGCAATGAACATTTATACACAAGTATTTATGTGTATAAATCATCTGTTTTGTGAAAAGTACCTCTCATATGATATGAGAATGACCCGTACAGCTTTACATTGACATTTTCTAGTGCGAGATTGACATCGACTGAAACTTTCTGTCGTAAACCATGCCCACCAAAAGGGTACTCTTTAGGCAGTGAAAATGCAAGCCTGATAAAGGTGACCCGTACCGTACCACTCAGTGGAAACGGGCCATAAAAGGCACTTTGATATTATAGCAGCTCAAACATTCTGACTAGCTTCTCCTTTTTTACTAGCTTCTCCTGTTTTACTGTTAAACATAACACAGACTCATACTAACATGAGGGTGAATTCACCAATTCATCTGTGCATTTTAAAAGCCATGACTTTCCTCCATAACACCAATCTCTCTTTTCTTTTAATGCTCTCTTCACAAACATGCATGCATCTGAGCTCGGGAGAAAATTGTCTTATTTTCTCTTTTATTACAGCCTGACTTGAGGCCATCACGCATTATGTCTTTCTCCCCCATTACAATGGCTTTAATATTCATTGTGCAGCGGCCCCGGCTCCTTCCAGACTCCCCCGGTCTTCATCTTTTCTTCATTCTCTCCGAATAAACCATTTCTTGCTTGAACTGTCCTGTGTGAATGGCATCTGAGGCCATTATCGGGGTAGAGGAAATCAGATAGGTGTATTCAAAAAAACTGGAATGGCACACATCATTATCATAATTACAGGCTGGAAGTCCATGCAGAGGTATTCAAAAAGCAGCCCTTTAAATGTAAAAACCTGCGGATGGAGAACTGTCCTGATTGCTTCGAACAGAGTTCGTGGCCCTGCAGAGCAGATCTGTGTGCTACTCGTGGGTGGTGAGCCATGTTTCTCTAGCTCTCGACTTGAACTTGAACTCAGAAGCCCTAACACTGATTGAAGCTGGGAGAGCTCCCCGTGGGACTGCAGTAAAGCTAATACAGACAACAGCCACACCGTCATGAGGATGTTCGGTTTCTCCATCTCTCCCCCAACACACACTTCCAGATGCATATATAT
>CAIGQZ010000461.1:10658989-10669416 GCA_903798205.1 Danio tinwini | reverse complement strand
ATATATATATATATATATATATATATATATATATATAGCGTATATATGTAGCATGTCCTTGGAAGATCAAAATAACATCTTAATGTTCACTTTAGCCAGTGAATGATTTATTTATGAGTGCAAATGTAGTGGCACATACTCGAGACTTGATAGCTAGTATACACTTGAATTAACGGGCAGGCTTGTTATTATTATTACAGCTTATTATTAGCTGGTTGCTAGCTGGAAAAT
The DNA here is from genome assembly GCA_903798205.1 of Danio tinwini. Classification (NCBI taxonomy): domain Eukaryota; kingdom Metazoa; phylum Chordata; class Actinopteri; order Cypriniformes; family Danionidae; genus Danio; species Danio tinwini. Next base: position 10,669,185 of record CAIGQZ010000461.1, on the reverse strand, counting down.
TGAATGACGCTGAATTAGAATACACATTCACCGGCCACTTTATTATGTTCAACTGCTCGTTAACACTAATTTCTAATTAGCCAATCACATGGCAGCAACTCAAGATCTGCTGCAGTTCAAACCGAGCATCAGAAGAGGAAAGAAAGGTGATTTAAGTGACTTTGAACGTGGAATGGTTGATACTGCCAGTCGGGCTGGTCTGATCTACTGGGATTTTCACACACAACCATCTCTAGGGTTTACAGAGAATGGTCCGAAAAAGAGAAAATATCCAGTGAGTGGCAGTTCTGTGGACGCAAATGCCTTGTTGATGCCAGAGGTCAGAGAAGAATGGCCAGACTGATTCCAGTTGATAGAGAGGCAACAGTAACTCAAATAATCACTCGTTACAACCGAGGTATGCAGAAGAGCATCTCTGAATGCACAATATGTCCAACCTTGAGGCAGATGGGCTACAGCAGCAGAAGACCACACTGAGTGCCACTCCTGTCAGCTTAAAACGGAAAACTAAAGCTACAATTGTCTGGTCTGATGAGTCTCGATTTCTGTTGCGACATTCAGATGGTAGGGTCAGAATTTGGCCTCAAGAACATGAAAGCATGGGTCCATCCTGACTTGTATCAACGGTTCAGGCTGCTGCTGGTCGTGAAATGGTGTGGAGGACCTTTTTTGGCACACTTTGGCTGTTCAAAGCACAAATCATCCGACTGGTTTCATGAATATGACGATGAGTTCACTGTACTCAAATGGCCTCCACAGTCACCAGAGCTCAATCCAATAGAGCACCTTTGGGTTGTGGTGGAACGGGAGATTCGCATCATGAATGTGCAGCTGACAAATCAGCAGCAACTGCATGATGCTAACATGTCAATATGTACCAAAATCTGAGGAATAGTTCCAGTACCTTGTTGAATCTATGCCATGAAGGATTAAAGCAGTTCTGAATGCAAAAAGGGGTTCCAAGCCTGGTACAAGTAGGGTGTACCTAATAAAGTGGCCGGTGAAAGTATATAAAAATGTATCATTTACTTTAGTTTTGGCTACTTGTGTGGATGTTTTTATGGTCTGCTTTCATGCCATTGATGTTTATATGTGGATTTTCCTTGAATATTTCCATGTGAAAAAACAAAAACGATTGCATATGGATCACAACGCATGCAGCAAAAAAATTGCCACTGCATAAAAATATTTCATGTAAAAAAAAAAACTATCAGTAAAGATGTGAGCTAAGAAAACAGCACCATCAAAACTGTCCTTTCCCGTTGTGTCCATTTCTTTTGAACTCTCTTTGTCCAAACCGCCGAGCCCCAATCCGCACTCCATCATACATGAAAAATGACACAAGCCGTTTTCATTATTACAGATAGCATGCAAATAAATATGCATTTTGAGGAGTGGCCTAATGCCACGACACCGGGCCCTCATGCATATTTAAATAGCTCCAACCCCGTGTCTGGCCGGCAAGCAATTTTCAGCTCCATCCCCCAGCATGCATATGTATGAAGCGCTGTTTCATATGTATCGGGTCCATCATTTTCTCCTGTTTCACTGAGGGCCGATGACACGCATGGCATCAAGAGGGATGACCCTCACAGGGGGCCAGACGCTCTCACAGGAATACAGCAGAGCCAAAACAAACTGCAGACTCCCATCATGCTCTGTAGGAGAAGGAGATGAATAATCCAGATCTGCAGTCTGTCGCTGACGGCCTTACATGGAGATCTGCAAGAGGTGAGGATTAGATGCGGTCATTCAGACGAGATATATCCAGCTGCAGGCTCGCACACACGCACACGTTTCAGGCCACTAGATCCAGGCCAGACCGAACCATAATAGTGGATCAGTCGCGGTTTTGTAACATATCGCTAAATGAGCCATTTCATGTGGACAGAGTCAGAATTATTAGCATTCCTAAATTATTCGCCCTCTGTATATTTCCCCCCCAATTTCTGTTTAACAGAAAGCAGATTTTTTTTCCCAACACATTTCTGAACATAATAGTTTTAATAACTCATTTCTAATAACTTCTTTCTTGTATCTTTGCCATGATGACAGTAAATAATATTTGACTAGATATTTTTAAAGATTCAGCTTAAAATGCAATTTAAAGGCTTAACTAGGTTCATTAGGATAATTAAGCAAGCTATGGTAATTAGGCAAGTCATTGTATAACCAGAGTGCGAATTATACATTGATGATCAAGGTTGGGGGGGGGGGGGGGGTCGCTATTAAAGTATTCATGGAGATTCACTTTTTCCACATGTTTTTATGTTACAGCTTTATGCCAAAATGGATTAAACTCATGTATTTCCTTAAAATTTTACACACAATACCCCATAATGACAATGTGAAAAAAAGAGTTTTTGAAATTGTTGCAAATTTATAAAAAATAAAAACCCTGAAAAATCACATGTACATCAGTATTCACAGCCTTTGCCGTGAAGCTCTAAATTGAGCTCAGGTATGTTTCCTCTGATCATTCTTGAGATGTTTCAGCAGCTTAATTGGAGTTCACCTGTTGTAAATTCAGTTGATTGGACATGATCTGAAAAGGCACACATCTGTCTATATAAGGTCCCATGGTTGCACAGTGGCCTTTATCATCTGTAAGTGGAAGATGTTTGGAACCACCAGGACTCTAGAGCTGGCCGGTCATCTAAACTGAGTGATCGGGGGAGAAGGGCCTTAGTCAGGAAGATGATTAATAACCTGATGTTCACTCTGTCTGAGCTCCAGTGTTCTTCTGTGGAGAGAGGAGAACCTTACAGAAGGACAAATATCTGTGTAGCAATCCACCAATCAGGCCTGTATGGTAGAGTGGCCAGACGGAAGCCACTCCCTGTCTGGAATTTGCCAAAAGGCATCTGAAGGACTCTGAGACCATAAGAAACAAAATTCTCTTGTCTGATGAGACTAAAATTGAACATTTTGGAGTGAATGCTAGGCAATAGATTTGGAGAAAACCAGGCACTGCTCATCACCAGGCTAATTCCATCCCTACAGTGAAGCATGGTGGTGGCAGCATCATGCTGTGGGGATGTTTTTCAGCAACAGGAACTGGAAGACTAGTCATGATAGAGGTAAAGACGAATGCAGCAATGTACAGAGACATCCTGAATAAAAACCTGCTTCAGAGTGCTCTTGACCTCAGACTGGGGCAATTGCCCAAAGCACACCACCAAAATATCAATGGAGTGGCTTCACAACAACTCGGTGAATGTCCTTGAGTGGCCCAGCCAGAACCCAGACCTAAATCCTATTGAACATCTCTGGAGAAATCTAAAAATGTCTGTACACTGTCGTCTCCCATCCAACCTGATAAAGCTTGAGAAGTACTGCAAAGAGGAATGGGCAAAAAATCCCAAAGACAGGTGTGCCAAGCTTGTGGCATTATATTTAAAAAGACTTGAGGCTGTAATTGCTGCCAAAGGTGCATCAACACAGTATTGAGCAAAGGCTGTGAATACTTATTGTGTGTAGAATTTAGAGGAAATAAATTAATTTAATGCATTTTGGAAAAAGGCTGTAACATTAAAACGTGGAAAAAGTGACGCACTATGAATACTTTCCGAATGTATCCATACATACACATACATAAAACCTTTATGCTTCAACACACACACACACACACACACTCACACACACACACACGCGCGCGCACGCACGCGCGCGCACGCACGCACGCACGCACGCACGCACGCACGCACGCACGCACACACACACACACACACACACACACAATTACATCCTTTACCAATAAAACTAATCATAACAATTTAGCAGCAATCTGACAGGCGTTGCACTCTTAGCCACGACACCAGTGATGAAGCACTTGGCATTTTGGCTGCGCTCATTTATTAGAGAAGATGAGATGGAGATTCTCTCAGTGGCAGCGGTCCATATTAACACATATGTCTAACTCATGTTTGATAATTGCTAGCATGTGCTAATTAGCCCCAAAGCTGCAGAGGAGGTCACTGATACCAAAGAGTGGCATAGAGAGAGAGGGAGAATCAGGCCACGTTATAAATGCCACATTTGTGCTCTTGCAGAATGAGGAGTCATTCCAAATAAAGCTGTGGCAAAAAAGTGAGCAACTAAATTCAATATCAAAATGTGGGTTGAAGAACATTTGAAATTTCTAATGATAAACTTTAGATAGAAAAACTGATTAACTGTATTGAACATAAATACTACTAATGATAATGATAATGTTGATGATGAAACTTAGCCCTTAACTGAGCTTTCCCTTACTACTATTTGTAATAATTAGTAGTGATGTGCGGATCGTTACTAAAATATCAATATCTCCGATACCAGCTTTGTATGTTTTAGAATCAATTATCTTATTAAAATATCGATATTTCAATAATTTGGGGTGAATATGTATTTTATTGGAAATAGAAATACAGTGGAAAGTAACCACAATTACCCTAGTTTATCTGAATAGTGTTAACTTAGTCGGAACTACTTGTTCTTCCGCCTGCTAAGTCATGTGCGTAATATGGCACTGTACAACTGCAGAGCACACTAGCTAGCCACTCAGTCTGCTGGCACATGTTGTTCAGTCACACTGTCGAATATGGGTGACCGCAAGCGAAGTTATGTGTGGAGCTACTTCACTTCCATAAACTCAAATTATGCGGTTTGTGACACAAGTAACAAAACAGTGCAGGTACTTTTGTAATACCACAAACCTGATCGAACATTTACATATAAATCACAAGGCAGGATAGGACAACATCATGACTAGGATATCAGAAGAGGAGGAATGGAGAGGCACAGGTGCTGCTAGGGCTAGACAGACATCGCTTTCAGAGTCCTTAGGTGCAGCTGGCAGGCACTATCCAGGTACAGAGGGAGAAAATGTGGCGATGTGGCTGTATTTTGGGGGCTTGAGTTTTTTGTGACAATGATAAAACAATGGAAGAAGGTTAAAAACACTTTCAGGGGAACCGGATTAACATGTCACTAAACGTAGAAGTGTGAATGTTTTTTTTTAAAGATGTCAAGACAGGCATTTTAAGATATATATGCTCAGATGTGTCAATAAATTGGTAAGTTGGCTTTTTTTTTGTATGATAATTCTTCATCAATAAACAAGAATAACCCGTAATATGTCTCGTATTCATTATAAAGTGACATTTTTAAGTACACTACTTGCTTTAATTTCCCAAACAGTCATTTTTGGCCAGTATCGGATCGGTATCGCCGATACTCGTCTTCATTTTATTTGGTATCGAATTGGATAGGAAACCAGTGGTATTGCACATCACTAATAATTAGCAAAATTATAATTGTTCATAATTTTTCAAATCATGGTAAAATCTGTAGCAGGTTTGCTGATTTTTAAATGTAATCAGATCGCAAACTGTCCTTATATTTAGGTAATATTACATTTTAAATTATCAGATTACAGTTACTTTGTACTGATTATGTTTTTAGTTGTAGTTTTTTCATCATGCCGGCAGCTAGCTCTCTGCAACTCTCACATTGTCGCTAAGCAGGGCTGCGTCTGGTCAGTATCTCGATGGGAGACCACATGGGAAAGCTAGGTTGCTGGAAGTGGTGTTAGTGAGACCAGTAGGGGGTGCTAAACCTGAGGTCTATGTGGGTCCTAATGCCCCAGTATTGATGGGGACTCTATACTGCTCAGGGAGCATTGTCGTTCGGATGTGATGTTAAACTGACTCTCTGTGGTTGTTAAAAATCCCAGGATGTCATTCAAAAAAGAGTAGGGGTTTAACCTTGGCATCCTGGACATATTTGCCTACTCATGACCTCCTAACCATCCCGCTATTCATCACTCTCCTCCAATCAGCTGGTGTGTGGTGTGCGGTCTGGCGCAATATGGTCTTGTGGATGCTGCACACTGGTGGTGGATGAGGAGATTCCACTAATGTGTAAACCGCTTTCAGTGTCCAGAAAAGGGCTATATAAATGTAAGGTATTATTATAATTAATATTATCATATCTACAGTGGCATTCACCTTCTGTGGATTCCAAAACTCTTGACAAAAAATCTTATTATGTAAACTAATTATCTAAATAAATGATTAACTACTATTTTCTTTAAACAGTTCATTCACAAGCTCCAATTTAGAATAATAATAAATAAATAAATAAATAAATAAATAAATAAATAAATAAATAAATAAATAAATAAATAAATAAACAAACTTTTATGGTTATAATTATTGGACATTTTTATTATACCTGAGGTAAAGTAAGCCAACATGTTTTTTTTCAAATGTTAAAGCATTACAACATATTAAAACATATTGAAAACAAAATTAATTCTCCTGTAAAATTTTAATTCTTTTTCAAATATTTCTCAAGTAACCAGCGGTTTCCAGGAGTAATGTGCTCGATGTACCGGTTTGTTGTGGTAAAGAAGGAGCTGAGCCGAAAGGTAAAGCTCTTACTTTACCGGTCGATCTACATTCCTACTCTTACCTATGGTCATGAGCTTTGGGTCATGACTGAAAGGACAAGGTGTCGGATACAAGTGGCCGAAATGAGTTTTCTTCGCAGGGTGGCAGGGCGCACTCTTATAGATAGGTTGATGAGCTCTGTCACCCAGGAGGAGCTCGGAGTAGAGGTGCTGCTCCTCCACATCGAGAGAAGTCAGCAGAGGTGGCTCGAGCTTCTGTTTCGGATGGCTCCTGGATGCCTACCAAGGGAGGTGTTCCAAGCATGTCCCACTGGGAGGAGGCCTCTGGGAAGACCCAGGGCACGCTGGAGGGATTATGTCTCTCGGCTGGCCTGGGAACGCCTCGGGATCCTCCCCGAGGAGCTGGAGGAAGTGTCTGGGGAGAGGGAAGTCTGGGGTTCTCTCCTGAGATTGCTGCCCTCGCCCAGGAAAAGCAGATGAAAATGAATGAATGAATGAATGAATGAATGAATGAATGAATGAATATTTCCCAAGTCAATTTAACAGCATTTCCTATCATATTTTTTCTTGGGAGAATGTCTTATTACTTTTATTTTGGCTGGCCTAATTAAGCTAAACTAAACTTAACCTTATTAACCTAGTTACGCCTTTAAATTGTGCTTTAAGTCGAAGATAAAGATATCCATAAATTCTGTAAATACATATAGCAATCTAAACGGTGCTGTAAATGTAAATACAGTATTTTTGCTGTAATTGATTAACAGTTGTGAGCTGCTGCCAGTAAGTTACTGTAAATTCTACAGGAAATTGTTAACAGTGTGTATAATCTTCAACCTAATGAAATGTCCACGTTTTGAAGACTTTTATGTTGGGTGCTTCTGTTCAGTCAATGTCTGCGCAAATCATAAACGGTTTATTGTAGCCATGCAGCAGTTTGCACTCTACTGGACCAGAGGTTGGCCAGATCATATCTAGAGCTTTCACCGTTCAAGAAATCTGGATGGCTGACATCGGTTATGGATCCCAAAAGACCAATTTTACACAGACTGAGACACTGTGTGACATTCATGGAATGAAAGCCTGAGGCACAAGAAGACGGGGTGAAAGAGGACAAGATGGAAAGAGAAAGCAATGAAGACGGCCGAAAGAGAGAGAAAGAGAGAGAGAGAGAGAAGGGATGAATAGTCACCTTAGTGGCGGCTGATGTGCTGATATCTCTTGTGGCTGTGGGCAATGTTCATGTGATTGGGTGTTTGTCAAACAGACGCAAAAGATATAGCAGCCATTTACTCGAGATCACTCCAAAAGCACACAAAGTCACACACACACACACACACACACACACACATACTTGTATACATGCTTTACAGGGTCACTCCATAGGCATAATGTATTGTAAAGAGTTAAAAACTGCCTACACTGAAAAAAATGATGTCTGCAAAACTGTTGCAAACAATTTATTTGTGTTGAATTTAAACAAATTAAATTTAATAAAATTCTACTTAATTAGTTTGTTTAAATTCAGCCAAAATAAATTGTTTACAGCCACTTAACATAAAAAAATTGAGTAAATCCAAGGAATCATCTCTGAATAAATTTTTTCAGTGTATTACACGGCCTTAACCCTAAATCCAACCCTAACATGAAACCCATGTGGCAAATTTTGACTTTCAAAAGACCCTGTTAAGTGCACGCACACAGAGAGACAAAGGGAACATCTCTAAAACCATATGTTTAAGGAATAAACATGAAGATGAAGAAACATGGAGAAAAAACATGGCTCTTCCACTTATTTATTCATTCATTCATTCATTTTCTATTCAGCTTAGTCCTTTTATTAATTCGGGGTCACCACAGCGGAATGAACTGGCAACTTATCCAGCAAACATTTTACGCAGCAGATGCCCTTCCAGCCGCAACCTATTACTGGGAAACATCCATACACACTCATTCACATACATACACTATGGACAATTTAGCCTACCCAATTCACCTGTACCACATGTCTTTGGACTTCCCGGAGGAAACCCACACGAACACGGGGAGAACATGCAAACCCCAAACAGAAATGCCAACTGACCCAGCCAAGGCTCGAACCAGCGACCTTCTTGCCCCTTTTCCACTTATCTAAATGTATATGCAAGGTCAGAATACTTATGTCTGTCAGTTTACGCCAGTACAGAATACTGTCATCAGGGTGTAAAATGATTAAGTAATAGCTATTTTTTTTTCTTATTTTAAGTATTATTTGGGCGGGGGGTTGTATTTTAATTCATTGCAATTTAAAACCGACTACTTGAATACATTTCAGAGAAGTATACTTTTTTGTATCTTTTTAATAAATAAATTTAATAAAAACAATTTTAAAAAATATATCTAATGCACATTAAGTGTGACAAATAAACAATCAACTATGCGTGATAAAAATGCCAGATCCAGTGATGTGTGTTTTTACAAACGTAACATTATAGGCTCATTCTGAAAACATAGCCCTATATACATTTCTGGAGATTGCAAAATATGTAGCCAGAAGTACATTTGGCTGCACTTTGTCTTTAAAAACTAAAGTCAATCAGTCAGTTATAGAGTCGACAGTGGCCTCTGGTGGATTTACGTGAAAAAAGCAGGTGCAAATAGCACTTGCGAGAGAAATTTAAGATCTCAAAAAGCATACACAGTGGCCTCTGGTGAATTCTCGAAAACAAAAACCTCTGGAGAAATATTTGGTGACCTCCAGAAATGTATAGATTTCAGAACAGCACTTAGAGCAAAACAAAGAGAACACTTTAAAATTCTCAGTTTCTCCAAAACATTATTTTTGTTTTATTTTGTAAACTGCCGATGACATTTCTTCCAAATGTTATTTTGAAAAATAATTTTTATTTCATTCCTTTATGTATTCATTCATTTATTTATTTATTTTGCCATGAAAAACCCTGATATTCAATTCAGACAACTTAACATTTTCTGAAATAATACTAAAAAGCTGTCATTTAAAGGCTAAATAGAGGTTGTTGGTTTTTTTTTCAACTTCAACTGTTTTTCTTCAACTCTGCATTTTAATTGTTGTTGTATGCATCTGATAAATGGTTTTGACCTTTTCGCATTGCATGTTTCCCCCTTAAACCAAACCTTTGTCTGTCTGACAAATCATGTTTACGATATTTACTTTACCTTAAACTAGAGAATGATTTAATATGATGAAACAAGAATTTCCTATTTTATTTTTGATTTTGCAAGGGTACTAAATGCTTACATTTTTGTACTTTTTACGCCACCAGCCATGATATTACTTTTGTTGTACTTACAATTAAGTGCTGCATGAATTATGTTTTTGTGGTATTTTTGTTACACCGAACCCTACAAACAAAAAAAAGGCCAAACTAAGCCAATGCTAAATAGCTGAAATGTTTTTTGTTTTTATAAGGCATTACAAAAATCTTTGCATAAGCCATTGTTTTTATTTAAATGTATTTTTTTATCCAATTTTATGCTAAATGTCTTAGTCGCCATGAAACGAAAGTTTCCATTGTCCTTTTTTTCACCACATAACCATATTTTTTCACGTTCATTAAATTAAAACGGTCAATGTGAAAAAAACAAAAACAAAGGACGGTGCACGATTTTGTCCTTTGTGATCCGATTAGACCATTGGAAGTGTGATGCTACCAAAATGAAGGAAGATTGACGAATGGATGACGGCAGAGCAGAAACGAGACACACCCTAATAGCCCCACCCTAAAGGTATCCCATGTGACCAGAAGTGAAGAAAAGTCATTTTAAGATGAGAGGAAATGTAATG
>CAIGQZ010000461.1:10624968-10640958 GCA_903798205.1 Danio tinwini | reverse complement strand
AGAGAGAGAGAGAGAGAGAGAGAGAGAGAGAGAGAGAGAGAGAGAGATTTTAACAAACTTTTTTTAAAGGAATTTAAAATACAATCAGTATAAAATCATTGAAAAAAAAGACATTTTACATTATTTTTTTTTTCTCTTTTAAAACAATTCTGAAAAAGATAAGTTTTCTCCTATAACAGTACACATCTTTCCATCTGAATCCCAGATATCTTTAAAACTTTCAATATTGTCCATCAATCTATAATAGTTAAATTCTAGAATTATTCTAGCTCTTATTATACATTTAGAAAAACAAAAGAGCATCTAAATCAATACTTTTGACTTCTTTCTTGTTATGTAAATTGTTATTTTCGCTTGTCCTACCAAAAAAATTAAGCATTTTACAAACATTCTTCTTTTTTTCCCCAATTTTCACTCCAAAAATGAAACAAACATCAGAGAATGTTTCTCCAAACAAAACAAACAATTCCTTTAAAAACTCAAATAATGAAAATAACCGATCACAATTACAAAAAGGACATAAATCTGTAACATCAGAGTTTAAAATAGACACAAAAGCATTTACAGGAACAATACCATGGAGTATTCTCCATTGAATATCTCCAACTCGTTTTGTCAATGGTGGCTTATAAATTGCTTCCCATACTGGCATTGTCATTTTTAACTTTCAAAAATTGAAATTGAATTGAAAAACAAAAAGGTGTATCAATCCTATTCTTTAGTTTTCCTTTGTTTAACACTTTAACACAGAAAGAATAAATACATTGTCCACCAACAGATTTAAAAACAGTAAAGCGAACATCATTTTTAAAAATCCAGTATAAATTTTGAAGGTCCTCTTCATCCATTTTTGGTCTTACACATATTTTCGGAAAAAAAGTCAGTGCATTCAGGCGATTCACTTCCTTTTATCCAGTTTTTGAGTTTTAACTTTTCTTCTTCTGATAAAGAGTCCCGAAAAACTGTTAGAAATTGCCAAACTTTCCTGGAAGAATGAAAAAGAGAGAGAGAGAGAGAGAGAGAGAGAGAGAGAGAGAAGTACAAAATTAAATAAGCACAGAAAAGCATCTAGCAACTAACTTACTGGAAGCATGTACGTTTCTATGAACTTGCAGGATTTTTGGCTGTTAAATAAACATCAATTTCAATGTTTGCGCTGATTTGAGGGAGCAAGGCAATGACGTAATCTCGCGCGCGACGACGTAACCGCCCATAAACAAACATGGCGCACTACGCTCGTTGTTTGCAGGTCTGCCTTCTCGTTTTGAGAACATATATTAACATACAAAGTAATTTAATTCAACGACTTCATGCAGTTCAAAGACAATGTCACAGACAACGTCTACGCACAAGACGACAAGTAAGCATTTTTTTGTATGCATTATGAACGTGCAGGATTCTCAACTACGCGTGCTGGGAGCACTGGAGATTTTACAACGCACAAATAATCGCACACTCTGTTTAGCTAAAATACGAATAAATATGTAACATGCAAAAAAAAAACAACAACAACAACAAAAACACGTAGCGGATAATCACTAAATAGGCATGTGTTTAAATTCTGTTTTGGCCAGAGAGTGGTTAAAACGAATTTTGAAAAGTAATTCAAATGGTCTCTACGAATTAGTGGCTTTAATGATGATTAATCCACATAATTCAATGTGTGATAATCAACAAACCATATTCACATATGCAAATTAATTAATTAAAACTTTTATCGAGTTAATATGCCAAAACAGTCTAAATTTGAATTGTGTTGATTTGAAATGTAATTTAATAAATCTGAGTTTTTATATGCCGTTAAAATAGTTTTGAATTTGAATTTCTTAATTAGAATTTCATAACTTGAATATTGAACATCTGAAATTTAAGACAACTGAATTTTTCAAGGCTGATTTTTTTTACAGACATATTTTCAAACTTCAGATATTAGTTTGTTCTGAATTCACAGATTGCAGGTATAAAGTTTGTAAAAATATTTTCAAATTTCCAAGATGCTGAAATTCAGAACATCAAATTCATTATCTTAAAATTCAAAACCAGAAATTTGGATCGTGAAAATCAGATTCAGCAGAAAGAAGGACTGGGGTGACCAACAAGGAAGTGTAGACAATTACAGAGACAAAAAACAGAAGACTCTTCCTTTGCCAAAAATATGTATTTTTTGTGCATTATTAATAATAATAATAATATTTGTGTTTGTTTGCATTCCATTTTAAAACTTTTTTTTAAATAATTGGAACTTATGGTGTTTATAGCTATACATTTCAAGTCTGAAATCCTGTATAGTTCACCCAAATATTACAGGCTGCTGTTGATGAAATTAATTTAAATTAGGTCATTTCAAGATTATAGACCGTTCACATTTCCAGGTTTCTCGTCATAGTTGGTTAAACTTAGAGCACAGTGAATGGGGGAGTACAACAAATAATTGTTTTACAATCCTGTTTCCTGAAACAATGAAAGCAAAACTCCACAATAGTTTTATTAAGACTTTCAGAAAAAGGAAAAAAAAATAGTGTGAGACTGATGACGGCAGCCAGAGGAGAGAATTATGTCAAATTTACTCTCAGCCTTTTAGACACGGCTTTAGAAACACCTTGCATAAGCGGTAATTGGATTTTTTGTAATTTGATGCAAATATTATATAATACATACATAAATGATATAATACATACATAAATGCCAATAAAAGCTAAAACTTGCCTCCTGAAAATACACTTTGTATACACGTGAAGCAAAAGCAAAACTGTCTGATGCATTTTTAGCTACGTTGTAAATATTATTATTTATGCCCAGACCGATCTTTAACCTTAATAAGACCATAATCTATCATTAGAAGCCATGAGTATTATTATTAGTATTATTATTATTTATTTAAAGTTTTGACTCTCTTGGTGCATTTTTATTAATACCCAATGGTTTCTGATAAAAAAAAAAAAAGTATGTTCCACTGTTAAAAAAAAGGTCACCTACATCTAGCCATTGGATGGTAACCAGTTTCAAGGTTTACCCAAATATTTCAATGTTTCTTAAAATAAAATATATTGTGTTCAATGGGGAAAAAGTAGGGCTGGGCCGTTATATTATATCGAATTGTGATAATTTATGTCAATAACACTGAAAAGCTTTGATCTTTTTTTTACTCTATATTGATCTAAGAGCAAATCACACAGCAGAAATGTGCAACAATGGGAATCTAATAGTGTGTTCATATTAAGAGATGTACTGAATTTTTGTCCACCAAAAATTTATCGTTTGAAAATATGTTATGCCATATAAAGGACCCTCTAATTTTTGTGGATTTAGTCATTGTTGGGGTACTGTTTTAAATCTGGAAGCATTAATAACTTACATCGAAATATATATCATCATTGTTCAATATGAAAAATAATTAATTGTAATTAGTGAGGCTTCACAACCTAATTTCGAGAGGAACACGTGATATGATTGATCGTGGCTGGACTCCCATCCGTAATCATTAGTAAGGCAATCAGATTAATCCAAACCCACCATAAATAGCCTGTCTAGAAATACTCCCTTATCTTCATTTTTCAAAGAATTCCCCCCATCTCTCCCTTACAAGGGGGAGCTCTCGAGAACTACCTAATCTCGAAGCCTCTTACATGCTTTTCGACCAGGCGGGAGCAGTAATAGTTACTAATTACTGTTAGTGCAGTAATCACATTTCAAGAGTTCACACTTAGCTGATGGTCAATAAAGCGTAATTGGCATGCTGTCCCGGGAGAGAGCCCTGAGCTCTTAATATCCTCAAGCCCGGGGCTCCCTCCCGTTAGAAGGGCGAGAGGGGAGTTTGAGCTCAGGAAGGTCTCGAGAACTCCCCTGCTTGTTGCCGTGTGAGAAGTGTAAACTAAGGTTGTCTTAGGTAATCATTTGGTTTAGTCGATTGGCTATGGTGTATGTTTTTGGACAGTGGGAGGAAACCGGAGAACCCGGGGGAAACCCACGCGAACACGGGGAGAACATGCAATCTCCACACAGAAACGCTGACTGGCCCAATAAGAGGTTGAACTGGTGGCGTTCTTGCTGTGAGGCAACAGTGCTAGTCACTGGGCCGCTGTGTCGCCCTATAGGAAAAGGGGTGGAAGGTGGGGGAACTTCAAGATGAAGAAAACTGGAGTGAAAGCTCTGGTTATTTATAGTGTGTCCATAATCATCTAATAGGGCAGATTACAGAACTAATTACAGAACTAAGGTGCCAGCCGTGTTGATCATAAGCACGTGATCCTCTCGAAATTAGTTTATAAAAAAACCACACTTCATGATACAGTGAAACCGTGATATTTTTATCCAAGGTTATCATACTCTCAGAATCTTAAACCGGCCCATGTCTACTTGCATCTTGGAAGGCCTGAGGGTGAATAACCTAACTCAAAGACTAAATACATTAATTAAAATACAATAATTAAAGTCTTAAGTATATCCTATGACTTAATTACTTGAGGCTTTGTTTGTTGTCTCACAACTAAAAGACACCTAAATGTTTCCATTACATAAATTCCATACGCCTTCGTTTTTCTAACAGATAGCCTTGGTGATGATGAGAAGACGGACAGCAACTGTGTGGTCACATCCGCGAGAGCATCGCTGGTGGGACGTTATTGTGCCTGAATTCACGCCAGAAGAATTCATTCAGAATTTTCGAGTCTCGCGGGAGTCTTTCGAGTACATATGTCGCCGTCTTAGACATATGCTTGAGCGAAAAGACACCAATTTCCGCTTGAGCGTACCTGTAAAAAAACGAGTCGCCATTGCACTCTGCAAGCTCGCCACTGGCAGCGAGTACCGATATGTCAGTCAGCTTTTTGGGGTTGGCGTGAGCACGGTATTCAACTGTGTGCAGGACTTCTGCAGTGCGGTCATTAAAATTCTTGTGCCCGTGCACATGACATTTCCAAATCCCGAGAAGCTGAAGGAGATGGCAGATGTTTTCGAGAATCGCTGGAATGTACCACAGTGTGTTGGCTCAATTGATGCACACCACATCCCAATAATAGCACCTGAAAAAAACCCTCGTGGCTATCTTAACCGAAAAGGCTGGCATTCGGTGGTCCTCCAAGCAGTAGTAGACGGCAACGGGCTCTTCTGGGATTTATGTGTTGGTTTTTCTGGAAACCTGAATGATGCAAGGGTCCTACGACAGTCTTATTTATGGAGTTTGTTGAGTGAAGGAGAACTGCTGAACCACAGCAAAGTAGATATCTCCGGTTGTGAAGTTGGATACTACCTGATTGGAGATTCAGCTTATCCCTTGCAGAACTGGTTGATGAAGCCGTTTCCTGATATCGGTGGACTGAACCCGCAGCAGGAAAACTTTAACTCCAGGTTGAGTAGCGCAAGGTCAGTTTCGGATCTGAGCTTCAAGAAGCTGAAGGCACGATGGCAGTGTCTCTTTAAGAGAAATGACTGTAAAGTGGAGCTGGTAAAGAAGATGGCTTTGACCTGTTGCGTGCTACACAATATCTGTGAGGAAAAAGGAACCCAGTTTACCGAAGACCATTCAACTGACCATTTGAACTTGCAGCCTCCTGTTCAGGCATTAATAGAGAATGGACAACCAGAAGGGACGGACGTACGAGAAGCATTATCAGACTTCTTTAACAGACAGAGTGATATTATTCAAGTAGTAGTTTAATGCTATCATGGTTTTCGGATGCTTGGTGGACATTTTTAATGAAAGTATACAGCAGGGAAAATAAGTATTGAACTTGTTTTTTTGGTTCTGTGGGCCTCGTCTATCAAATCTGATCTTTAATTTCTATTTTATATTGGATTCAGGTCAGGTAATTGGCTGGGCCATTCTACAGCTTGATTCTCTTTCTCTGAAAGCATTTGAGAGTTAGCTTGGCTGTTTTTTGGATCATTGTCTTGCTGAAATGTCCACCCTGGTTTTATCTTCGTCATCCTGCTAATATAGATGTTGACCTGAAGCAGATAATATTCATTTACACTGATGAAGGGCAAAGGATTGCTAAAGAACTACTGAAAGATTTCAGCTGCTGTTTGGGCTTTCACTGCCTTTCTACACCTCCCTTTCTTCATGTGTTCAATACTTTTTCCCTGCATCATTTCATTTTATTACACATAACTTCATTTGTAATCTAATTAGATTTGTTTTCTTTGTATATATAGATTTCTTTGGTTAATACCAACATCGGAGTGGGGAGGGGGTGGATTTAAGTCAACAGCACCTTTAAAAATATGATTTCTGAAAAGAATTGCAATACTTAATTTCCCTGCTGTATTGATTTATTACAAAATTGACTATTGTACAAGCAAGAAAAATGCAAAAAAGAAATGGAGCAATGCAGAATGTAAACAGTTAATAAATGTAAAAATGTATATGCATTGGGGTCAGTGTCCAACACACTATATACCACACACTTTTGTTTCAGTGATTCTGGTGGGGAGTCCTTAGTCCTATAAGAGTTAAAAAGTCAAGTTCTTATTGTGTGAATGTGAAAATATTCTAATCAGGTTGAGTGCTCATTAGCAGCATTTTTCTATTTACCACAATTAATGAGATCCTAGGTATTTTATCTTTATTTTTTATAGCCGTATCCTATAATCAAATAACAAAAGTTAATTTAAAAGTTAAAAAGCCTATCAATGATTGAAGAAAGAAAATAAAAACACCCTTTAAGTATATAAAAACAGTCAAAGGTCTTCTTTAACCTACTGTATTATATTTTGTTACATTCAGGTTTGTAAGGCTCCAGCTTGAAATAAATAAAGGACCGAGATTAAAGTTTGAACCAAAAGAGAAGCATTTTAAATGTTAACATCTTATAGCATTAAAAAATCATATTGGCCCATTTCATTTGGTTTTCACATCATTAACAGCCAGCACAAAACACACTTTGACAGTGATCTGCAATCTGTAACAATAATAATTTTCTCAATAATCATCTTCATACATCAGTGTTAAATCAATGTAGTCCAGCTGTTTAATGTTATTCATTTGGCTTTGCTAATTATATTAATATGCAATAACAATTTCAAGCTTCTATAATACAACGTTAACACAATTTCAGTTCCACCAATTCTGAATTTTAGGTATCATTAAAGCCGAAGTCACACTAGAGTTTGAGCTTGCGAAATTCTGTTGTACGGTGCTGCAGAAAGAGGCGGGATTAAACAAGATGATTAGACATTAAAAAAGCGAGCGATTGCTTCATGTTTTAAATTTCTGTTCAGAGAGGTCATGTTTTGATCCTGGATTGGTCTCACGCAGTCAAGTGATGCGATTTCGCAGGTCAGAGTTCACCAAGCTTGAACTTTGCACCGCAGCGATATGCGAAACTCGACACATGATCCTGTGTTTCCGGTCTGATGCACTCGCATGCGTATGAATGGAAGTCTATGGTGAGTAAAGTCCAGTGTGACCGCGGCTTAAGGCATCTCAGCTCAGCTGCTCTATTATGCCATGGCAACAAAGAGTGATTAAGGGTGTTTTCACACCTGCCTTATTTAGTTCAGTTGAATTGCACTAGAGTTCGTTATGGTGCAGTTCATTTGGGCAGGTGTAAATGTAGCAATCGCATGAGTGCGGACCAAAAACTTTCAAACAAACTCTGGAGCGGATTGTTTGTGGTGAGAACATAGTCCGAACTAAAACGGACCCAACTGCAAAAAATACTGCACCTTTTTGGACTATTCCAGCTGCTGTAGTCCGATAGGCTATGCATTATGGGATGTGGAGGAAAAATAATAGTTGACAGTGTTTTACCAACAATTTTAAACGGAGAGAGAAAAAAACATTACCTGATGGGATCGTTGGTAGTATTTCTGGAAGATAACAATGTAGCAGTTTAGCTAAATAAATTTTTGCCTCCTCCTCCCAAATTACTTGCGATGCACCTTCGCTGTTTGTTAAAAAACATTGTTTTCCAGTTGCAGCCGCGCTTCATTCTCGAAATGTATAGTTTGTCTAAAGTGATGTATACAAACTATATAGTATACTATGACCAGGGATACAGTCAGCCAGCGCAGTAGTCCCTCCATAGTAAAAAAAAAAGCGACATTTTGTGTCTGCCGGTTTGTTTACTTGATGTATGGGTTCAAAAAGAGGCTCTAACTCTTATTTTACTCACAGAACGTTCACAACAAAAACGAAAACCACATTTGTTAAAAACAATTAATGGTTTATTCATTAATAGAGGAGCTTTACCTTCACACCTGTCAGATAAAATGTTTTATAGGAGCAAATCACAGAGTGTCCATATTTTGTGTATGAAGTGATGTCCACATGCACACTGATATTTTTATTAGTTTTCCCTCATTTGTTTATTTTAAGGTGCAGTATGTAAGATTGCCTCCCAGTGGTTTAACTTGGTATTGCAATTCAAAATCAAAACACTTTTCTTTTTTTTTTACCCAGCCCCTCCCCTGACAATGGCAGGCAAACGCAGGTTGTTTAGATTCAGATTGGCTACATCCAAGCAAGCAGTTCTAATGTTCATTTCATTTTCAAGATCTGAGGTAAACTATCTGCTGCTGCCTTCAATATGGCAATAAATGTCATGTAAAATGACATTCACACTCGCATTGGTAGCATTTAACACTGAAAAAAAAGCACATAATCAGTACGTGAGGTGATCCATGTCACAGTAATAAACTATGACATGGATCACCTCAGGTACTAATTATATGCTTTTTTTTCAGTGTTAAATGCTACCAATGCCAAGCGTGAGACGGTGCAAACCAACAAATACCAGTCACTCAGCATGTGCTTTTAATAATGTTAAATTTGTATTAATTAGATTCTAAACCTTTTTTTTATGTTTTTGTCATGTCTGGTGCAGACTTTCAATTGCTTGTCGCATTGTTAGGACATGGTTACAAAGTATGCTGCTCAGCTAATGTTTATGGTTGCAATAATTATATAATTTGCTAATTAAAAAACATCTAATGTGGATTTTTATAACTATGAAACTGTGCCTCATTTGAGGCTGTTGCTGTTCTCCAGAGATTGTGTTTTCAGCCACAGCCGCATACACTGATGCAGCCCAGAGTGCTAAAATATAATTAGGTAAATTGGCAGTGGGTGGGTTATAGAGGACAAAACAAAGACAGACATTCTGACACTGAATGCACATTTTTTTCAAAGGAGAATAACTGACTTTAGCATTGTTTTTTTTAGATAAACAGGTTCACTTAACATGTCTCTTAAATATCTGCAAACGTGGTATGTTTATGCTTTAAAAGAGTCAACTGCTATACAGCACCTTTAATCTCTTACCATATGAAAATGAAATATCATTCTATGATCACTGTCAACAGCATGCCAAACCAGCAAATGGTGATATAACACTAAAAATAAGGCCATGTTGGCCAATCAGACGCTTGCAACAAAACTAAACAGAGGTGCATAACCTGACGACAAACAAAAGTGGAAAAGTTGCACACGCTGACAGCATGAGGCAAGGACTTTGGTTTCCCTGGCCAAATGACCATACAGTTACCAAAGTTTTTGAAGTCTTCAACCTTTAACAAGTTTTGGCCTTAGTCACCTGATACTGCATTTGCATGTAGGCAAACAGCCAAATCACGTAAAAGAAAAGTCAGGTTTTGAAAATATCAGTGTTGGTGTGGACAAGACCTCAGAATGCCAAAATAATCCACATTTTTAGGAGACAAACAAACTAATTTTGTTTGCGACAACACTTCCATGTGAACAAAGACGGAACAGCATGACGAAAATGAGATTTCAGGGACCAAACAAAAATTCAATGACACGTTTTTTCCTAAATTATACAAAATAACCATTCAAAATGGAGGAACACATTAAAAATGTTACGTACAAAGAATCAATTTCAGTTTAGCTTTGACTGTGTGTGCCAACATGAATGAAGTGTGCAAAAGCAATCCTGTGTCTATGGCTTGTTTTCCTGCTGTGCCTCCATTAGAGTCACCATGCGTCCCAAAAGTCCAAGCATAGAATTGGTAGCTTCGTCCATTTTATTAAGAATAGCCGTATTAAGTTCTTTGGCGTGCGCCATAAACCGTTCATCAGCAGTCTGTAAATAATCAAGCAGCTCCTGGTTTGAATCGTTCTTCCTTATTCTGCCTGATCCCAAAGACTTTTTTATTTGCGTCTGAGAAGAGCTGAGGGACGGTTCAGGTTGGTTCAGCATTTCATCATCTGTAAGCAACATAATAACAGCGGCAATATTACTTGAAGAGCCAAATGTACTAGGGCTGTACAATATGACATTATATATCGTATGGACAAAATTGTCTATCGTTTGTGGCGTTCCACAAACCATTTTGCGGATCGGACCATTTTTCTGATCAGCAAAAAAAGAGAGGAAACAAATGTCGTTTGCTTTTCTATTTATACAAAAATATTACAGCAAAACCATTGGTTTTAACAAACAGAACTTAGAACCTGTAATCTTAATAATAATAAAAATCAAGAAAGAACCAGCTGAAGAAAGTATTCAATACGAAAAATGATCTTTGCTACTGTTGCTGATAGTGCTAAATATAAAAATCTAACATCTTGTACAACATATCATATTTATATTCAATTAATGATTCAACAACTCACACATAAAACTTATACTGTAGGTGGATCATTTCTGAAAACCTATTCAGTGACATCATTTTGATGGTTGTTTGTCGCCACCTGTTGGTTACACAATGTAGTTGCTTTCACAAGCATCAAGTTCCATTAAACAATGATTTTAATCTTTACTATAAACTGTTCTGCCAGTTCTTCTGTGTTATTTAATTGTAATAAACTTTAAAAAATAAGTAAAAACTGAATCTCTTTTGATCAAACAAAGATTTGAATGCATCAAATTATTAGTAAACATATGCAAATCATTATTATCATTTGTTACGCGGTTTTGAATTGAGATCACAATCTTTTAATGTTTAATTATGCAGCTTTACACTAAATGCATTAATGCAGGTTAAACAAACGGTGACAGAAAACACCTTTAAATTAATAACCTAAGAAACCATTTAGGTAGGTCCCACCACAACTTTTTCCGTCATCATTATATTTTAAGGGGAAGACAAAACGCTTTTATACACGTGATTTAAATAATATGGAAGGCGATCTCTCTCTCTGCAATTGTTATAAATGTTGGATTAACCTTCAAGTTAAAAAAAGTTAATCCACAGGTCATGTGCATTCTGAACCGTGAATTGTGATCAATATGATTGACAATATGATTCAGCATGGCGTGAACTTACCTGATATAAAACGAGAACTGCAGAGTCGAGCATTTTTAATTAGGTCCTCACTCCATTCAGCTCTTATGATGGCTGTTAGCCAAAACGTCTGCGGTTGTGGTGTATGGTAAAATTTAGGTTTTGTTTTTGGACTTTCATTTATGGCATCCTACCACACAATACGACATGTTTGCTATTGCAACCGGTCATTTTTTGCAACTAGTCATGTGTGATACAAGTTGGTAATTCCCCGATATCTTGATTTTGTCATATCGCCCAGCCCTTCCATCTAATGCATTGACTTACTAGTCTTGGCAAACATGAATCCAGCTACAACAAAATTAGCACTATGTGAAATAAAAAAATCTGCTTGTTAAGTTGTGATGTATGGAAAACTGGGTCCAAGCTGCTACTCATTTGAATTGAGAAAATATTTGTCTATGACCACTTTAGTCATATCACACAATAAAGTGAATTTTATATAAAATCATGGTGTACACATCAGTCTTTGGACTGGACAGTCGCTGCATTTTTTTACAAATACACAATTTTTTTATAAATTGTTAAAATATTGATGACTATCTGGCCATCAGATATTAGGCACGGATGGATAAGTATTACATGACTTTGTAAATGTTTATTATTAGCATTTGTTGAGTCTCCCCATACAGTTTGATATAGCACTTGGACTTAGAAGCCACTTTGTGTGACGTCACATTTAAGCAGCGGATAGTTGGACAGCTCACATTACAAAAACGTGTATAAAAAAAAAGAAAAAAAAACAACTTACCAAGGTCAGCTGCAGAAGAAAGCGATTCAGCCTTTATCTCAAGCATGGCTGAAGCTGAATTTAACGCTTCAGACAACTGATTGGCTGGTAAGTTTTCAAGCTCATTGTCCATAAGGTCGTCATCATCGGTTTTAATGTTCAGTTGGATGCTGCTTTTAGTTGGTTCAATCTTTTGGTCCTTTAACTCCTTTTTAAGTTTTTTGATTTTGTTAACGATTTGCTCGGTTGTACGGGTAAATCCAGCGTTTACCATCTCCTGGCATATGTCTTCATATACTCTCTTCCGTCTTTTGGATTTTTCCAATCTCTCCTGGAATTCGGTGGAAGACCATATGGTGAGCAGTGTGTTGGTTTCGTCTGATGTCCATTGTTGTACAGATTTGTGTTCATGTACTTTGCTACCTACAAAAAATATATATATATACATTTAAGGGTATAGGTATTTTTGCAGGGATGTGTTGTGATTTGGTAAAATTAATATAAATAATGTTATTTGACGAGCACCAATTAGATGACAATTGACATGGGTTTTTTCACTCTCTAGCAAGTCAAGTGTTGTCATATTGTAACAAAATTTACAGTTAAGCCAGTTCTACTTCAAAAGAAAGACCTATTTCAGATAATGTGTTAAACTGATAAAAAAAATAACAATCATTTGGATCATGAGCATTAAGTAAATATCCATGAGCAGTCTAGTATGACCTATTCAACACCTTGTTTACACAACACGTTCATAGTAACTATACAATTTTGTTATCATTATTATTATAATATAACACTATACAAGGATTATATAGATTTATGCACATTGTATTTAAATGTGCAGCCCTAGTACCAAAACCGTAACTAATGTAAACACATTGTGTAACAACATTGTACACAAATAAACAAGCATGTCACAATGAGAATGCATTCGTACATGACATTTAGGGTGCTTTCACATTAGCACTTTTGGTCCGCACCCAAGTTCGTTTGACATCATAGTATTGTACGTTTAGCTAGTGTGAATGTGTCCTCTGAATTCGGGTGCGCACCTGTGAACCGTACCCGAGTCCGCCTGAAAGAGGTGGTCTGGGGTACGGTTCATGCGAAACTCTGGTACGGTTCACTTCTAGTATGAATGCAATTGTACCAAATAGCGGAGTTGAACACTGTGTGATGTTCTGAATGTTTATAATATTTTTGCGGCAGATGGAAACGAGTCGCTTTCTGTATGTCCAAAACTAATAATATAATTTCAGAAAAGTATTGTTTGTAAATTTTATATAGCGAAATCATATTAGCAGCCAACTATCAAAATACAACATTGTTCACTGTCAGATAAATAATGTTGTTTTCAAGTCATACTTGCATGTGATTTCAATGTATGTGTGTGTGTACATATCACATTTTTAATCAGTTTTTATTAATCAAAAATGTATAATTACAGTGACAATAATAGTTAAAAACTTGATAGTGTTCACATCTTATACTTAATTTTCTCATTCAGAGAAGTTGCTGATTTGTTACTATGGGTTTAGTTGGACAATATTGAGGTACACCTGTTTTATATAACAATGAAATGCGAAAATCTTACACAAGTTGTGTATGTGTTACCAGAGTTAAAAGAAACAGATTTAGGTAAAGATAGTTTTATATTCACACATTCAGATTTTCTCCTAAATAATATAATTTCACAAAAAAATTCTTTGCAAATCCTAAATAGTGAAATCATATTAGCAGCCAATGGCTATAAAAATACACAACATTGTTCACAGTCAGATAAATCGTGCTAATGTTGTTTTGCAGTTATACTTGCATGTGATTCCAGACCGAATATTCGAAGTACAGTGGTAAACAATATAGAAAACATGTCACAAGTTGTCACTGAATGAATGTACGAATATAAATCAACTTTACCTTATTAATAATAATAATAATGTATGTGTGTACATATCACATTTTTTATCAGTTTTCATTTATTAAAAATTTATAAATACAGTGACAAAAAAAGGTTAACTTGACAGAGTTCATATCTTCTACTTTATTTTCTCATTCAGAGAAGTTGCTGATTAGTTACTATGGGTTTAGTTGGACAATATTGAGGTACACCTGTTTTATATAACAATGAAATGCAAAAACCTTATACAAATTGCATATGCGTTACCATGGTTAAAAGAAACAGATTGAGGTAAAGATTACTTTAAATTCGCACATTCAGATTTTCTCCTTAATAATATAATTTCAGAAAAGTATTGTTTGTGAATTCTAAATAGTGAAATCATAATAGCAGCCAATGGCTATAAAAATACATTGTTCACAGTCATGTCACTGAACTAATGTACTAATATAAATCCAACTTTACCTCAATAATAATGTGTACATGTTCATTTGACAAAAAATGTGTAAATATAGTGACAACATGGTTTAAAACACATGATAGCATTCACATCTTTTACTTTATTTTCTCATTCAGAGAAGTTGCTGATTAGTTACTATGGTTTTAGAACAATAAAACGTGAAAAGCAGCGGGAACTCACCCATTTCATCCCCAGAGCACACGGGCGATTCAGGGTTTGTTTCCACAGTGGCCGTCGCCGAATTCAAGGCCCTGGTGAAATTACTGCATGGTCGGTCTCCCAGAATCGACTCCATAACTCCGTGGTCGAAGGTTCTCTTGTTCTGTCCTCCACGACCGCGTTTGCTTGGTTTCATCTTCAGATCCCGATATTCCTTGCGAAGCTTTTTCAGCTTGTTTACGATTTGCTCGGACGAGCGATTAAAGCCGCCGTTCATCATTTCTTGGCTAATCTCGTCGTACACTATTTGCTTCTTCTTCGACCTCTCCAGCTTCTCTTGGATTTCTGAGGAGGACCATATTGCGAGCAACACGCTGATTTCCTCTGAAGACCACAGCGTGTGTTTACCCTCGGACATTTTGTGTGATGTTCAGTTAAAGGCACGGTCACTGCAGGCAGCAGCGTGGTTGCTACAGATAGAAAGGCTGTTGTTTTGAAATCGTTTCCTGGTGACGTCATATTTACCCGCCTGTGTATGGGTTCCTGACTCGAGGTTAGTGGACTTTTTGGGGCCTATATGTGATCATATAGGCTCTACAATACACCCGATATTATATAAATAAAGGTGTGTAGCGTTCAATTATTAGACAATAATGATCTTGCATTTTGTTACAGCTCTATGTCAGTCGGCGGCGACAAGTGAATTTGTTTATTTATTAAGCCAACTCTATAACAACACCAATGCTAAAATAAATTGCATCACAGATTGCATACTTCCCTACAAAAGTGTGAAACAAGTATTCTGAATTCACAGTATTTAAAAACAAGAATATGGATGCAGACTTCAATTCTATTTTTTTAAAAGTATATCTATACTATTTTCTAAAGTTGAGATAAGAAGGAAGGTATTTTCCCCACAACCTGGTACCAGACAGCCTATTATTTTCTTTAAAGCCATCTTCATCATTTGATTTCTGCTTAGACTTGCATTTGTCTCTCTCATTACCTGACTGCATGCTCCAATTGGTGGGCGGAGCTAAAGAAGCAGTAATGTAAAAGTTGGGATTGATCTTTGGTGAAAGCAGTTTATCCACACTGTTACTTAATAAAGTGCCATATTCCACAACCTGTTTTGGCAGATTGGCTTCAAGAAAATGTAGAGTTTTGAAAATATAGGATGATTTTTTTAATAACACAACAAGCTTTTTATGTCAAATGCTAATTTTGATTGCATGACCCCTTTAAAACATTTGTTCAAAAATATATATTTTTATAATTCAGCCAGTGTGACTGCTGACTTTCTTTATTTTTCAATATTAAGTTTATTTGCAATCTGATGGTTAGCATATTGCGTCATCAAAATGTGCAAGTTACTTTTTGAATGGCAGGTAGGACAAATCAGCAGAACACTGGTTTTGGTTTTAATAACTGATGGTTGGGTTTAGGGTTAGGGTAGGTGTACACGTTAATAACTGATGGTTGGGTTTAGGGTTGGGG
>CAIGQZ010000461.1:10605817-10619968 GCA_903798205.1 Danio tinwini | reverse complement strand
AAAAAAAATTGCTTAAAGTGGCTAATAATTTTGACCTTAAAATGGCTTTCAAAAATTTTAAAACTGCTTTTATTCTAGCCAAAATTAAACAAATAAGACTTTCTCTAGAAGAAAAAATATTATTAGATATAATGTGAAAATGTCTTTGCTCCTGTTAAACATCATTTGGGAAATATATAAAAAAGAAAAAAATCTATCAAAGGGGGGCTAATAATTCTGACTTCAACTGTGTGTGTGTGTGTGTACATATATATATATATATATATATATATATATGAGCAATTCCATGCAAATGTCAAATTTGCCATGAAAAAAATTAAGTTTTCACCAAAATAGAGAAACCGTTTCTACATTTTTTGTGTAAGCAAGTATTTTACAGTACTGTAGAAATACTCATTAATGTATCTGTCAGTGTTTAAAACTATTAAATTTAATTTTCCAAAATCACACAAGTGGCAATTTCACAGGTGTCACATCCATAACGCAAAAGTGTCATACATAACAACACTTTTTCCTCATAAATGCAAAAATATGAAACAAAATAAAATCAATCATGTTTGTTCTTTAGTGAGCCGACTCGTATCTGTTTGATTAGCGTTGTTTCTTTTGGGTTGTGCAGTTGAATTGACAGAATTTCTACAAAGTATGTTGTAGACTGAAAACACAAACTTTTTTTTTTGTCACATCCATAACGCACGTTTATTTTCCTCATTGAAAGTATAAAAAATGTTTACAGATTGATATTTTTCTGGTCCTGTAACTCTGTGGTTAGTTGTTTTGGAAAATATATACAGATGTGTCAATATAATGTTAACATATACTTTCTATGTAACGTATTCTTTCAAATGTCACATCCATATTGCTGAATTGCTCATATATATATATATTTTTTTTTGCCAGAGTAGGAAGAATGTGGATAAATGGATATAAATAAAGCGAGATGCTTGACCCTGGACTCTGTCATGCAGCTCAAATATATCAGAGTTTGCCATCTGTGCTTCTGTCTCCCTCTCGCTCTTGGCTAATCATCTACACGAGGCAGACAAACGGAACAAAAGTCAGCAAGGGCCGGATGTTCACTCATATCTTTCCTATAGACCATCATTCACCCTGTGCCAATATACGCCTACGTCCTGGGTGAGCAAATGGCATCCTTCCACTGCCAAGGCCAATGATGTGTCATCTAAAGGTCTTTATTAAACATATTTGACAATACCAGATGCATTTAACAACATTGGATCATACAGTGATGCCCTTTAACAAAGAATAAAATTCCAGAAATTAAAGTAGAAAACTGCTGATTGGATTATTACAATAATGAAATCAGCAAGAGGGCAGCATGAAGAAGGTTGCTGGTTCGAGTCTGGGCTGGGCCAGTTGGCATTTCTGTGTGGAGTTTGCATTTTCTCGTGTTGGTGTGGGTTTCCTCTGGGTGCTCCGGTTTCCCTCACAGTCCAAATACATGCGCTATAGGTGAATTGGATTAACTAAATTGTCCGTAGTGTATGAGTGTGTGTAGATTGAGTATGTATGGGTGTTTCCCAGTACCGGGTTGCAGCTGAAAGAGCATCCGCTGCTTAAAACATATGCTGGAATAGTTGGCGGTTCATTCTGCTGTGGCAATCCCTGAAAAACAATCTATGATTATACCAGACTATGGTATAAACACAGCACTACAACACAAAAAAGAGAGATCGACTTAGAAAGTCGCTTACCTGTTTAATAATGATTTGATCAGCTGTAGTTAGAAATTATGCTGAGTTTTTTCTCCTCTAAGGGCTTAATATGCGGTCTCTGTCACCATCTTTGCACCGTTCAGTATGACATGCTGTTGGATGCTGACACGTTGAATCTCCGAAATAATAAATATTTAAAATAGGAGCTGTCCTTATAAATAAACTGGATAGTTGCAATCTAAACAACTACATTCTGGCCTAAAAAAGCCTCAAAAGTACATTGTTGTCCAACAGCTGCAATTTTTGTCAAACTGTAGTGAGTTTATTGATCTACTGTCACTATGAGCGGAGTAGTAATATGAGGGTGAGAAGGCTGTAAGGTTATTGCAGAATATCACATGTCTATCAGCCAATCAAATTCAAGAACCAGATAGAACTGTTGTATGTGTATATATTTGCTAGGTTAATTAGCATAATTTCTAAAAGTTCATGTGGCACTGATTAATGTTTTTTTTTTACATTATAATAAAAATCACTAATTATTCATGTTAACTGCAGCCTATAGGTTACTGAGCATGAAAGTTCTTTCATTAAAATCTTTAAATTATAAAAGACAACATTAACCCTACACAGTTATTGGTATGTTTTAATTATGCAGTTTAATACTGAATAGGTACAATTGCATTATTGTACTTAGTGATGTTTATTTATAAACAAATTTCGAGAGGATCACGTGCTTATGATTGTTCTCAGCTGTTCCAGCATCAGCTCACTACTAATTATCCAATCAGTTGATTCCTAACTCACTATAAATAACTAGAGCTTTCTTATCTCAATATCTTCGCCTTGAAGAAATAAGCAAGGGGGGAGTCATCAAGATCTACCTGAGCTCAAACTCCCCTCTCGCCCTGCAGCAGGAGGGAGCCCAGGGTTCTCTCCCGGGACAGCATGCCAAACAAGCTTTATTTTCAAACATCAGCTAAGTGTGAACTCTTGAAATACTTATACTATATATATATACATATCACCGTGCAATAGCTTTTAATTGATCAGTTGTTGTGTTTATTATTTTAGTAAACACTAATATATACTTAAAGAGCATTAAAGACAATTTAACTCATAATATTTTGCTATTTATGTTTTTATGTATAATAAAGACTCCAGAGACACATAAATTCTTTGAAAAACATTAAGAACTCTTATTGAACCCAAATGACACTTAACAGACTTAGTATTAAATGTTTGCATAAAAATACATGCAGTAGTCAAACTTTGAGGTGAATCAAACCCTTTTGTCAAAGTTGTCCTGAAACTATTAAACACCACCCATTCTTGTATTGATCACAATTTTGACAAACCTATTTGATCCACTTCAAATGTTGACTGTATTTGTGCTAAAGCTACATTTTTGGTTGATTAGTTTTTATTCATCCTGCAAAAAGTTTTTAAATCAGGAGCAATGCAACAGGTTTTTCCTGTTGCTATAATGACTAATTACTTAATAATACTGTAATTTAGGCTTTACATTCAGTATCTAACCCTTTAAATCTTCCCTATACAGCAAATTCTATATGAAACCAATTATGTGCTGCTTTTCTTGATTAAAGATGACCCCATTGAAAAATATTGTGATTTTGTGTCTGGGAAATATGATACGGGGCTGTGACCTTGCATACCTCCCTCTGGCAGAGGCAGTGTTTCCTCCTGCATTGATTTTCATTTCAGTGCCGCGTTATTTGGGCTCCTGCTTACAGTCTAGAGTCACTGCCAAAATGAGAAGGAGCCAAGACTCTACACCTCACAAACATCTATTAGCCACTATTTAAAAAGCGACGGAATAGGAAATAAGACAATCAGAGCAATGCAGTAACAAAAAGCTGATCTACTACTTATTTTTATATCATTATGATAGATTGACAAAAAAATTTTGACTTTTTTTTTTCTTTTCTTAGAATGGCTTAACTTGAAGTGCTGTATATAAAAAAAAAAACATTTTTAAGGTACTTAAAAAATGATATGTTGCCATGTGGCAACAACTTCCAATAGTGGATCTAACTTAGAAATTTCTAATTAAATTGGTGTAATTTAATTTCTAATGATTTAAATTGTGCTGCAGTATTATAAGCTTTAGCACAGAACTTATAAATGACAACAATACAACTCATATTCCAACAGCTTTCATTTATTCCATTCTTTTTGCTGAATATTATTGAAAACAAGCTTAATATTGTATTCTTATGTATACAGGATACAGTAGGTATACATATTTCCTCTAAATAAATAACAAGTCTAATATACACAGCTGCATTAGAATAATATAGCTACTAGCTAACAATGTTTATATATTATACTACATACTATGCTACGCCTGTCTTATCTGCCTCTGTGCTAACTTACCTGAACTGTCTCTATCAAATGTCCAGTCTGCATCATTCTCATGGTCACTAAAACCCATCTTCACTTTCATCTGCAGGAACAGCCAGTTCTGTCCTTTTCTTCTTTCACCTACCATAGAACATGGTGGTCCTCATTAATACACTGTTCCCTGTATTTATATCCAATCAAAAGTATTGCCATTAAAATTAGATTTTATCCATAATGCAGATGCCATTATCATGACTAATTAACATTATATTACAGCATTCATGTTGTTATTGTTACAACTTAAAAGATCCACTATTGCACAGTGTTGCAATTTGTCAACACATACATTTTATCGATTTACAAAAAACTAACTTGATTTAAAAAAAAAATTGAGTTTGAATACATCATCATAATTTGCTGGAGGTGATGTTTCAGTTTTTTTTGTGTATCTGACATGAGTTGATCCTTTTTTTTATGGACGTTTTTATTTGCATTTAGCAACTACTCACATTAGATGCCAGTCTGCCAGATATTGCACCACAGAAAAACACTGCACGTCATGTGACTCAACCATCATTGGCTAAACAAAGGTCTACTCTTTCCAACAAAAAAAAACAACCTTGGTCTTAAAGAAACAGTGGCAGGGAAATTGTCACAATGTCTGGTGTTTAGATCGCTGGAAAACACTCATTTACACAGACTACAAATCTGCCATGTTTTGGACTACATATTCAGTCATGCAACACATACACACACCTGCTCCAAGTCAAGGTTGGTTGCAAACACTTACACAGCTGAAGCTGCTCACAGACTGATTACTTGGACTATTTAAACAGCACAGACACACACACACAGTTGCTGAGTCTTGTTGAACTGTATGTGAACATTACGATGCGTTTTATTTGCTGTGTGTTTTGACCTTCACTTTTTTATGTACGTTGCTTGCTGCCTGCCTGTTGACCTTCTGCCTGTTTAATTGACCACGACTCTAGATTGCCTGTATACATCTGTTTGCCCCTGTGTTGACCATTGCTTCTCTAATAAACTGGCATTTGGATCCACACTTCCGTTGTCAGCGTCACTTCACATTACAGAAATAAACATAAATATCATGTTGCCATATGGCAAGACCATGCAGTAGAGGGTTAAATGGTGAAATATGCATACAAAATAAGCAGCTAGTGACCATATCTGAAAGAATACTTTCATCGTCACTCTTCTCATTTTTGAAGTTTGTATTTTGCATTAATATTATATGTTAGGTACCTAGGGTCTGAGAGTAACGGAATTTTGATTCTCTGTATGTCCTGTACATGTGGTTGAATAGACAATAAAGCTGACTTTGACTTTGACTTCTAATAACATTACACAAAATATGAGTTTGACAGGCAAAAGACTTAAATTAACACTTATGAAACGTTTTGTTTGTGGAATGTAGTACAAAACTAAAAGCTCAAAGTGAGGTTGTGAAATCAAAAAAGTTTTTTAATCAGTTTTTCCTTTTTAAATTTAATATAGATAAATAGACATTTAATAGAAACAGGAATTTTTGGTATTTTTTTCCTTCTTTTGGAGAAAGTCTTATTTGTTTTTTTTTTGGCTTGAATAAAAGCAGTTTTTATATGTTTTTTAACACAATTTAAAGTCAATATTATAAGTCCCCTTAAGCAATATTTTTGTTTGATTAAACAAACCACTGTTATACAATGACTTGCTAATTAATCTTAACGTAAATGCTGCTTTAAGCTGAATACTAGTATCTTGAAAAATATCTAGTAAAATATTATGTACTGTCATCATGGCAAATATCAGTTATTAGACATGGGCACAATAGTTGGTACCTTTCAATTTTGTCCATTCAGGTCAAAACCACATGAACCACAATTCGAAAGCAATATCTAATTTTCAATAGTTTATTTTCAGTAATTTTGGATCAACCATTACTCTTTTTGCTTCACAATAATATAATTGTGCGTATTAGTAAGTACTAAAGCCAAAACTGGAACTAATCTAGCAATCTAGGTCTAATAAACGGTCTTTATTTGCCCTGTAAAAACAAATACTTAAATTAGCAGTTTTCCATATTTTGTGATTCATGTTTTTATTTTTCATTCGTTTATTTATGCTTTTGAATTGAATTATGGAGGACTGGATGTCATGTGACTTAACCATCATTGAATAAACCAAGGTCTTCTCTTTCCAACAAAAAAATTGATGATTAACCACTGAGCCACCATGCTGCCCTTACAATAAGGTTGTATTATTATGATCAATAGATCATTCTCCAAACAACTTTTAACCTGGAAAAGATTGAACAGGTGACTTTTATTAATATTTGTAATAGTTTAAAGCGATATATTGTCTGGGTTGGTGTTGTATAGGCGGCGCGATGGCTTAGTGGGTAGCACGATTGCCTCGACCTCGAGCCTCGGCTGGGTCAGTTGGCATGTTCTCCCTGTGTTCGCATGGGTTATCTCCTGGTACTCCGGTTTCCCCCAAAGTCCAAAGACATGTGGTGCAGGTGAATTGGATATGCTAAAAATTGACCGTAGTGTATGTGTGTGAATAAGTGTGCATGGATGTTTCCCAGTGATGGATGGCAGCTAGAAGGGCAGCCGCTGCGTAAACAAATGCTGGATAAGTTGGCGGTTCATTCCGCTGTGGCGACCCCAGATTAATAAAGGGACTAAGCCGAAAAGAAAATTAATGAATGAAGGGTGTTGTATATTATGTTACAAAACCTTGTAATAAACTACCAGTACATTTTCTGTTATTGTAGAGACTGATTTCTACTCATTCTTATACATTATATTATGTCAGATTAAAATGTCAATAAAAGCCACTTTGTTGGACTGTAAGTTGAATTTTTAACGTCAAAAGTCGACAGAGCAGAGATCAACATCCCCTAATGCAATTCGCAACCGTAAATAAACAAAAAAAAGGAAACATTTACAATGTGGTTATATAAACTCTTGTATTTTATGAGTGAAGCTGGACGTCCCCATTAGAACGTTCAGTTCAGGACATTTGTAAGATATATAGTACTGTAGTTCAGTTGACAAGGACAGCTGCCTGAGAAAATAGATGTTGCTTTGACTGATTGTTTCTGCTTTGATTGCTCTGAAACCATTTCTTGTGTTGTCTTTGTTTTGTCTTATTCACATCAACACACTTGCTGGAATCTTTCTTGGAAGCAAATCTGCCTCAGGAAGACATTCCTGCAACAGGAAATAACGGCCATAGCCAATTTATTAGAGCAAACGTCTCATTTCACCTGGAAAATCAGGCATGGCCTAGAGCTTAGCGCAGCTGCTGTAAAACCAGATCACAGGGAACAGAAGGCATAGGGGCGGGAAATGAAGGGAAAGATGGTGATAAAATCAGGAAGTGATGAATGAGAGAGTAAATCAGTGAAGATGGATGACGGTAAGCTTAGAGGAACAGAGGAAGCCAGTGAGATGCTATGTGCTCCAACAGTTGTTGTTCTGGCAGTGCACGTTTTTGGCGGTGCTTCGTGTGGTTGTACTTTTAAATCAGTGTTTTCCAACCCTGTTCCTGAAGGCACACCGACAGTACACATTTCAACCTCTTCCCAATTAAACACATCTGAATCGAATAATCAGAACATTAGAAGAGACTTAAAAACCTGTGAATGGTTCAGATAAGGGAGACATCCACAATATGTACTGTTGGTGTGCCTCCTGGAACAGGCTTGGGAAACACTGCCAAACAAAACCATTTTCTCTGCTTGTTCAAATAACTTGCTTAAAATGAGCTGAAGCAACACAATTATTGGGTGGAAAGGGCAGTTTATTTGTAATAAGTTAAATGCATTAAATTGCTTTAAAGGACACCAATTTGACCCCTTTTTTAAGATTTAAAATAAGTCTTTAGTGTCTCCAGAATGTGTCTGTAAAGTTTCAGTTCAAAACACCCATCAGATTATTTATTATACCTTTCAGAATATTGGATTTTCTGCTTTAAACATAGAGTAGCTGTTGTGGTGGCCTGTGCCTTTAATGCTAGTTTTCCCCGTCCGCCGTTCCCATGTGCCTGTCAGTGTGTGCTTCAATCTCTGCCTCAGCTGCGTCAGATAAGCAGCACAGTGACAGACAAGAAGGAAGCAGATCTCACGTAACGTTTGTGAGAAATACTACAGTAAGAACTTTCCCCATGATTATTTGATGTATTTATTGTGGAGTTAATTCAAGCCTTTCTGCGATAAGTCACACACAGTGTCGAAGTGCATGCACACACACAGACACACAGCGGACACACACACAGCGCACACATTTAACTTAGCAGTTTTTTGCACAGTAAATGTGACAGGATACAGGTTAATATCCACTGCTGTATGTATATCCGTTATGTTAATGTACAAAATAAACCTGATTTAACGTCCACAAACCGGGATTGAAGCTTCTTCTTTTATAAATATACTGACACGCGGCTGTGGTGATAAAGACGGTAAAATCGCTGTAATTCATTATCATGCACTGTTTAAAAAGTTTTTTTTTTTAACTTATTAAACTTATTCTCGATCACATTTGATGATATTTGATGATCACAAAGAGCCAAACAGATTTTTAATCCCTGTTGCTTTGCGCATGTCCTGTCTTGTTGATATGATGTGTTGATATGACAGTACGTGTAACTACAGAGACATGGTAATACACGGCTGTCAATCAATTTGGTGGGCAGGGATACCACACTCCTACGTCACATTGCAGTCGGCCTCAAAATGGGAGGGATTTGGATCCTATTTTAACGTCAGGTAATAAAAAAACAAGAGACTTATTGTCCAAACAGCTTACAAAAGATGATTTTCAGCATTGGTGCCCTTTAAAATTAGGGTAATTTAACCCTGTTGTGTTGGGACGACACATAATATTTTGTTGGTGTAACTTATGGGCCGGGACGCATCAAGCTGCAGCCAAACGACTAGCACCAATAAACACTTAACAATAAGTTTCATTCATTCATTCATTCATTTTCCTTTGGCTTCCATTTTATCAGGGGTCGCCACAGCGGAATGAACTGCCAACTATTCCAGCATATGTGTTATTCAGCACCCGGAGAAAACCCACGCCAACACGTAGAACATGCAAACTTCACACAGAAATCCCAACTGGTCAAGCAGGGACTCGAACCAGCAACCTTCTTGCTGTGAGGCGACAGTGCTAACCACTGAGCCACCATGCTGCCCTTACAATAAGGTTGTATAAGTTAATAAATATACGAACATGAACAAACATGAACAAACAATGAACAACACATTTATTACAGTATTGGTTCATGCTAGTTTTAGGTAATGAATATACAGTTGTTCATTGTTACTTCATGTTAACTCGCAGTGCATTGACTAATCTCAACAAGCATGACGTTGGATGTTAATAATGCATAAATGTTGAACTATGATTAATAAATGCTGTACTCGTATTGTTCATAATTAGTTCATGTTAGTAAATACTTAAACTAATGATACCTTATAGCAAATTGTGACCTATTAATTAATTTATTTTAAGAAATTTAAAATGAGCATAATACATTCAATATGTTTAATGCATTAGCTTTTACAGTGAACCTTCATAGAAAGAGCCAGCCACACTGAAAAAAAATATTCATTTAATTTGCTAAATTATTTTTAAGGCATGTGGTTGCAAATAAAGATGCACGATGTATCAGCGGCCATATCGTTATCGGCCGATAAATGCTACTTTTATTGCTATTGTTATCGGTTTGATATTAAAATTAGGCCGATTGCTTTAAGCCGATAAACTGTCATTGTACAGAATTGCCTGCCTCTTGTTTTGTTATTCAACCTATTATTTTTATGCAACAGTCAAGTTGCATGTAATACAAAGAAAAGGAAATAATCTATTTTTGCTATGCTGATTTATGTGAAATCGTGAATATAGGTCTATATAATCACCCTGCAATTTTGAAATTATTGCTTTTTTGCTTTGAGTATGCTATTTTAAGATCTGTTCAAACTTTTATGAAGTTTTTTTTAAATAAAATCAGTTGTTCACTGTATAAAAGTATAACATTTTAAAATGTTTATTTTTATTGGCTATTTACAGTTGAAATCAGAATTAATTTTTTTTTCTTTTTAAATATTTCCCAAATGATGTTTAACAGAGCAAGGAATTTTTCACAGTATG
Source organism: Danio tinwini (assembly GCA_903798205.1). NCBI lineage: Eukaryota > Metazoa > Chordata > Actinopteri > Cypriniformes > Danionidae > Danio > Danio tinwini. Next base: position 10,609,764 of record CAIGQZ010000461.1, on the reverse strand, counting down.
TCTGATAATATTTCTTCTTCTGGAGAAAGTCTTATTAATTTTGTTTCAGCAAGAATAAAAGCAGAAAAAAGAATAAAGTTTTACATTTTTTAAGAACCATTTTAAGGTCAAAATTATTAGCCCCTTTAAGCTATATATTTTTTTCGATAGTCTACAGAACAAACTATCATTATACAATAACTTGCCTAATTATACTAACCTGCCTAGTTAACCTAATTAACCTAGTTAAGCCTTTAAATGTCACTTTAAGCTGTATAGAAGTGTCTTAAAAAATATCTAGTCTAATATTATTTACTGTCATCATGGCAAAAATAAAATAAATCAGCTATTAGAAATGAGTTATTAAAACTACAGGGTTCTTACACTTTTTCCAATTTCCAATTCCAGCACTTTTCAAGCACTTTCAAGGTGCATTTTTAAGCTTTTCCGGCACCTGACAACCGCGATAAATTACGTTTATATATGCTGTATGTACATTTTCACATTTAAATCCATTGTGCTATTTCAATAAAACACAATATGGTATTTCAACTTAAATTGTTGAATACTTTGGAGAATAGATTAATTGGGATAGTTCACCTAAAAATGGTATTAAAAAAATGTTCAGTTATTGGATGAAGCATTTTTTTTTCCAAGTTTGGTCTCTGTCTATATAAAGTTGATATGTCAAAAATGAGCTTACAGTCAGATTTTGTCTGGGTGTAGTACTAAACTTTCAAGACCATTTCATGTGCATTGCTATTCAAAATTCTTGCAACAAATAAATCCTTATGAGTCTGAGAATAATCTGCAAATTAATGAACTGTTCCTATGTCAACTGTTTTGAAAATCAGTCACCAAATATGGAAACCATACTTTGTAAACTTTCATCAATTAATTAATTCATTTATTTTCTTTTCGGCTTAGTCCCTTTGTTAATTAGAAATCGCCACAGCACAATGAACTGCCAACTTACCCATCATGTTTTATGCAGATGCCCTTCCAAAAGTGTAAATCTTCGAAAAAGTGTAAAAGCTGGATTAACATTCACCACATGATCACTGATCAGATGTGCCTTTATTTGTAACTTTAGGTTGTTTCTAAAACAAAATCTGTTAGTGTTATATTCATTATCTCGTATCCAGACCTTTACATTTTCACGCCTCGCGGCTGTAGCTCTCTGTCATCTTTGATTGACAGCTAATATTATCCAATCCATTCGCGTTCAGTTCAAGAACACTGGGCCAATCAGAAGAGCTTTAAGGCAAGGCAGGCATTGCAGGCTTTGTTTACTGCAGCAAGTGGACATGAGCGCTGCATTTGGTGTTAAGTGCAAAGATGCATTCTGCGTAAAGCTTGCATAGATGCAATTTTGAGGTGAATATGCGACCAAAACGGTCGTAATTTCGAGTCCTGCAACTTTAAATTCAAGCACGTTTAAGCACTTTGTCCAAAATCCAAGCACTTTTCTAACCTTGAAAACACTATATTAAAAATCAAGCATTTTCCAGGATTTCCAGCACCCATACGAACCCTGAAACTATTATGTTTAGAAATGTGTTGAAAAAATCTGCTCTCCGTTAAACAGAAATTGGGGGTGGGAAATTAACAGGGGGCTAATAATTCAGGGGTGCTACTAATTCTGACTTCAACTGTATATCGATTATCGGCCTCCAAATCTAAAGAGTTATCGGTTATCAATATCGGCCCTAAAATCCATATCAGTGCATCCCTAGTTGCAAACAATGTATATGGGCTGAATTTAAACAAACGAATTAAATTTAATAATGCTTAACCTAATCTGTTTGTCTAAATTCAGCCCATTTAAATAGTTTGCACTTACCTTAAAAAAAATTGAGTAAATCCAATGAATCATTTATTTCCAGTGCAACTGTCTCCTTCAAATTACATTCTGATGTGAACTGAGCATGTGCTGTTGTTGTGGGGGGAAGTGCACAATGCAACATGATCCTGCTGGCTGAGAATGCATGGAGGCGGACAGGAAGAAGTGGCATCAAACGCACATGCATTCAGCACTTCTCATGCCGTGTCCCCAAGGTCCTGTGGACGGACAGTGAGATGTTGAAAGATATAAATATGCTTATTGAACATTTTCAGAGAGGACAGGTGAGGATGCCAGGTGCCGCTCAAATGGGACAGTGAGCCTCTGCAATTTTTTTTTTCCTCAGCAAAACAAGTGACAGGCAAATCAGTCTAAAGTTGGCATTTCTGTGTGGAGTTTGCATGTTCTTCCCGTGTTGGCGTGGGTTTCCTCCGGGTGCTCCGGTTTCCCCCACAGTCCAAAGACATGTGTTATAAGTCAGGGTTTCTCAACTGGTGGGCCTCAGCAATCCTGCAGGTGGGCCGTGAGATAGCCTAAAATTAACTCAATGTTATACTATAATTTTTGGATTTTATTAATAATATTCTATATTAAAATAATTAAAGTAATGCGCTTTCTCCAGTTCTGTGACTGATTACTTAAAACCTAAAACAGCCTCATGTTTACGTCTGCAACTAGTACACGTCAGTCTGTTTATTCACAGACGTGAAGTGAAAGTCTCTTTGTGTATTTTTGTGTGAGCTATTTAATATATCTGCATAGTTGTCTAAATGAATGTCCTGTGAGTGTTTAATAACAGACACACGCCCATACAGGAGGATTTAGTAAGGCTCAATGATGTTTTTCCATAGAAAGTAAAATAAACTTGCATTATGAGCTTCAGACACGCTCTGCTGAAGCTGTTCCCTGTTCCTGTCAGAGATCTCTCAATAATATCCAGCTGCAAACTCAACCGCCGTCAGATTCGGAGAGTTTTACTTCAATTTAGAGTGTTTTACTGTATTTTACTTTTGTTTGTATATTTTTGAATAGTAGATATTTAATAGTAGATATTCAGTCAGTCAGTGGCAGTTCCATTGGGGGGGATTGCGTGTCAAACAGCTTGCCCCCCCCCCCTCTAGCCCCCCTAAATTTGGACAGGTATTTTTGTGTCAAAACGCCACAGAGAAGTGATTTCAGCCATTGGCGGCAATCTGCAGAGATATGACTGGGGCCATTTTCGTACAATCTCGGTGCACACTCGCTCTCACGTGCACTTCCTCTCTACGCTTTCGCTCTCTCTGTCAGTGACGGTGCTGCATGCATCAGTTCCCTGCATTTTTTAGAAGTTAACCCCCAAATTGACACAGGTAATACAAAGATTCAACTTCAGTCATATTCATGTTGTGAAAAACTATCAAAATGCCCACTGTTGATTATATTACACTTGTTTTCGATAGCGATTTTAAACCTTTTATTATAGGAAGTCCTCGGCTATGCAGAAATTAAGTGTACGTAGTTTTACGTTAGGAAATGCAGTCTTGAATTAACAAACAGTCTGCAAGTTTCGGAGAACAGTTGTAACACATTGATCTAATTTAGTTTTCAGTCACGTTGAAAGTAACTCGTTTAGTTTAGCCTTCATTCATTTTTGTTTTCAGTCTTGACATAAAGCACGAGTCTTCAAACACATGATTTTTTTACTACACGTTTTTAAACATATAGTTTAACCAATTTCTAATAACTAATTTTTTTGACTTTCCCATGGTGACAGCATAATATTTGACTAGTTATTTTGCAAGATAGTTGTATTCAGATTCAAGTGTATTTTAAAGACTTAGCTAACAAATTTATGTTAACTAGGAAAGTTAGAATAATTAGTGAAGTTATTGTGTAACTGGATTGTTGTGTAAACAATCAAAAATATACAGTAAATAATTCTTAAGGCTAATAATACTGACCATAAAATTGTATTTTTTTAATTAAAAACAGCTTTTATTTAAGAAATAAACTGTGAGAAATAAGACTTATTCTGACTACAGAAGAATTATTTTTGTTTTACAGGAAATACTGTAAAAAATGTCCTTGGTTTGTTAAAGATCACTTGGAAAACATTATTTTAAATTAATGGGAGGGCAAAAAAAAA